>OY728167.1:502772076-503372076 GCA_963277665.1 Viscum album | reverse complement strand
TCAGACTTGATGGGACACATAGTCTTTTCCCAAATCACACAATTCCTTCTTCATTGATGTTGAAATCTAAGGATTTTACTTTTCTTATAGTTACCACTTTCTTCTGAATTCCAACATCATCCTTTTGATCATCCTTTAACCTTTCCAAAAGATATGGTTGACTAATCATTTGTGAAAGGATTGATGATGTTCCTTCTTTATTATTCCAATGTCCATCTTCATCAAATCTAATAAGATTGGATCCTTCTCAATTCTCATCAATGACAGAATTGTTTGATCCTTTCTACTTAGAGAATCTTCCACTTTGTTCTCCTTCCTAGGGGGTAATGGATTGAGAAGTCATAGTCTTTGATCAGCTATAACCATCGTCTTTGGCGTATATTTAACTTTTTTTGTGTGAATATATACTTGAGAATTTTGGGGCCCATATATATTTTGCACTTCTCCCCAAATAGATAATTCCACCAAATTTTCAAAGAGAAGATCATTGCAACCAACTCTAGGTCATGTGTTTGATATTTATGCTAACGAACTTTCAATTTCCCTAAATCATAAGCAATGATTTTTTCATTTTTCATCAACACATAGCCCATGCGCTTCATTGAAGCATCACTGGATACCACAAAATGTTCTCCACTTGTGTGCGCAAAGTGAGCACAGGCATAGTAATAAACCTCCTCTAAAACTCCTTGAAGCTTTCTTCATATTCATCACTCCAAGAAAACAATACTCCCTTTTGAGTTAGCTTGGTAAGAGGGTTGGAAAATCATGAGAAATTTCACACAAATCATCGATAATATCCAGCTAACCCCAAGAAGCTACAGATATCCGTTACTGATGTTGGCTTCACCCATCCCTATATTACAGCTATCTTCAAGGGATTCATAGATATCCCATTTCTTGTGATGATATAACCCAATAATGAGACCTACTTCAACAAGAAATCACACTTGCTGTACTTTTCATAGAGCTTCTCCTTTTCCAAGGTCTCTAGTACATTTCTTAGATTCTCCCCATGATCCTCCATGGTTTTGGAGTATATTATAATATCATCTATAAATACTACCACAAATTTGTCGAGGTAATCTATAAAGACTCTATTCATCAAGTTCATGAATATTTTTGGATCATTATTGAGTCTGAAAGGAATTACTTTGAATTCATAGTTCCAGTATCTTGTATGAAAAGAAGTCTTGGGGATATCCTCCTTCTTCACCCTTACTTGGTAATATCCTGACCGCAGATCCATCTTGGAGAAGTATTGTGCTCCACAAAACTAATCGAACAAGTCATAAATTTGAGGAAGAGGATACTTGTTCTTTATCGTGATTTTTTGAGCTCACTATAATCAATGCAAAGGCACATTGACCCATCCTTCTTATTGATGAAGAGGACTGGAGCACCCCATGGTGAAGCACTTGGGCATATAAAACCTTTATCCAGATTCTCTTTTAGTTGTTTATTCAGCTCCTCAAGCTCCACAATAGCCACTCTATACGGATTCTTGGATCTTGTCAATTCTCTAGGTATAAGATCAATTTAGAATTCAACATCTCTTCTAGGAGGAAGACCAGGTAATTCCTCAGGAAACACTTCAGCGAATTCCCTCACAATAGGCATGTCTTCAAGGATGGTTTCTTCCTTACAACCAATCATCTGAGCCAATACACATGCTCATAGGGAAGTAATATCCACGATTGAGATGATGGTGCTAAAGGAGATTCATCTTCCTCCTTGTATTTTTATAGAATCGGGGTTCGATTCTCCATATGGAGAGTTATTTCTCTCTCACAACAATTTATGTTGGCTCTATATAAGGAAAGACAATCCATGCCATGAATTGCATCAAATTCCACCAGAGGGAGTATGATGAGGTTTTCTAGAAAGTTCAATCCACAGATTGTGACTGGGGAGGAGTTAAATTCATGGGATTCAATGATTTCCCCATTTTCCATACTCACCAACATCTTTACTTCCATGATTTGTGGTGGTATTGATATTATTCTACTAAAATTTCAGGATATGAAAGAATGTGTAGAACCAAAGATGATAACCCTACCTTTCACTTTTTGATTCTGGTTCTACCTTATTCGATATAGACATGAGATGAGTACATTAAAATATTAAACACATAAAGGGGAATCTAAAGACAAAAGGAATAACTTATAAAATAATTTTATTTCCTTAACTTATGAATATATAGGCTTCAATATATGTTATCCATGATCAACTTCCCAATATATATTCTTAGGGGAATTTTTTCTTATTCCCTTAATAATGTTTCATACTAAGCTTATGAATTTATCAAAGGATATCCCCCAGGAGTATCGTAACCAAGAGTGAATAAAGTCCCATTGTCGTGTACCAGGATACCTTGGGTCAAGACCGAAACTCCTTTTTGGAGTTTTCACACCTTGGTACATCTGTGCCAGAGCTGCATCTACCTACTCGTATCTAGACAGGGATTCATTTTCTTGATAAAACACTTAATCAATACTCACCAACATTTAGAATTTTTTTTATTAAACTTAGTCTTGTCTCTAAGGCTTCACTATGGTTTTCTAATCTTAATCCCAAAAATAACTAAACATATCCTCTGATACCAACTATAACAACCCTACTCTTTATTACATACTTAAACATGATTTATTACATAAAAAATTCATTTCATACAACATATAATATCGAGAGGTCTAGTGTCTTTGGGGTTTAGGAACATTACATAACAACTTAAAACATAGTACACAACATCTTATTGAAAACTTCCTTTACAAGACCACTACATTCCCTCGTACTTAGCATTGCATGGGATAACCAGAGGACATGAACAATAAAAGGGTGAGATATAAAGCCCAGTAAGGGAGTAAAAAAGGTATAAAATGAATAATAAAATATATGTTAGGATTTAGTCATAAAAATGGATCATAAAATAAACATGAACATAAAGGCATGATATAACATGATTATCATAACATGGAAATGTGGTAACAACACCTAACATGGAATTAGCATGAGCCAATGATCATTGAAAATGGAGCACGAGTAAACCCTCATTGCACATGAATAACAATTAAAAACTCATTGCATAATTAATTATCATGAGTCAATACACATTTCACATGACATATCATGATACTATACTTTTCCCAATGCATTAGAGCATTATCAGGGCACACCCTTCTTAGACATTTCATTTCTTACAAAAGTTTTCCACATGGATCATATTACATGGATTCAATAAACACCATCATTTATTCAAAGATAAAGGAATGTGGAATTCATAATTTAAACTATATAAACAATAAGTAAATGTTCATAAAGGTGAATACCCTTGATAGAGATATGGACATGGTATTCACTACACAATGACTTTGGCTTGGAAAATCGCAGTGCAATTTCGGCAGCATAACAACGTGACATAAGAATTCATAAAAAATTGTTGATGAGAGTGAATGGGGTGTATCATAATATGTACATAAAATGGAGAGTAAGTGGTTAATATAGATACATGTCCCAAGATAAGTAATGGAATTAGGATTCATAATACAAAATAATTGCTTGAATGTAAATGAGGAGAGAGAAATTCCTTACGGAATTTCGGCATGGTAAAGGGTATACATGGTAGTCATAGATGAGAGAGAAAGGGGTATATCCTCATTAAAACATAAATAGGACTGTATAGGGGAATTTAGAAATCATACCCCAACATTTATAATTGAAAATAAAAGGGCATAACAATATTAAGGAACTTGGATAAAATGAGAAATGATGGTAACACTTACTTGGAAGTGTAATCCCAAAGGCATGGGAGGGGCTTGAGAGAGGCTTCTTGGGAGCTTGAGGTACCTTGGGAGGATTATAGAGAGAGGAGGGAAGAGGTTGGATGAATTACAAATGCTTTGAGTGAAGAGGAAGTTGGATCTTGGGTGGGTTTATATAGGAAAATAGGGGGAATTCTTTATTATTTAGGTTTGGGACACCACACATTAAACTAATCAAAACCATGAACCAAACCATGGGTTTTTGCCATGTTTTTTTTTCCAAATGGGAGTTGAAAAAAATATTTTATACGGAAAATGTCCGAACTTCTTAAAATAATAGGCTTGATTATGTGGAGGTGAGTCACACTCTCAAGGAAAACAAATTAAAAAGACAAAATGTTTTATAAGTCTGGGAGGGTCCACTAAAGCTTTGTAAAATAAATAAAACAAATCGAAAATCATATTATTTGAATGTTAAAACATATATTAGCCTAAAATAATGTTTATAGTATTTTATTACATCACTATTGGGTCATTATGATGTCATAAAACACATTATATATTTAAACGATATTTTATTTTTACCCAAAAATTCGACTGTCCCAGAAAATTATGAAAAATTCACTGTTGGATAATTTCGATGTCCTGATCCGAAAAACAATATTCATTTTATCTAAATAATTTTATAAATATGTGAATTTTTACTTTTAAAATAAAAACCAACATTTATCAAAAATTCATTGGTTTTGAAAAAACAGTTTTCAAACCATAAGAAAAATTACAATTGTATTCATAAAAATTACACGATCATTTATAAAAATTAATTTAATAATAATATTTTATCAAAATTTTATTTAATTCAAAAATCCATTAATTCATCAAAATAGATTTCTTGGTTGAATATTAACTAAAAATAATATTTATGCTTTAAAAACTATTTACAAAGTAACAATATTAAAATAAATGTATATTCTTTATACAAAAATAATGCACATAATAATAGTTCTAGGGTCCTGTTACATAACCCCTTATAAAACCTGCATACCACCAAAGGATAAGGTATGCGATAGTGACAAACTCTTGGGGTGGGTCTGATAACATCGCTCGGGTGGTAATCTCTATTAACTTCCACTTCTCCTGTAGTCAGTTTCGCTCAATCTTAACATGTTCAAGATCATCTCGAGCTTGGTCAAGTGCGAATACCAGTGACTCCAACTTCTTTATGAGATCCGAAAAATGGGATTCATATGTGGAAAGTCTACTAGATGAGGCCATCACTTCCTTTGTCTGAGTAAATTGGATTTGTTAATGCCATATATTTATACTAATCATGAGATCACTGTTTAATGACTATATTAGCAACGAAAAGAATTCTTAAAGGTATTTTAAAATAAAAAATACTAAAACAAAAGAAGTTTATATGTTATATAACCATTTTACATAATAATACATTTAATTATATCAAGTGTAATTTTCATTTGATAAAAGTTTGGGTCGTTATAAGTTATTATATTACAACATAAGGCCATGATACCTGAATTAGGTTATCACTAACCCCAAGGGTGTTCATCAATACAAAGTGGTCATAGAATATTACTATAGGTCATAATATACCTTTGGTGAATGATTTAGTTTATTAAGGTAAAATTAGATTCATGGAATGATTTCTCCAAAATTTTCGCATGACATCCCCATGTACTGAACATTTTCGAAGATAGACATCAAACTATCTAGATTATAAGAAAAAAATAAAAATAATGATGAAAATACATATGAATTCAAATAAAATATTTTACCAGACCAAATATACAATTTGATCAAAGTTATATACAATATGAAATAACCAATATACCACCTTTTAAAAGGTGACTACTTAATATAAAATATCTAGGAAAAGATGGAAATAATTCCCCTAATCATCTAACATCCTAACTACTTCATAAAATAATTAATATCAATTAAACCATGAATATGAAATGACTAGAAATGTCCATGTTAATACCTGAAATATAGTAAGTTGGATTATATGTCCACATAGGTTTCCATGTTTAGTCTGGGAATAAATACTTAGTAGTGAAACACCATTTATGTCTCAACTCATATATTGAAGAAAGATGTGTATGGATGAAAAAGTATACTCATTACATACATATATAGAAAAATAGTTGAAAACAGAATAATAAGGGAATAATAGCAATTATCAGTGAAGCAATAAATCAACTATTATTTAACTATAACAGGTAACTCCTAATAAAAAGAGGGTTACTACCTATACTACCAACTTCAGGACAACACCCATAACATGGATTATCTCACAAATGATATCATTTTTAGGTATAGAATCTATTTTTTTACTTTATTACTTATTTTTAAATTCAATTCATTTAAAAATTCAATAAAATGTTGTTGATAATAGATGTTTCATGGATGGTTCATGGTTAAGGAAAATAATGTGACCAAACTATTCTCTAATACATAATAAATTATAGATGAATATAAATGGGTATAAAATGTTTTTATAAAATTTCCATCTGAATTGTGAAACTTCCTCTTGGTGGGATAGTTTCATCCACATGGTTGGTGCACATTTTTTCATACCTTGTAACAAAACCATACCGCAGGCCTAATTTTATTAAAATGAAAAATTTCTTATCTACCATTTCCTTTTATAAAAAATTAATTTCTTCCCACAATAATGCCTTAAAACACCCAAATTAATTTATCCTCTCTCCTTATACTCCTTGGGTTCATTTGAGGCATGACTTCACCTTAGTTTTTCATAAAATCCATTGGTAAGTGATCTACTTATTCCTTAATTGTTTTTTCTTACTTCTATTTATGGTTTCACATATACCCTAACTATGGGGAGGAGTGGGGTTTGTTACACACGAAATTTAATGATATTTTTTATGTTAGGGATTTAGTTTTTATTATATAGATCTTATTCCTTCTGTTCTATGGATTAAAACCATTAAAAAGAGGTTTTTTTGATAATGTTACACTGTTTCATGATATTTATTTACACATTGAAGATTTTATTCTCCTTTATTTCAAAAACATATGTTAAATGGTTTTCTGTATGTTATAAATTTTTTAAGCTGTTACATTTTATATAATTTTCCAGAACTATTTTACTTGAAGTTGACATCCAATGTTATTTAGAAAACTTGTTTTTTATATGGGAATTAATAGATGAATGTTGTGTGATTTATAAAATTTCTATTTTGTTGGCAATTGGTTTTTATGGTTAAAATATAATCCTTTAAAAGTTTAATATAACATGGGGAGATAGGGAAATTAGGTGAGAAGACTATGTATCTGTACCATTAGGCATGGTGAACCATAACTATCTATGGATTTATGTCACACTATATAAATGTTTTTATGATATGGATTTGATTATTGTTATGAATTTATATACTTCTCTCTAGTTGTTCTTGTATGGGAAGTAATCTGAATGGATTGATCTTTGAGATAGTAAATGTATCATATGGTGCCCCTATCCATAGTAACCATAGGTTTATCCCATAGTTATTATGGAAAATGTTTCCTTATATGGCATCCTCTTCACAACAAAAATATTTTAAGTCTTATCACATGTTTCTTGTATTTAAAATTTATAATCATATTTCATTATGATTTATTTTTAAAACTATCATATTTGGAATTATCTAAAAATTATTGATCATGAAACTCATGGTGTTAACCTATGGTATAGTTCTACTAACACACTACACACACCCATTGTGTACATATAGACCTAGTTTTGACGTATGCATATAAAGTTAAGGTTCCAGATTTAGGTGATAGGTATTATAGTTTTCTAATAATGGGTTGATAGTAGTAACATAGTGGGGAGCTATCTTTTATGTCAGATAGAGATATGATATTTTCTTTTAGTACATTTTTGGGTTCATTTATACACTTATACTTTTATTCCACCCATTCATCTTCCCATCCCACCCATTTTTTATATGTATACTTATTTCTCACATGGTTGATATTTAGATGGTCATTTTTTCTATGGGTTTTTGTGATTATTTTTTAGATATTAGATATCTATTTTGATGTATGAGCTCTTTGTTTTATTTACTAGATTAATGAATCAAAAACCAATGTTAAAGTCATTTTGGGTTCTTAGTTAAGACATGTTGGTTGAATTATTTTGGTGAAACAGTTCATAGGGATTTTTTTGATTATTATGCACTAGTTTCTATCTTATTGGGATTGGGAACAACCTTAAAGCCTTTTTACAAGCTGAGTCACGTGACCAGGTAAGGGATAGCTATTGTTGGTTCATAAAAAATGAGTATAAAATCCATGTTTGATTTATGTTATTTATGGAGTCTATGTACACAAGAGATTGGATTCCTCTAGCTTAGGATTTAGGTACGAAGAAGTGTGTGGATAATAATTTTATAATTGAACCTTGAGTTTCAATTGGGTGTTAAGAATATGTCAATATAGTCTAGTTTCTTTTATTATCATTCCTTTATGGGTTCAATTCCAACCTTAAAGGAAGTTGGAAGGGGAACTAATAAGTTTTATTTGAAAGATGAACGAGCTGTAATCCATGCACCCAATTTGAAAATATGAGAAGGATATGGTTTTTTAGTTTTTTTATTTACAAATTATTTTTTATGTCTTATTTTAATATTAAGTATTGACCACGATTGATATTAATGATTCTATATGATTTATAGTATTTTAATTTTATAATTTTTTTAAAAAATAAATTGATTGAGATAATCTCCTTAAAGTTATGTTATTATTTAATTATGTCTATTCGTATTTATTATATTGTAAATTTGAGTTTTTAATTTTTAAAAAATTGAAATTCTTAATTAAAATAAAAATTCTTAAAACATAACTGGAATTTTTTCTTTTTTTACATAACTCATAATGTTCATTTTCATTTATTCATAAAAGTAATCAATGCTTGATGACATTTCTGTGTAACTCTAAAATGGAATATTTTAATATAGAGATCAATGTATATATTAGTTAAATATTTTAATTATAAAATATAGTTTCCCATTTTTAGTGTTGAAATTGATGAATTCTTAGATTTTTGAGTATATTCATATTTGATGAATAAATAATGGATTTCAAAATAGATTTTATAAAATTGTAGTTAATGGAATTACATATTATCTTTACATTAAATCATTTTTAATGTGACTTATAATTTATTGGATGATTTTAATGTACATTTTTCAAATAATAAGGCTCGAAATTTGAATTTTTATAATGGTTAAATTTAGATATCTATAGTATTAAGGTGGTTTAAAACATTTTATCAAATCTAAAATGGTATTTTGTTTATATGTATTCATTTAATTTATTAGTTTTTCCGATATAACCATATTTATACTAGGGGACTAAATTTAGTGTTTAATTTTTGGTTGTGTAATTTTTTATTTTTGTTTTCATATTAATTCATTAGATTATTTAAGTGGACTATAAAATGGAGATGTATTTGGATTAATTTAATCAACACTAAATAAGTTATGTAGATCTGAATAAATTACTTATTTTTAAGGAAACATATCTGTAAAAGGGAAAATGATACTTTCTATGAGTTAATATAGTTAAATTATACATAACTAGGGGGTATTATTTTCCTGTATTATTAAGATGTTTGATTTTATTTCATTTCCATATCCATAGGTTGTTTTTTTAAAACGGGGTGCATGCGTGTTTGGCTGAAAACTTCAATTTTTTAAAAGATATGTTTTTTAATGTTATTAAATTTAATGTAAATAATTTTTGGGTCATGAATCATTTTTTATTCTATACTTTTTTTGGAAAAATATTTTTTTTATATTTCAAGGGTTTTCACCACTATTAATTTTTAATGAGGTTAATATGATTTATAAAACGATGTATTTTTGTTCTAAATAGGGGTGATTTTTAACATACCTATTTATATTTAACACAATGTTTCTCAAAACTATAACATAAATACCTATTGGGATTGGTTTTTATCTAATGATAAAATTATAAATTTTTATATATGTTTTTAACTAAAATATTTTTTTGTCCCCCACCCCCATTGGGATGGGTAGGGTGTTGTGTCTTGGAAAATTATGGTTGTAGACTGTGATTTATGAAGATAAATGAAACATTATATGAGTATTACATGTCAGATAAAGTAAATTTATGTTGTATCATGTATGCATTGACTGTTGTCTTAGGGACTTTAGTGTTTGAGGTTTTTAGTTTTTCCTAAATCTAAATTTTTTATATGGTGTCATTATTTTTCTTTGTTTATATAGTTTTTTTATATTTTAAAATTTGTTTTATATTAATTGTTTAATAAAATTATATTTAATACTACTTTAGAGGGATCATGTTGTTTTTGGGCATGTGGGTCCTATTTGGTTATAGGATAATATATTTTGGGATGTAATTTCTCTATTATCTCTTAAACTGATACAAAGTTGGTAAAAACATTTTATGGATTGAAAATCATAGTTGAAATCCTATTGGTCTGTTTTAAAATATGAAAGTTCATGATCAAGTGATTTTATGATTTTTTATATCATTTATTTATTATAATTGGAATATTTCAAAAATTTAGCTTTTATAATACCATGGAATATATAATCATGATTAGTTTTAGGGGATATTATTAATATTCGATTATTCTTATTTCATTGTAGTAAGTTTCTTTAATTTGATATTTCTATTATGTATAAATATGTATTTTTGTGTTTTGTAATTATAATATATGGTGTGGTATTATTTTGTTGTGTTTTGGAGGTTGTATGATATCTAGATTCGCAAGGAGTAAAGTATAATTTTAGAATATATTTTGAGCTTCATAAATAAATATGATTAAATCACTGTAGTTTTGTTATATTTATTAAAAAGTATATATTTATTTTTGGTAATTTAGAATGGCATGTTATCATGTTTCTATTAAGGTTTTGTAGGCTTAAGGCCCTTCATGGTTATTAAAGATTATGTTACATCATTATTGAAACTTCATTATAATTATTTTTTACCTTAATTCTTATTGGACTCTGTTATATTTTTTAAATTGGGGGGGGTACATTAGGTATTTATATACTTTTAAATTGAATTTTTTTATATTTTCACGAGTTTAATCAATATTAATTTTTATTAATTTATAGTACATTTATAAATCATTAAATCTTATTTATTCTGAATTAGATGATAGAAGTTAGTTGAAATTATTTTGGTTTATTAATTTAAAAAATATACAAAAATCAGGGGATAATGGGTGTGTAATTATCAGTGTAGACCATGTAACCTAACTATGCACATAATTATATTAAATTTTAGAGGCATTCAAAAGGTTGGTAAATGGTTTGTCAAATTGTTAAAATTACTCTAGGAGGGGTTGTCTTATCCACATGCTTAGCGTAGGTTTTACCAAACTGTGTAGCCAAACCATGTGGATTTTCTAGTTTCATTAATATATAAAATTACAACTCTACCGTTTCATGTTTTAGCCCCTTATTTCCTTCTTTCTCCCCCCATTTTAACCATGTGGATCCGTCATGCACTGATTGTATCTTCTCAAACTGATTGGGTTGATTCTAAGTGGTATTTAACCATGGTTATTTAAAAAATACCTTGGTAGGTGGTCTACATATTCTTTATTGGTTATTTCCTCTTTCCCTTAATGGGTTTCCTTTGACACTAAGTCTATGAAGGCCTCTGGTTTCTTGTAAAAAAACTAAATGGTATTTGATTCAATGTTATGGAATCCTTTTAGATTTAAATGGTCTTTATAATTATTTTCTTTTGGATTCACACTGTTGGAAAGTAGGTTTGTTTATAATGTTTGGTGGTTTCATGAGATCTATTTGTTTAATAATCAAAAATTTCTTTCATGTTTCCAAAGGTTATTTTAAATTTGTTTCGAATTTTTATACCAATTTTTATAAGCTATTAGACTTTATATAATTGTCTATAATTATTTTCCAAAAAACTGAAAACCAAATTGATTTTGAAAACATGTTTATATATGTGCATTATGGGATTCATGTTATGTGTTTCATGAAATTACCATTTAGTTAGGAATTGGTTTAAAGGATTAAATTTTAATGCATTAAAATGAAAATAAAACATGGTAAGTTGTGGTACATAGGTTGAATGATTTGGATTCAGTATAATTGGGCATGATTTATCCTACCTAGCCTTGGATTTATGCCACACTAACTAAATGATGTTATGATATGGATTTTATTACCACTTGGACTTATAGTAGCTCACACTAATTGATCTTATATGAAATGTGATTTTTATGAATTAATAAATGAGGTTTTATAAGGATCCTATAGTTCCCATAACATTTTTTACCATAGGTATCATTCATGGGTTCTCAGGAAAATGATTGTTTACATGGAATCATCTTCTTATTAAAAATGTTTTAAATATTTTTAAATGTTTCTTATCATTAAAATGAAAATTCCTATTTATTTTTTGTTTATTATTCATAATATATTTCATTTATTAACCTAAAAAATATTACTCATGAAACACTTGTTGGTATCCTACTATTCTAGTGGTGATAATATCCTTCATACACCCAATTAGTGTATGTAGACCTCATTTTATAAGTTGGAGATAATGGTATTGTAATGAACTGCCAATTCTCATTGGATTGAGAGTACAATGAGTCTTTACTTGACCTTAAGCGACATCCCCAAGATGCCAAAGGCTGGTAATAAATGCTGAAGGGTTTCAAATACATGTTGGGGACGATTTACCCTTTAAATAAATAAACCAAAGAGAAAACCAATCATAACCAAACATTTACTATATGATGCAAGAAAAATAAACAACTTCATTTAACTCAAAACAAATCAAAGTACACAATAGTGGAATAAACAACTCAAGACTCTCAAAAGACACCAAGACACATTCCACTGCTCTACAATAAGCTCCATGCTCCAAGAATCACCAAATCTCCCAAGATTTACGATGAACCACTAACAATGAGATGACTTACCTTTACCTGTGTCTTAGAATACGAAATTTGAAAAAGAAAAAAAGTTCCAAATCAAGTGTGCTTATAAAATTTAGTAGGTTTTCCCTAATTAATTCCATAATCATGACACTAGGATAGAAGAGTTATCAACATTTATATAAAACAGTTTATATAAAACAATTTTACCAAAACAGTTTATAATCGAATATAAACAAGTTTCCAAACCACTTACACCAAAAGCATACAAGTTCAATTGAAACCAACTTTACAACAAGTTATTTTTCTAGAAAAATAACGAAACAAGATTTAGAATCATTTCAAAATATCCCTTCTTGGCATACCCAACCATTTCCCTACCCATGCAACCAACCATGCATGCTACGTTATGAAAGTTCCATACTCATGAGTGGTTTCTCATCGATCTACCAAGTCATCACAAGGTAATTGTTTCCCACGTGCCATTAACCCTTTGGCACTGAGCACAAGGTCATATTTCAACCAAGAATCGTATATGAAACATTAACACACACCACATATTCCCAAAAATCATGCCAAAACCACCCTTTCAATAAAAACGCCTTTTTATTGAAAACCATTTCTGTCAAAGCCATTTCAATTCCAAACCATTTCAATAAAACTAAACATTTATTGAAAACCAATTCATTCAAAGTCAATTCAATACCAAACCATTTAAATAAAACACCCTTTTTATTGAAAACCCATTTTTCATCAAACCATTTACAATTCCAGCAAACCAATAATTTAAAATCATCATTTTAAATTCAAGAAGCCAAATCACTTTGCACAAAAATTCACCAAGATTTCAAAATTTCACTAAAACCATAAATCATCACTAAAGAATATTTATTCCATGATCTGCACAATCAATTCCATTCAATTAAACCAATTTGAAACTATGACAATCAATTCTAGCAAGAGGAGTCGAGAGTGAAGCCTCATACCTCAAAGGTTTTGACCAAAACCCCAATGAATGAAGAACACTCAATAAATCCAAGTCAATTATCCAAGAACCCGCCTTATATCTCTTCTCCTAGCAAGACCAAGACCAAATCTTATCATATTTGGTATCCACACAACTATATCTACCCATAACAGGTGTAGATATAAGAAACCGAGGGATGTGGAGAAGTAGATCTAAGTGTATCTAAGAAACCGAACAAGAATGAAGAAGAATGATCACATACCTCAAGAATCCGGCTTTGATTCGCCAAGGGAAGCCTTCAGATCACCTCCAAAACACTTGGGAGAGGTTCTCCTACTTTCAAGGGAGAATAATCCCAAGTTATGGCTGCATAGGAGAAAAAACGATCTATTTAGAGGCAAAAAAGTGAGATCCACTTTTTAAGGATCTCACTTAAGTGCCCGCATGGTTAGTTCGCATGGTTTGACAAATTGTGCGCTAATTTTGCATTACCTACTACCTCAGAATTCCCTCACACGACCTCCTTGCATGGTATCTACTAACCGCACATCAACCGTGTGGGAGCTACTACCTCAAAATGCCATCTACGCACGGTTTGGCCGTACGATTAGACAAACTGTGTGCCGCCCGTGCGACTTTCCCCTTTGCCTCAAAACTTCATTCCCAGTTCTCCCCACTCTCCCATTCATCACCCCTAACTTCACAACCATGAAAAAAATTAAGTAAGGGTTACATATCTGAAACTGGGGGTACTACATTCTCCCCACCATTGGTCTTTCTATCATCGAAAAGTAGACAACCCTTGCTGGCCAAAAATAGTTCCAACCACTGCTCTTCCATTTCCTTCTCACATTCCCATGTCTCTTTCTGAACTAACCATGATTCCATAAAACACAAACTAGACCAAGGATTTTCCCACTCAAAACTTTCTCTTTCCTATCCACAATCCGTACTGGGATATGTATCAGTGAAGCATCCGACTCTAGGTCAACGTGATCCCATCTGATCACATGGTCCGGATCAGGCTGATACCTCTTCAACTGAGATACATGGAACACATTATTTACCTAACTAAACCTTGGTGGTAATGCCAACTGATATTCCACCTCTCTAACCCGTTACAGTATATCAAAATATCCAATGTATCTAGGAGATAACTTTCCCTACTTCTCGAAATGACGATGTCCAAGCCTTGAAGAGATCCTCAAGAACATGATCACCCACAATGAATGACAACGATCTTCGATGGTGATCTGCATAAGATTTATGACGACTATGAGATATCTTTATCCTCTTTCAAATCAACTAGATATTCTCTGTTGTTTCTTAGACAAGGCTTGGCCCAAATAGTGAAGTTTCTCCCGTTTCCACCCATCACAGTGAAGAACAACAAAGACGCCCATGCAATGCTTCAAACAGAGCCATGCGTATCAAGGTATGATAGATGTTATTGTATGAGAACTACACTAAGGAAATATGATCCTCCCATGAGCCACCAAAATCCATTACACAAGCCCACAACAAGTCTTCCAACATTTGTATCATCTGTTAGGATTTCCTATCCATTTGTGGATGATACGTCGTGCTCATAGTCAACTGAGTTCCAAGGGTTTTCTATAATGATTTCCAGAAATGAGATGTGAACCTTGGATCTCTATCTGAGACAATAGACACTGGTACACCGTGCCTCTTTACCACTTCTCAGATATGGATTTTTGAAAGATCTTCCTCCATATGAGTTTCACGAATAGGGATGAAATGGGCCGACTTGGTTAGATGATCCACTATCACCCAAATGACATCGTGTTTCCGGACCATTCTTGGAAGATCTGTAACAAAATCCATTGATATTTGATCCCATTTCCACACTTGGATTGAAAAATATTGTAACATACCAACTGGTCTCTGATGATCTGCTTTGACATGTTATAGGTTAAGCACCGCGTGATGAACTTGACTACTATCCTTTTAATGTCGCTTCACAAAAACCGCACCTTCAACGCCTTATACATATTCAGTTTACCTAGATGTACATCACATCTTGAATGGTGGTAAGCATGGAGGAGTTGTTCCTGAAAAACAATGGGTACAACCACCCAATCTCTGAAATAGAAAACTAAACCCCCATCATGTTTCCAGCCATCAATGGTCTCCCCACCATTGAGTTTTGAACTTACAACTAGACATTCTGCATTAGACATTTTTGCTTCTTTGATCATTTTTACTAAATCAGGAATAAGCGTAGATGAAAAGAAAAATACAACATCACCTCAGTCTTCACATTCCACATGCATGTAAGCTAATACTGACATCAACTACCATTCATCTGAAGCTTCTTTTGCCAACTGAGAATATGACTTTCTACTCAATGCATCCACTACTAAATTTTCTTCCCCCAGTGTGTACATCAAGTCAAAGTAAAACATTTGGAGATAATCCATCAATCTCATTTGCCTCAGATTCAAATCTCGCAGTGATAAAATGTGTTTCAAGTTTTTTTGATCCGTAAATATAGTAAATTTCTCACCAAAGAGATAATGAATCCATGTTTTCAAAGCATGAATGACTCTAGCTAACTCCAAATCATGTGTTGGGTAATTCTTCTCATGCACCATCAGCTGCCTTGAACCATAAGCAACCACATGATCTCTTTTCATGAGAACACAACCCAACCCTAATCCTGAATCATCACAATACACCACATACCCCTGTCCTAATTCTGGAAAGATCAAGATAGGTGCCGATGTAAGCCGAACTTTCAATTCCTGAAAAGACTTTTGACATTATTCTATCCATTGGAATGGATCATTATTCTTTTTCAGAGCTGTCATTGGTGATTATAGTCATGAGAAATCACGCACAAAGCGTCGGTAGTAACTAGATAGGCCAAGAAAACTTCATATTTCGAACACATTCATTGGTGGTTACCAAGAGATAACAACTTCTATCTTTTCATGATCAACAGAAATGCCTTTCTCAGAAATGACATGGCCAATGAAACGTAATTCCTATATCCAAAAATCACACTTTAATAATTTGGAATACAAACGATGATCTCTCATGATTTGCAACACTGTTTCCAAGTAAACCTCATGATCCACCCTTGTCTTTGAATAGACCAAAATTTCGTCCATAAAAACCACAAAAAAAGAATACAGATATTCTTGAAATATACTATTCATAAATTTCATGAAGACCACTGGTGCATTTTTTAGGCCAAAAGGCATGACTACATATTCATTGTGGCCATATCTACTTCTGAAAGCTGTCTTTGGAATATCCTCCTTCCGAACTCGCAAGTGGTGATATCCTGATTACAATTCAATCTTGGATAACCACTGAGCTCCCCTTAATTGATCAAAAAGATCATCAATGCATGGAAGTGGATATCTATTCTTTATCGTAACTTCATTAAGCTTACGATAATCAACACATAGCTGAAGAGTTCCATCAACCCTTTCCACGAACAAAACTGGTGCTGCCCATGGAGACGTACTTGGTCGAATGAAACCCTTTCTTTATAGATCCTCTAAATTAACTTTCAATTCCCGTAACTCTGTTGGTTCCATCCTATAATATGTAAGGGAAAGAGTATTGGTCCTTGGAAGGAGATCAATCGTAAACTCCACTTCCCTTAGAGGTGGTAACCCTGAGAAGTTCTTGGGAAAGACATCTAGAAATTGATACAAAACAGTTGGAAAACTATTTTCCTGGATCTCTTCCATTGATGCCAAAGTCAACACTGTCAATTGGTAGGATATCGTTCCCACCATTGGTTCCAACAAGCTCTTTGCACCTTTCCTTACAATCCTATCTCCTCTAAAAAGATGCTCAATACTATCCTCTGTCGTGAAACTAATTTTTCTCTTATAACAGTCGATGTGAGCCTTAAACATTGTCAACCAATACATACAAAGGATTACGTCATAGACATCCATGTACAACATCGAGAAGTCCCATTTTAACCCAGCTCCATCAACAGTTATAACACAAAATATACACACAAAGGCTTGACATTATCTTTCACCAAGAGGAGTTTGTAGTTTCAAAAAAGAAGGCATAATTTACAGTTTTAAACATAATAAGTCAACTACACGAGAAGAAATGAAGGAATTATATACACCAGTATCAAAAAACACTTTCCCAAAGGTATAATTCAAAATAATTGTACCTCTCACTATTGATGGTCCAACCTGATCATCGACAGACATCTGCTCAGCCCCGTACAATTTCTTCATAGCTATACTGTTATCCTTGTTTCCTTGATGAGGTTTCCCTGGTTGAGGAGTCATGGTATTTATAGAATCTACATGGCTTTCTCTGATCTATTGATGAGACTGATTCTACTGTCCTTATCCAGTCAAAGCATACGATGCTTGCGACATATGAAGAATTGTCTCGAGCACCTGACCTTGGAGCACTGCAACAATAGCACTAAAGATTTCCCATATTATTAAAATAATTACATGCTCTAGGTTGTTCCATAAAATCTCTCTTCATGTGGTCAAGCGAACCACATTGAAAACAACCTGCTTTTCTTTGGGGTCATGGAGGAAGGTTTACCAATCCATTCGTTGAGTTCTGATTTCCACTTGCACCATGGGAATAGGTGTCCCTTTTTCTTTTGTTCCCAGTGTTTGAGTTCCCACCGTTTCTTATAGGTATTATCATTCCTCCTCCTATCGATCCTGATACATCATGTTCAACAACAGTCGCTCTGTTCACCATCTTTGTATAATCCATAATACATAGCACCACAATCTTCGATTGAATATCCTGCCTTAGCCCCGATTCGAAGATGCATGCCTTCAAAGACTCACTTGCCACAACCTCTGGTGAAGATGGACTAAATTCATGAAATTACCTGCATAATATATGATAGAGAGTCTCTCATGTTTTAGGCTGAAGAAGTCTACCGTTTTCTGGAATTTGAACGTGTGAGGATAGAATTTTTTGTTGAACAATTCTTCAAAATCCTCCCATGAAAGGCCTTGCATTCAGTTTAGCCTGTACCGCTAAATCCCACCACTAACATGAATGATCCTCGAGCATATACATAGCCAACCTGACTTTGAGATTTGATGGTGTGCCGATGAAATCGAAGATACAATTCATCTTACTTAGCCACACCTTCTCCTTCTTGGGTTCAGCATCACCCCAACAGTTTGGTGGATTCTGCTTCATGAACTGGATGGTATGATCCACATGCCTTGGTTCATTCCTCTGGTTCCCCATATCAATAGCTTGAAAATCTTGGACAATACTCTGAACTAGCTCTTGGTTCACCCGTGGTTCAGGTACAATGACATTTTCGACATCTTCTTCGGGTTTGTTTTTACGACGCCTACCAGGTACCATTTTCTAAACCAACAACAAACTCCGTCAATCTCACTCTCTAGAAACTGATGGATTATCATTTCAAATTATATCAAATCAACTATCATAAATTTTTTTTCCAAAAAATCCATTTTCCCATGTTCAACTATTTTTTGAAACCATTCAACATGATTTTTGAAAATCAACCAATTTTCAAAATACACTAAATATCTTGTTTTGAAAATCTTTCAGTTGAAAAAAATCTCTGCATTTTTTTAAAAAATTTGGACCTTGCAGAAAATCATAAATCATTCCTCACAATGAGATATGAAATCCTAGTGGGAAATAATTCCTCTACAATGCATGTCATGATCATATCATTGAATAAACCCATGACTATGAGATTTCCAACATTCTAGAAGTGTATCTAAAACACTTTTGTACCCAACACCCTGGTAACTTGAAGTTTAGCATAAATAGGTTTGCTACATCCTTTTATGCTATACCTTTCAAGTTCCAAAAATCCTACTCCTGTATAAATTTCGACCCAAAGAATAGACAAGAAGTAATTTCAACTCCAAGACCAAGAACACTGATGATTTTTTCCACAAGGAAGGACTAAACGGATAACATTTGTAATGAACCTCCAATTATCATTGGCTTGAGAGTTTATCGAGTCATTACTTGGTCTTAAGAGACATCCCCAAGATGACAAAGGCTGGAAATAAATGCCAAAGGGTTTCAACTAAAAGTGTGGGATGATTTACCCTTTAAAGAAATAAACCAAACATTCACTATATGATGTAAGACAACTAAACAACATTATTTAAGTCAAAACACATCAAAGTACACAATAGCGGAATAAACAACTCAAGACTCTCAAAACACACCAAGGCACATTCCACGGATCCACACCAAGCTCCATGCTCCAAGAACCACCACATCTCTCAAGAATTACCACAAACCACTAGAAATGAGATGCCTTTCCTTTACCTGTGTCTCAGAATAAGACATCTGCAAAAGCACCAAAGTGCCAAAGCAGGGGTGAGTATAAAACTTAGTAGGTTTTCCCCAATGACTTCCCTACCCACGCCACTAGGATAGTAGAGTTAAAAACATCTATATAAAATAGTTTATATAAAAAATTTTACCAAAATAGTTTATAACCGAATATAAACAAGTTTCTAAACCATTTACACCAAAAGCATACAAGTGCATTTGAAACAAATTTCCCAGCAAGTTATTTTTCCAGAAAAATAACTAAACAAGCTTTAGAACCATTTCACAATATCCCTTATTAACATACCCAACCATTTCCCAACCCATGCAACCAACCATGCATGCTACGTTATGACAGTTCCATACTCATGAGCAATTTCTCATCGATCTACCAAGTCATCACAAGGTAATTGTTACCCACATTCCATTAACCCTTTGGCACCAAGCACAAGGTCATATTTCAACCAAGCCCCATGTATGAAGTTCCCATGTTCCATTACACATTTGGACCCGAGTACAAGGTCATATTTCAACCAAGCCTAGTATATTTAACATGAACACACACCATATATTCCCAATAATCATTCCAAAACCACCCTTTCAATAAAAATGCCTTTTTATTGAAAACCATTTCTGTCAAAACTATTTCAATTCCAAACCATTTCAATAAAACTAAAGTTTTATTGAAAACCAATTCCATCAAAGTACTTTCAATTCCAAACCATTTCAATAAAAAAACCATTTTTATTGAAAACCCATTTTTCATCAAACCATTTAAAATTACAGAAAATCAATAATTTAAAATCATCGTTTTAAATTCAAGAAGCCAAATCACTTTGCACAACAATTCACCATGATTTCACAATTTCACTAAAACCATAAATCATCACTAAAGAAGATTTATTCCATGCTTTACACAATCAATTATATTCAAATAAACCAATTTGAAACTAATACAATCAATTCTAGCAAGAGGAGTCGAGAGTGAAGCCTCCTAACTCAATGGTTTGGATGAAAACCCCAACGAACAAAGAACGCTTAAGAAAACTAGGTCGATTCTCCAAGAACCTGTCTTAGATCTCTTATCCTAGAAAGACCAAGAAAAAATATTATCATATTTGGAATCCATACACCTATATCTACCCATAACAGGCATAGATCTAAAAAATAGAGGGATAAGGATAAGTAGATCTAAGTAGATCTAAGAAACCGAACTAGAACGAAGAAGAACGATCACATACCTCAAGAATACGACTTTGATTCTCCAAGGGAAGCCTTAAAATCACCTCTAAAATGCTTGGGAGAGTTTCAACTACCATCATGGGAGAATAATACCGAGTTATGGCTACTTAGAAAGAAAAATGATCCATTTAGAGGCAAAATGAGTTGGATCCACTTTTTAAGGATCTCACTTAAGTGCCCGCATGGTTGGTTCGAAAAGTTTGACAAACTGTGTGCTAACCGTGTGTTAGCTACTTCCTCGGCAGGCCCTCGCATGACTTCCTCACACGGTCTCTCATAACCGTGCATTAACTATGCGAGAGCTACTGCCTCAAAATGACATCTATGCACGGTTTGGCTGCACAGTTAGACAAACTGTGTGCCGCCCGTGTGACTTTACCCTTTGCCTCAAAACTTCATTCCTAGTTTTCCCCACTCTCCCATTCATCACCCTTAACTTTACACCCATGAAAATAGTTAATTAAGGGTTACATACCAGAAACTGGGGGTACTATAGGTATGGAGAGACATGGAGACATTTTGTATTCTAATTAGATGATCTTGGGTTAATGGTTGTGATATAGTGGTGAGCTAACACCTATGTCACATAGTGACATTTTATTATATTTTTGATAATTTTTACATGATTTATATAATTATACTCCGAGGTCACCAATTCATCATCCCATATCATAAATATTTGTATATGTACACTTGATTATACCTTGGTAAATATTTGGATGGTTATTGTGTTTATAAGTTATCATTTTTATTTTTTAGATTTTAGTGAAACTATACCAATATATGATTTCCCTATTTATGTTTTTTATTGGATTTATGAATAAAAAACAAATGTCCATATCATGTTAAGTTATCCATTTGGACCCATTGATCAAATTATTCCTGAAAAACAATTCTAAAGTATTATTCTTCATTCCCAAGAACTAGTTTAAATCCTTTGTGGATCTGGAATGACCTTTTGGGAAAACCATAGAATGACTTGGGTGCTCGTATCAGGGGTATCCTAGGTTAGTTTGTCAAAATGATTAATAGAGAACTGAAAATTGAAATCCCATCCCTACAAACTGAGTTCAGGGTAATCTATTCAATGGTAACCAAGGGGAAACCCCCATTTCCGAGAATGAGTAAGGTCTATTCAAGATTTGAATCACTAGGGTCAGATCCATTCAAGGATTAAGGAAGAGGAATATAGTATTTTGGTTTTACAACCTATCCCATTAAACATTTCACTCCATTAGTTAATGGAAAAAATCAAGCAATATGTAGAAAATATATGCAACACTTTTAGTATGCTTCTCATCTAAGTAATACTCTTGATATATATAGAATAAATATGTATTCTATTTATGTAAGTAATAATAATTCTCTATATCAAAGTAATTATTATAATATATAAAATATAAATGAGTCACAAAACCGTCCATGATTGTATTTAATGATATAGTAGGAATGAAAACAAGGACTTTCTAGGAAAATTCCATTCATTTAAACATGGATTTTATAATATAAACAAGGAATATTCCAATCCATACCCTTGATATGGTTTTTTGACTGTGGGAGAAACATGGGAATGATCCAAAGTACATATCTCTACCTTTATTACTGGTCGTAATCGAATGATTGGTCCATGAAACGAGTTGCCCAAAAATTTTCTTAATTTATAAAAAATTATCATTTATCCATTTTAAGGCATTATATAAAACAATAGTTTATATTAAATAATTTAGAAAAAACCATTTACATTTAAATTATCAATATCAATTATAGTAAATGTATTGGTCACACACATGAGTTTTTGTTTAAAAAATTAGATAATACTTTTTAAAGTTAATTTAGAATAGATGAATTAATTTTCATAAAACATTTTAATGTGTAAAACGTTCACAAATAGGAAAATTTTATATAGAGACTAGTTAAAAAAATTGATTTATTTATAAAAAATAATTAATTTTCCAATAATTTTATAAATAATAGTCATTTTTTAGGAAAAGAGTAATAGTTATATATGTTGAAACTACAAAATATTATGAAATAAAGAATTTATTCTGTCTTGGTTAACCCATCCATCACCTCACCACTAATACAATCACTTTACCAAAGGTTGGATAAATTAAATTTAATTATAACCCATTGAAGTTAAATTTACATGATATGGTATCACTTTATAAAATGTACAAAAAAATTAAGGGAGAAGGCTTAAATACAATACTTAACAACCCCTAACATATTGTATAAAATCAATACATATTAAAAGACTTCATGAAACGCACCATCACCTTAGAATAAATTATCATTTAACTAGAATGAATCAACCGAATAAATTTTTCATATAAATGAATTCATGATAGATATGGTAGAAAATTAAATGTGAATATCATACTTGCGGTAATAATTACAAATATTGAATACATGATCATGCTTTAAATTCTAAAAAAAACTATCACTAAAGTAATTAAAAATGTTTTAATTGTATAATAGTTGAAGTCAAATACCATAACTCATGAGAAAAACAAGTTATACATGGGAACAAATGAAAATAATTATATAAAGTCAGTAGGTTTTTTTATAATCAATAATGTAAAATTTAAATATAAGTGTCAAAATACATGTAAAGAACCAACTAAAACGAAAATAAAATTCCAAGGATGGAAAGAGAGACAAGAAAAAACCTATTATAGGATGTTTATTATATGAAAATACATTTAAAATGATTGATTAATAATACCATATTGTCATTGAATTATATCACATTCATTGTTTTAAAAATAGAGTTTATACTTTATTGTTATTATATTAGAAATAGAAGTGTTAAGCATGTTCTAGACATAGCAATAAAATTCAACCGAATAGTTGAGACCAACTACAATAATCATAGATTATATTTATCTATTCTAATTATCACTAAAATTGTATCCCAATGAATACTAAAATCACTTAATAACCAAAATCCAATAATATATGATTAAAGAATCCCCTAACAAACATCCACCAAAATAAAAGGATAACCAAACCCGATGAAAACATAGATATATAACTTGTCAAATTTATCAGATAATATAATGAATAAAATCCCCAATAAAAAAGAACCAAATTCTTTATTATTTTCCTTTGAAACTATAAGACCAAATAATATATTATAAATCATCCACCTCATATAAAAAATCCATTAATATGAAATAAATAACAAGAGGAAAATTATATTATTTAAGAATGGAGGAAGTCTTAAACCATTCTACAATTTCACCGAACCTTAGTGAAATCACCAACAAAATTAATATCATTATTGGGAGAAATTATAAAAAGAACTTAATTAGAAATTATAATATAGGAATAGATAAAGGTTTACAGTTCATAAATATTGCCAACTCATGATTGAAAATACTTGATAATGGGGAAAATATTGAGGTATGATGGGGATTATGAGAAAGCTCTTTATGGAATGAAGGTTTCTAGAGAGAAACTAAATTTAAAAGGGAGTAAAGATATGATAAAATATTTTAACGTGAAATAAAATAGTAACCCTCTTCGAAAAAACAAGGCTCATTTACTGGGTAACTTGTATGGGTCCATCGGGTACTTGGTTTCACCATTAGTCCATCCCCTCTTCTGTATAGCTCAAAAGGTACCCAATACTCCCCATAAGGTATGTGGTGTAACCTATGGTTTTAAATATGATGTTAATCTAACTGTACTTCTTTCTTGAAAACTCAATTATCATACAATACCACAATCCATGTAATGTAAAAAATCTAATGCTCAAATATATAAATTTATGATTGAATCTAAAAACAAAAAATATACCCCTTTTCATAACTAAATACATCAAATGTTTATTTACCAGTATCATGTTAATTTCCTGATTAAACAAAATTTTTCCTTTAATCTAAATTACTAGGAATCATATCATTACATGTTACCTCTGATGTCCAAACTAAGCACTGTATTGAGGACATAAAGCTGGATTTTTATATTATACACACTCCAAATGGGTACTGAATTCCTTTGGAGATAAACATATTTAGAGATATAGATATAATTTGGGGGAATATCAATCTAGGAAAAAGTGGTAAGAATTACACCTCATGGTATAATCTTTGTTGATTTTTGGAAGTAATTCTTATCTATAACACATATAGTTGTTCAGTCGAAATAGTTTCTATCTATTTAGTATAAAATTTAATTTTTATGAGATTTTATCCATGATTAATTGATTTTATTTGATATTCACATTACATGATTATAGATGATGATTTTAGGGTTCAACATTTTTATTTGAAACTGTGAAATGAAATTTAATTTTAGGTGAATTATCATATTTTAAAAATGTATTTGAAGGTAAGGAAGGAAAAAATTAGTCGCAGAGTATATGATTTTACTTTATATTTTTACTATGAGATATATAATTCATTTTATTATAAAAATAAAGGGTAGGATATTTCACCCTTTTGTGTTACGTAGATATCGATGAAGAACTGGATGATTACCAAAGTGGTCCCAAGGATCGGGTACAAGTAGTTTTAAATCATACAAGGATGTCATGAGTCCTATATATTATCTCTATGGAGGTATAGGTCATATCCTAGAAAGTTTTCATTCTTCATAGAGACTTACACATAGTACAATAGTGAATGTACCACTTCAATATTTGTAGATAAAATCCCAAGAATAGTTACCTCAAAGGAATCATCAGAATTTGATTAGACAACCATCTAGAAAATAAGATGGAGTTGGTAAAGGGTAACATTGTTGTATTCTTTAACCATCAGCACCACCATCTATATAGTAATAAGGAATATGACAGATGAAATGTTTCTAATGTATAAGAGTTTGGCATGGACTACTTTTCACAATAAACGTGGAAGAATGAGATGGGTTAGAAATATTTAGAGGTATGATTTTTTGTCTCATTTACTCCAATATTTATTTTATTTAATATTTTCACATCACATTAGTTTATCACACCTTCTCTAGTCAAAGTCTTTTCACAGAGTGGATATAATTTATAAGGTCTCATAATTAAATACCATAGTTAATGCATTATTGATGTAATCCGAGGTATGTTGGTTATGTGAGATTTTATTGGGAAGTGATATATTATATTAGGAATTATTATTACTATAGATAAATTCATACAATATAATCCTTGGAAATGATATTTTATATTCTATACAAGGTATTATATATTTTTATTAGTGATGTATTATATTCTCTCTCAAAGAAGGGAATATTTTGAAATTTATTAGAGAGAGATGTTTTTATGTAGGGAACCAATGTGTTAGTTTGGGAAATTACCTATTAGTTAGTAGATATTATTTCTTATACATATAAGATGGAGGAGGAGGAACTTCTAAGGGTTTTGCATTATTTTTCAGCTATTTTTCTAGAGTATGTAATGATTTTTTTTCTTTTTATAATATTGAGTTTGGAATGGAGATGCACATAATGATCTCACCTATTACAATGGTAGAATATCATATGGAATATATTAAGTTGTAGGAGAAAAGGTCTATATAATGTAATTGTTGCATAAAGAAATAATATTACCAAATGTAACTATATGGAAAACTATCGAGTTATTTTCCATGAAAAAGATTGTATACTATGATTATATATAGAATACTTTCATTTAGACCAGGTAATTATTAAATAATAATTATATGAATCCTAAAATTGATAATCTATTCAGTCAAAAATAAGATTACATTTAGTTCTCCATGATTGATTTTATAATTAATATATAATCAGATATATTTGAAATATAAGGATATTCCAAATATGGATTTGTGGAGTTGATATGGGCACTTCAAATTTGGTTTAATTGCCTTTAGGGTTAAGAATTCTATAAAATTTCTTATCAAATTGATGAATTTTGTATTTGAACTACATTTTGATCATTTTTTAATTTTATTCACTATCGAAGTCTTGTTTTTTCAATGATAGGGGAGAACTATTTTGAGAATTTTATAGTAGTTATAATGAAGTCAATTTATTGGGAAATTGTTGAAGTGTTATTTTTGGATTTTTTAAGTTAATTTATTAGGGTATGTTATGTCGAATATATGTGTTATATTCAACCGATTGAAAATATATGAAATTGTTTCTTGGAAGGTAACAAGAAATTGTTCTCACATTTAATTTTTCATAAGTTTATCTGCCTATTTTTGGAGATCAATACTTATGTTTTCTCATATAGATATAACTCTATTTGGTTTGACAAACAAGGGAAAGAATTTCCCGGTACAAGGAGATAAAAATAGTTTCATTGAACTTCATTGAATAATATATGTGTGCTTTAATTATCTAATTACCTAAGTAATGGATTACATATGATATATATTATGATTCATCTCATCATGAATTTGGATTTATCATAACACAGGAATGGCGGGAAAATTTTTATGGGCATAAGTAGTTACATCCTCATAAGTTTGGTTATGTTGCCCATGGTTTAGGGATTTTTGTGGAGGTATTTTAACATAATTTATAAAGGTTTTATCTATTTATTAGACACCGTTTATTATTTACAGATCATAAAATACTGATGCTCATATTTTTCAACAAATATTTAAACCTACTATAGAGAAATGTTTTGGAATTTCTATATTATTATATTTTGAGTTTTTATACTCCCAAAAAAGGAATATAATAGTTTATTATAAAATTAATATATATCATGGTGATATTTTTCAATAACTTTACAAGGGATGGAAGATAATTAAGGAGTTAGAAGCTCTATATCTTGGTATAAGAAAAATATAAATGAAAACCCACCTCTGATAGATGATAGTTTAATTTGTTTGAAGAATATATTCATAGAATCTCATTTTGGTGAACTAAATATTGAATTATATAGGGTTAATATAATTTAAAATGATTCTATAGATGTTTTTTACAATAAAGAGAGTATCATGTTATGTTTCAAGACTACTTGTTTGTTCCAGAGATCTTTCATGAAAATAACTTGAGTGAATTCCATAATTCATGTGTGGTTGTAAATATTGGTATTTATATGATACATTATTCCCAATAGTGATTGTTTTGGTGTATGGGGATGATTAAATTAGTAACTGAGTTTTGTGAAAAAATATCTTACTTGTCCATGAGTAATGAATAAGCACCAAATACGAACTGGTGTTTTATAATCCTTGGATATTCCAAAGTTGTGTTGTGATGATATATCCAAAGAAGTAATAATTAATTTACCTTGAGAAACTAAGGTTTATATTGAAATTTTTGTAATTATAGACTAAAATATAAAATCCATATATTTATTTGTATTTAATTATTAGAGATATATAATTATTTTAGTAAATATTTTTGATGAGGAAGTTATTAGAATGCATGGTTTTACATTGATGATTTTATCAAGCCATGATGGAAAGTTCAATTCATAGATATGGAAGGGATTATGTCATCCAATTATCACTGACATGGTTCTTATAAAAAAATTTCACACTTAGATGGGTTTTAGACTAAGAAAAAATCTAGATGATATAGGATATGTAGAGGGATAATTTCATAAATTTTTGTGGGTTTTTGGAAGATTAATTTCCTTGGGAAGAGTTCTCATATTACAATAGTTATCAATTATCAAATTGTATTTAAATATATTAGTTAATATATGTTGACCTTGTTGATCATTATTGACTCATGTTAGCATTGGAGAGTTAGATATTATTAGACCTAAATTTGTATAGGGTGAAATATATTCAATTTAAATAACTCAGGCTTATATGAAAACTTCTCTAAGTAGAAAAAATTCATATGAAAACCAAGTTAGAGACTATTGGAATTCCTCACGGGTTAATATATATATTTCAAAGTATAGAATCAGTGAATTAACAAAATATTCAAAGTGGGATGTAAAATTTCATTACAGTTTATTGGACCATAATTTATTTTGATGTGTATTATAGAATTTACCTATCATATGGAACTTCCTCCTTAGTTTATTTATATTCTTGATGTATTCCATGTAACTAATATTAGAAAAAAATTTAATGACCTGAAATATTTTATTGAATTGGGGTGTTGATTTAGAGGAGGATATGAATTATGTGGAACATCCAGTAGAGGTTCATAATAACCAAGAGAAATTTCTTCATGGGGATATTAGTCCATCCATGATGTTCTTGTGGGAAAATGGTGGAATAGAATAAAGTAAAAATTAATATGATTCCTAGATAATAATTCAATACTCAATTTTTTTAAATTATTATTCTGTAGTTTTATTGCATATTCAATTTTCGTTGGTAAATTTAAAGAAATAATATTATTAATGTGGTTTTTATCCTATTTTGTGAATATGGATGAAGATTTTTGCGGATAAAATTTTTTAAGGGGTATGTGACGTGGAGAACAACAACTTCTATGTTGTAGAGTCTGTTAAAGTTTAAGAAACATTGATAATAAATGCTAGAATATTAATTTTTCTAGAAGTTGTATTGAAATTTTGACTATGTTGTTAGATTCGAGACATGGGGTTAACCCTCTATCTATGTTTTCGTAATATTCTATAAATATTGGTATTTTTATGATTTTTGGGTAATGATGCAATGAATTAACTTAAATTATTTATTAAATTATCCATTTTTGGAATATTTGACAATTTCTTTATATAGAATATAGGATAGTTTATAATGTGATTCCGACATGGAATATTAGAAGAATTGGATCCAAATTAATAATATTGATTAAATATTACGTTATGGGTTTTGAAAAGGTGTATTTAATGAAGAGTTAAATGGGTTTTGATGAAAGGAGAGGCATGACTAGATGAGTAATTAATGTAGGATGTTATAAAATGGTAATAATGAGGGAAATTATAGTACAATGCACTCAAATCCATTTCCACCACAAAGATCATTTCATTACCCATTATTCTATTCTTCCTTTTTATCTAAAAGAAGATAATCATTTGTTGTTTTCATATTATGAAAAATTCTAAAGAAATGAAGAATAAGATTAGAAGAATGATTGATAATGATCATCCAAGTAATTTATGGATTAATTCATGAGGGAATCAGGGTTTTTCACTCTAGACATTTTCTTACAATCTTGTTTGTTTGTAATTAATTTATTATTGTTATTTTTGTATGGATAAATAGATATACTAACAATGAGTAACCATAATATGGAAAGAATAAATTTTTATTGATTTTTTAAATTAATTATTATAAAATTTTCAATGATTATTATAATGGGATGGGGATTAGGTCATTGGAATAATTCAAAATTTATAGGTTTATAGAGTATTTTATTTTGATTATGAACCTTGGAAATATGAATTAATTCATATGTTGTTTATGAATCATGAGTGGATTATTTTAAATGTTGTAATTTAGGAAATTATTATAGGTATTTGATGTTGAATTCTCATGTATCACTTTTTAATCTCCAAAATTCAAATTTTAACCCATGTATAGTGAAATTTCATAGAAATAACATTTGAGGTAATAGGATGAGAAATTTTCCCTTTCTACATGTCTCATTCCCATTTGGAATGTGGGGGCCCTTCAACTTACTAGGATGACCTATTGAAGTAATAGTGTGGTAAGGGGGATGATGTAGAAAAGAGTTGTATATGGAATGAAACCTTAGCACAAGATTATCCCATAATCTAGAAACGTAATACATTAAGTAATAAGTTACATGAGGTGGTGAATAATTTTGTTGGGTGATGAAATTTGGCATGGGAAACACTAAATCTTGCATGGGGGTCGTTCACCTTTCTGCATACCTATTGCTTTCTCTCAGCTTTTATGTGGTACATAAGGATTAGCTTAGAGGATTCACCTATATGATTATAATGATAGACTCCAATTCCAGGTAGTTTTAAGGATATTATTATCGATGGTTCATGAATGTTAAATTATGGGTAATCATCAACAACCCATCATGTGAAGTACAAGCAATGCTTGGGTTAGAATGTTTATAGTAGATGTTGGGATCTTCTAGAATAATAGATGATATGGATATGGATATGGATATAAATAGGGATTATAATTATGGGTAATTTGATTCTACTATCATTTAATTTATCTATGATGTTTCTGATTAGTTAGAAATGGCATTAAAGTTAATTAATTGGCATAGATGGATTTTAGTAATATTTTTTATATTAATTTTAATAAATAATTTTAAAATATGTTAGTGTTTTGGATTATTTTTATTGTTTTGTAGTATATTTGCTATTCCTAAAATGTTTACTTAATTATATATTAATATTATTTATTATTATTATAATTGTTTTTAGTTTTACTTAAAATTGTTATCATTGTTATTAAATTATATTAAAATTTATAATTATTAATTTTTATTGTTTAATTATTTTTAAATTTCATATAATTATTAGTTTAACTTAATAATTTTAGATACTAAATCTTGAATAATTATTATAATTAATGAATTTATCTAATTATCATTCAATTAATTTTATAAATTTTATTTTCCCTCATTATTATTATCATTACCATTTAAGTATTGAGATAAAGTGAAATTAATAATTTTAGAATTTTTCTTCCCATTTTTAATTTATGTTTGATCAGCATAAAAATGGGGAGGGGTGCAGCTACTTGCGATGATCTAAAGATGAATATGTGTGGGATTTCTCATTAAGAAGAAAAGAATATATGATATAGGAAGGTGGATTTCCATGATTCGAGGATGAAGATTCCCTTGGTTTTCAGAATAATTGTAGAGGAAGAATGTGTTGCCCTCTGAGCTCTGTCCTATAAACGTGCTTCAGGTAGTATGCAAATCTTATTTCAATGTATTTAAATTTTAAAAATCAAAGTTATCTAAAGAGTAAAATGATAATAATAATAATAATAATAAAATTAGTTTTATAACTCACATAAAGTAGGAAAATACACTAATTCCTGGGTTTGATCACGGAACATACACCCAAACCCAACCTAACCTAAACCACCTTCACCAACACATGGTGTATTATTTCCAAGATAATTAAAACACAATAATATTAATAATATATATATATATATATAAGAGATATAAAAAAGTTTTAAATAATTAGATGAATCTATGAATATTATTAGATATACTAGAGTTAATATGTAATATTTAAAATCTCAACTGACAATTAGTTTAGATTATATTGATAATTAAATAATAATAATAATAATAATAATAATACTAATTGTAAGAAATAATAATATTATTAATGAGTATAGAATATTAAATTATATATGACAATAATAAATATAATTTAATAATAACAATAATAACAACTAAAACTAAAATATATTTGATTGATACTTTTAAAAATTTTAAGACCCCAAGCTTCCACGGTACGCTTCTCTTTGATTAATATAGTAGCATGTGTTGTACGCAACTTCGAGTTTTAACACACCTTGACCAATCAAAGTAGCCGTTATGAATAGTAATACCCACTTTTTGAAATTTTTTAAATTCTATCTCTCAAAATGGACTTCATTTTTGGACTCGGAATAACGAAATTATCCTAGGGTAAAGTTTTGGTAGTTTTTGGATAACTTTCATATTTTGATGAATAGTAATAATTACTAAATTTTAATTAATAACAATTTTTTAATCGAAATAATTAATAGTGATAAATTATGAATTTAAGTGGTTTTAAAGAATATTTAGAATATATTTTTACCATTTAATACAATTTTGGTCATTGGACATAATTTCACATTTAAACCAGACATAAACAAGTGCCAATCTTTTGATAGTTATTATCTCTTAAAAACACGGTTTTTGTTTTAACAACGGGAATTAATTTTAAATTAATTTCTGCAACTTTTGTGTTTTGAATTTGGAAAAATGGATTCCATATTTGGAATCAGGATTTCCAAATTGTATAAATAGGTAACTTTTATTTTTAGACATTTTGAATAATTACTTCGGTAAATATTTTATTTACCATGGTTAAAGGGTAAATCCGGTAAATAAGGGTTAAAAAATAACATTATAATAATACTAAATTACCCTAAAACATGTCATAACCCTATTGGTGGATACATTTCCGACCATGGGCATCTTTGGGTCGATTTTGTGACCCCATGGAGCCACTTGTAAGTGATAATGACACTTTATTTTAATTAAGTTAAAATAAACACAAAAATGACTTAAGCATATATCTTTTAGAAAAATAATTTTTACATAGGGTTATATATGTTATATTTTCGACTATAAATATTAATTATAAAGATAAAAATATTTACTACATAATGGTATTTTATTTATAGTTTTTATACATTAAATAATTTAATTTATTTATGACACAATGGTGATGCAGTAATTATCTAATTAATGAAAAATTAGAATAATTGATATTATAAATACCCAAATAAATGTAATTTGAGACTTTTTATAAATACCTATAAATTTAAAAGTTACTATGAAATGTTATTATTGATTTAATTAAATTTTTTCTAATTAATCATTCTGTTATGTTTTTTACAAAAATCAATTATTGAATAGTGTCAAAATTGACATAAAAGAGTTTTTAGAACAAATATTATATTATTAATTGTTATTAAATTTCTAAAAATATAAGGTTCAGCCAAAAGACTTATATAATGATAGTTGTATCATTAATGTACCACTTGGGGGTCGCTTGGATGTATATAGTATGTTTATTAACCATATAATATAAAAATACAAAGAGACATTGTAAAAGTAAAACTAATTAACTAAGAGTTAATACTTAATGATAAAGTTAATATAGTAACCCACACCTGTCTAAATCCTATCGGTTGAGTGGTTTTCGACCTATCCCAACCTTAGACTTTAAATAATCTACTTTGGAGCCATTATAAACCAAATATGAATTTATTATAAAATAATATTTCTAGCTTTTTCAAAGGTGCCCCTCACCCCTCTTATAAAAGGGAACCCCCTTCTCATTAATTCACACCTTCAATGACTTTTGGTTCGGCCAACTCCTGCCCAAATAATCTCTCAACTTCCCTAACTTTATCCTAGAGGCCTTCCTTTAGTCAGAAATCCAACCTAATGAGACCTTTTGATCAAATCAAAAGGAAGAATCTGAAGAAGAGTTAATGATTTCCCCACCCTTTTTCAAGTTCCTTTCTTCTTCCTCTTCTTCTTTCTTTGTTATTACCATTCTAAAATAATAACTCCAGTATATTGTATATAATTTGGTGTTATTATAAACATGGTACAACCATATTTCAGTATTTTATCCATCCTTTGAATGACATGTCACCATACGTGCCTACGTACGGCTTACCGTCTCCACGTCGTGGTGTAATTGTTATTCAAAACATTATTATTTGGATGGGTATTATAATGATTTGTAATTCATGTAAATAATAAATATAACATTATAATGATTCTGTATATATGATATAACATCCAATTAAATATTATTTTAATATCAAAATAATGATATTGTCGCTCGTGCGTACGTACGGACTACCGTCTCCACGAACGCGATGAGATTCATTCTCCATCGTATCCATTCAAGACTAAATCTCATTTAATTATTAAAAATAATGTTTAAAGATTTGATATCATTCTTTATATGAATAATATACATCCCATTAATAACAAATATGTCTCACAAAACAAAGAATATAAAGTAAAATGAACCCGTTAACACCCGAAACGACGATAATTCTACGATATTATTAAGAAATAAATGTTAAAAGATCATATATGATATCATATTAATGCATATGATTCTTGTATAATTCAATAACAATTATTTCACCATTATACAGGAGTTTAGCCTACCCTCGACCAAGGAAAAAGTACAAAGTAAGGGGTTTCTTATCTCACTTTTAATTCCGTGAGAATTCCATTGTTCACCACTTATTTATTACATGTGGTGTGTGTACTGCCCATGTTTGTATTCATTGGGTAATATACTTTAATTCATGTATATTTACATCATCATTGTATGATCCTTCTTTCATGGGTTTATGCATTATATGTTACCAAATCAATAAGGGAATTTGAAATTTCAATTTCCACTCATTCGGATTTACGCATACTTCATTGATTATTTTACTCCAAGATTATTTGTAGAATCACTATTCATTTGATTATGTCATAAATTATACTCCCCTTTCCGTGGATATACTTTTGATACACATAATCACTCCATTGATAAATTATCAGGTCATCGGTATGAACTTGATAAGAGTAATTTTTACTCAATCTCGATTTGTTGAGTTAAACATCCAATTCATTGGTGTTGTTTTTACAAGAATATGTGTGAATATCATATGATTGATTTACACTAAATATCCAATAATATTGAGTGTATTTATATTTTTCACACATAATTATGTCGTTGATTTATCCTTAACCTAAGGATACGGTCTTTATAAGAGAATTCATCTCAATTTACATTCCATTGAGACTTCTTTGTTGTTATACACCAAATCACTTTTATATGGTGTATATAATGTACTTTGACATAGTCTATCATGAATCCCTTTATTCTCATGATATTAAAAAGTTTTTATTACCTCAATTATTTGTATTCAAGTGCCTCTCTTTTGGTTAGAAACTCTAACTAAAATACCATTTATAAATGTTTAAAAGACTTATTATTCTAAATATTTATCATTAATGTCCATGATTTAAAAATGGTTTTAAGGATTTATTTATATGTACATTAATTTTTTAAAATTAAAACTCCTTTTAAAAGTTTCTAAGTGGTATGTGACACTTTGATTCTAAAATCTATTTTAAATGGATTCTTGAAAAATAGTGTGACTTTTAAATGATTTCAAGAAAAAGGGGGATATTTCACTCTAATTGTTTTGATGATTATTTTCATCTATGTCAATATCCTTCATCATTCTCGATTGAGGTTAATATGATACAATACAATCTTCTATATTGTATCGAATGAGTTATGTTTGACTGTGGATGTGCAATTTTTATACCATTCATGGTTTGTGGATAAAGTATTGAAATTTCGTATGCTAGTTTTAATACGAATGTTAATGTTATGTTTAAAACTTTTCATATGAGGAATTCATTGGACTTAGTAAGTGACGGGTGGAGCCCGCATGAGACAAACTAGTGTCTTGGCATAAGGCCTGGAAAAAATCTTATTTGTAGTCTTGGCACGAGGCCTTGGCTACGTGGTTATGATAGTCTGACATTATGCATTCTGTCATTATGAAAGTGGTTATTAATATTTCCATGCGATTATTCGACTAGTAGAATATCCATGTGAATAAGTAAATGTCATTATTTCATTTTATCTTTTCCATATTATGATGAAGTTCATGTTTAAAAGTTTTTTTGTTTTAGCTATAAATTGCCTTAAATTTTTATGTTTATTTATGAAAGTTTCTGCTATATTGTTATCCTTACTGAGCATCTGATCTCACCCCTTACAATGTTTTATTTTTCCCAGGATGTGAAGAAGTATTTTATGAATGAATTGCAGGGATAGTATGAGGGGATATGAAGACAATATGTTGTTGTTGTTTTTCACTTATTGATGTAATGTAAACTTTATGAATATATCTAGTGTTTCCAAGGATACTAAACTAATAGGTCTTTAGAGACTAGATCTTTCTTGTGATCATGCCAATGTTATGTAATAATGCACTGACTCTGGGTATCTAGGGTCGGGGTGTTACAGTTGGTATCAGAGGAAGTTTAGTACAATCCTTGGAATCTAGATTTAGATAAACTATGATTAGATCACGTAGACCTAAGATGAACATTGAGGATTAGTATAAAAGAACTTCCGAGAATTTTGGTATTGTAGAGATTTTGTGAGTTTTCCGAGCAATACATCCCAGTCTGGATACGAGCAGGTAGAGGCGGCTCTAGCATAGATGTACCTAGGGGTAAAACCCAAAAACATTGATTTGAGCTAGACTCGAATGAGAACTGGTTCACGACAACGGGCCTTGCTGCACTCTTGGTTGTGACACTCCCGTGGGATATGATTAGCATAATTTACATTTTCTTTACAAAAAGATTTTAAGTATTATATATATAAGATGAGAGTAAATAACCTTGGTTAATCCTAATGTGTTTCAAATTGAGAATATGGTGACATGTTAATCTCTAAATGATTTTATGACTACTGTTACTCACACAATGCTTTCTGGTTTTAGTCAATGGCTGGATTCCAAGGAAGTCATAATGACTTTGAGAATGATGTACAAGGTGGGAACAGTGGTGGTAATGAGCAACAAAATGGAATGTTGATAGGCGTAAAATATATCATCTTTATTCCAAATAAATTTTCCAGAAATATGATCAACAATATATATATTAACCAATTCCTGAACTCAAAAAATAAGAGAAAGGTGATGAATGATAAGATCTCCAGCAGTGGAGACCATGGAGAAAGGAATCCTCAATTTCCATCTTGCAGGAAATGTGGAAGGAGACACCTAGGAAAGTGTCTCAATGGGACAAAGAAATGCTTTACGTGCAGGAAGGAAGGACATAAAGTGAATAATTGCTGAAGAAAAATGAAGAGTACTATGGAAGAAGATAAAAATGGTGCCAAGAATCCATTTACAGTCATTTTTCGTAAATGTAGGGGACCTGGCCATTACCCGAGTGAATTCCCTATTCTATAAGATATTTTCTTGGTCAAAGAAGAAGCTATGTGGAAATAAATGGTTGGAGAAATGTTTAAAAAGTATTAGTGCTCCTTGTTGATGGGTTTACTTTGAAATAATTTTCTCTTGTATTTTTAAACCTGCAGTTTTCCATGTGAGAATGATATTTGAGGAATAATTATCTTTTATCCTGTGGATATAGTTATAAATAACCATTTGGTTTTATATGATCGTTGGGTTTTAGGAAATAATAAGTTATTATAATTTGGAATGAAAATGAAAGGTATGAGATAAGATTTGTTTTTAAATTATGTTATGGTTATTTTGAGGAATTTATCTCATTTTGGTAATGTTATAAAATATAGTTTTTGAAAAAGGAAAACACGCAGACCATGTGACAACCCGTTGCGTCAGAAAAAGATGTGGGAATCGAACCCACAACCAAAGTGCGATTGGGATTTATCGCCTACCACTGAACTACGTGAAGTCCCTGGTTAGTGTGACTATTATTTTTAGTTAAATGATTTTATTGATCAATAATAATTTGATTTGGGATATTATGTCTTATCAAAAGAATACCCTTAGTATAGGAAAATGATTTGATGATTAAGTGATAATTGTTATTTTGGAAGTTGTTCGCTTTGTTGTGAACACTATATGCCCAAGGAAAATAGAATAGTATGGGATTTCATTTGAGGTGTAAAGGTGGATTTTTATCTATGATTTTATTGTGGATTTATAGTGATTTGGGTTATTTATGGAAATGATTAGGTTAATTACTTTTAAGTATGTGACTTTAAGAGTAATTAATGTCATTTAAAGATACAATTTAACATGGAAGACTATATTCTTATAATTTTTGGGTTTCAATATTAGTTTGGATTATATTTAAGTATTTTAAGGACAATTGATTATTGAATGGTATTTATTTAACTTTGGGGTATTGATGGTTTAATTTTAGAAATTAAGATTAGTGTTTTTTTTCTCTAATGGAATATCCATTTGGGGGATCATCAGATATTATACTAACCATTTTGGTTTTGATTAATCTCTAAAGAAAAGGTAAATATATAGTTTATCTTACGTGGATCAGGTATTTATATAGAAGTTTATTCTAGCTCTTCCATTGTGACCAAGTCTTCTTGAATACTCATTGTTAAAAAAAAATGAGTTAGGGGCAAAAATTTATTAAAGAATGAAACTCTACTTAAAAAGTAAGTATATCTCTTTATGTTCTTAGTCAATATCATAAATGAATTCTTCGTCCTTATGTAATGTAACTTAAAACAGAAAATGTTATCCGTTTACTTTTCCTACTGGGATACTAATGACCGTTTGTCCCAACACAAGTTTGTGATTTTCTTATTGTTAACTTTCTCCGGATCATGTTTTCTTTCCCTCTTCATCAGAACTTAACACTTAGTTTATCATCCATATCCATGTTTTCCTACATGGAATCCTAGTATGGGTTATCTAGGGTGACCTTTGTACTTCTCTTTATTTCTTTTAAAGTGATAGTTTTATTGAATCTTTTTCTGATGTGGGACTTTCCATTATATTACAATGCCCAATTTTAAAAATTGTGAGGATGCAATTTATTTAATGAGGGGAGAATGTAACACCCCAAGCTTCCATGGTACGCTTCTCTTTGATTAATACACTATCGTGTGTTGTACGCTACTTCGAGCTTTAACACACCTCGACCAATCAAAGTAGCCGTTATGAATAGTAATACCCACTTTTTTAAATGTTATAAATTCTATCTCTCAAAATGGACTTTATTTTTGGACTCGGAATATTGAAATTATCCTAGGGTAAAATTTTGGTAGTTTTCGGATAACTTTCATATTTTGATGAATAGTAAAAATTACTAAATTTTAATTAAAAACAAGTTTTTTAATCGAAATAATTAATAGTGATAAATTATGAATTTAAGTGGTTTTAAATTATATTTAGAATATATTTTTACCATTTAATACAATGTTGGTAATTGGACATAATTTCACATTTAAACCAGACATAAACAAGTGTCAATCATTTGATAGTTATTATCTCTTAAAAACACGCCTTTTGTTTTAACAACGAGAATTAATTTTAAATTAATTTCTGCCACGTCTGTGTATTGAATTTGGAAAAATGGATTCCATATTTGGAATCAGGATTTCCAAATTGTGTAAATAGGTAACTTTTATTTTTATAAAATTTGAATAATTACTTCGGTAAATATTTTATTTACCATGGTTAAAGGTTAAATCTGGTAAATAAGGGTTAAAAAATAATATTATAATAATACTAAATTACCCTAAAACATGTCCTAAACTTATTGGTGGATACATTTCCTACCTTGGGCATCTTTGGGTCTAATTTGGGACCCCATGAAGCCACTTGTAAGTGATAATGACACTTTATTTTAATTAAGTTAAAATAAATACAAAAATGACATAAGCATAAATATTTTAGAAAAACAATTTTTACATAGGGTTATATATGTTTTATTTTCGACTATGAATATTCATTAGAAAGATAAAACGATTTCCCACTTAATGGTATTTTATTTATAGTTTTTATTCATTAAATAATTTAATTTATTTATGACACAATGGTGATACAGTAATTACCTAATTAATGGAAAATTAGAATAATTTATATTATAAATACCCAAATAAATGTAATTTGAGACTTTTTATAAATAACAATAATTTTATAGGTTACTATGAAATGTTAGGATTTATTTAATTAACTTTTTATAAGTAATCATTCTTTTATGATTTTTACAAAAATCAAATATTAAATAGTGTCAAAATTGACATAAAAGAGTTTTTAAAACAAATATTATATTTTTAATTGTTCTTAAATTCCTAAAAATCTAAGGTTCGGTCAAGAGACTTATATCATGATATGTGTATAATTAATGGACCACTTTTGGGTCTCTTGGATGTATATAGTATGTTTATTAACCATATAATATAAAAATAGAAAGAGACATTGTAAAAGTGAAACTAATTAACTAAGAGTTAATACTTAAAGATAAAGTTAATATAGAAACCCAAACCTGTCTAAATCCTATTGGTTGAGTGGTTTTCGACCTATCCTCACCATAAAATTTAAATAATCCACTTTGGAGCCATTATAACCCTAATATAAATTTATTATAAAATAATATTTCTAGCTTTTCCAATGGTTCCCCTCACCCCTCTTATAAAAGGGCACTCACCCTTCTCATTAATTCACACCTTAAAAGCCTTTTGGATCGGCCAAAACCTGCCCAAATACTCTCTAAAATTCCATCAATTCATCCTAGATGCCTTACTTTAGTCATAAATCCAACTTAAGGAGACCTTTTGATCAAATTAAAAGGAAGAACACGAAGAAGAGGTAATGATTTCACCACCCTTTTTCAAGTTCCTTTCTTCATACACTTCTTCTTTCTTTGTTATTACCATTATAAAATAATAAATCCAGTATATTATATATACTTTGGCGTTATTATAAAAATTTTACAACCATATTTCAGTATTCTATCCATCCTTTGAATGACATGTCACCATACGTGCGTATGTACGACTTACCGTCTCCACGTCGTGGTGTAATTGTTATTCAAAACATTATTATTTGGATGAGTATAATAATGATGTGTAATTCATGTAAATAATAAATATAACATGATAATGATTTTTTATATATGATATAACATCCAATTAAATATTATTTTAATATCAAAATAATGATATTGTCTCTCGTGCGTACGTACGGACTACCGTCTCCACGAACGCGATGAGATTCATTCTCCATCGTATCCATTCAAGACTAATTCTCATTTAATGATTAAAAATAATGTTTAAATATTTGATATAACTCTGTTTATGAATAATATAAATCCCATTAATAACAAATATGGCTCACATAACAATTAATATAAACAAAAATGAGCCCGTTAACACCCGAAACGACGATAATTCTACGATATTATTAACAAATCAATGTTAAAAGATAGTATATGATATCATATTAATGCATATGATTCTTTTATAATTGAATAACAATTATTTAACCATTATACAGGCGGTTAGCCTATCCTCGACCAAGGAAAAAGTACAAATTAAGTGGTTTCTTATCTCACTTTTAATTCCGTGAGAATTCCATTGTTCACCACTTATTTATTACATGTGGTGTGTGTACTACCCATGTTTTTATTCATTGTGTAATATAATTTAATTCATTTAAATTTACATCATCATTGTATGATCCTTATTTCATGGGTGTATGTTTTGTATGTTACCAAATCAATAATGGAATTTGAAATTTCAATTTCACTCATTCGACTTTACGCATACTTCATTGATTATTTTACTCCAAGATTATGTGTAGAATCACTATTCATTTGATTATGTCATAAATTCCACTCCCCTTTCTCTGGATATACTTTTGATACACATAATCACTCCATTGATAAATTATCAGGTCATCAGTATGAACTTGATAAGAGTAATTTTTACTCAATGTCGATTTGTTGAGTTAAACATCCAATTCAATGGTGTTGTTTTTACAAGAATATGTGTGAATGTCATCTGATTGATTTACACTAAATATCCAATAATATTGAGTGTATTTATATTTTTCACACATAATTATGTCGTTTATTTATCCTTAACCTAAGGATATGTTCTTTATAAGAGAATTCATCTCAATTTACATTGCATTGAGACTTCTTTGTTGTTATACACCAAATAAATTTTATATGGTGTATATAATGTACTTTGACATAGTATATCATGAATCCCTTTATTCTCATGATATTACAAAGTTTTTATTACCTCAATTATTTTTATTCAAGTGTCCCTTTTTTGGTTAGAAACTCTAACTAAAATATAATTTTTTAAATGTTTTAAAGACTTATTCTTCTAAATCTTTATCATTAATGTCCATGTTTTAAAAATGGTTTTAAGGATTTATTTATATGGACATTAAAGTTTTAAAATTAAAACTCCTTTTAAAAGATTCAAAGTGGTATGAGACACTTTGATTCTAAAATCTATTTTAAATGGATTCTTGAAAAATAGTGTGACTTTTAAATGATTTCAAGAAAAAGGGGGATATTTCAGTCTAATTGTTTTGATGATTATTTTCATCTATGTAAATATCCTTCATCATTCTTGATTGAGGTTAATATGATACAATACAATCTTCCATATTTTATCGAATGAGTTATGTTTGACTGTGGATGTGAAATTTTTATACCATTCATCGTTTGTGGATAAAGTGTTGACATTTCATATGCTAGTTTTAATACGATGTTATGTTTAAAACTTTTCATATGAGGAATGAATTGGGCTTAGTAAGTGACAGGTGGAGCCCGCTATAGCTCCTCGATGCATCGGTAGGTCTCATGAGACAAACTAGTGTCTTGGCACGAGGCCTTGACAAAATCTTATTTGTAGTCTTGGCACGAGGCCTTGGCTACGTGGTTATGATAGTCTGGCATTATGTATTACGTCATTATGAAAGTGGTTATTAACATTTTCATGTGATTATTCGACTAGTAGAATATCCATGTGAATAAGTAAATGGAATTATTTCATTTTATCCTTGCCATATTATGATGAAGTTCAAGTTTAAAAGGATTTTGTTTTAGTTATACATTGCCTTAAATTTTTATGTTTATTTATGAAAGTTTCCGCTATATTGTTATCCTTACTGAGAATCTGAGCTCACCCCTTTCAATGTTTTATTTTTCCCAGTATGTGAAGAATTATTTTATGAATGACCTGCAGGGATAGTATGAGGGAATATGTAGACAATATGTTGTTGTAGTTTTCACTTATTGATGTAATGTAAACTTTATGAATATATCTAGTGTTTCCAAGGCTACAAAACTAATCGGTCTTTCGAGACTTGATCTTTCTTGTGATCATGCCAATGTTATGTAATAATGCACCGACTCTCGGTATCTAGGGTCAGGGCATTACAAAATACCTAAATTACTAAAAAAATTAAAAATTATTATAAAACTACAAAAAAGTGGATAAAAGATAATTAAAATTAACATAAAAATGTTATAAAAGCCATGTGAAACAAATCCATGGACATTAAATATTTTCACCATTCAGAGAAAATAATCATAAAACTACATGAAAATGCACTATTGGTCAAATAAAAACAACAAGATTTCATGTTAAAAAACCTTCAATCCTTTTAACCATAAAATATAATTGTTTTTTTAACATCCCAATATTTAAAAATTATTTCCATTACATTCATATTTTTTTAAAAACAAGTATCTACACCCATGCACCATGGGACATACCTTGTCATCACTCTCATCACTCAAGATAATGTCAATAAATTTTATGATAAATTATTTTCCCCATGATTTACTACCACATTCATTTCATGAATTCCACATATTAAAAATTGGAAATAAAAAATACATTAATCTAAAGGAATTATTTTTAGGATCAAATGATCCCTGAGGATGCGAGATGATGATTCATAAAAAATTGATGTTTATGGGAAACATGAGGGTTGGATCTTGAAATAATTGCATGAAAAATGAAAATCCAAGTGTATCTCTCCAAATATCACTTCCCTACACATAAAATGTTATTTTTCATACAAGAACAATGATATCGATATGAATATTATTAATAGGGGAATAAAAATCAAACAAATTTAATGGGATTATAATCATATGAGTATCAACACCAAAACCCTATGTAAAATATATTAGACTATATAACATATAAAAATCACCCAAAAATATCATAATATATTCAATCTTAGTGAATATAAATCATAAAAAGAACTTTTTACCGTGATGTAATGGGTTATCCCTTCTATATGTATCCTAAAAAGTGAAGGTTACCATATAATAAACACAATTATACTCATTGTTGGAACCAGAAAGAATTATATTTTCCTAAAAATATACATTAAAAGAATTGAAATACTATGAAAATAATCAAAAATAACATTAAAATATAATTATTATGCATGTGAACTAAATTTCCCATTCTTCCCCCAACACCCCTCTACATGAATGACTCACTCTCTAAGGATTATAATTAAGATCATCATGAAAATATTCAAGATATGGGTAAGGAAGGGTGTTGGATTTGGGATCTGACTAAAAATTAATGTTCATGGATTTTAAGGACTATAAAAATGATAAAATTTAAGGTGAAATTAATATTTCAAGTGGTCTAAAATAAATAAAAAAACACCATTAGTTTCACTGTAACTTTCCAAATTCCTATCACTTTGATAGATAAAATAGGTAATGTTCTAGAAAAGATAACACAAATCAGACTCCATTAAGAAATATTGAAATATAAATCTATGTAAAAAGGTGAAATACTCCTTATAGGAATGGAAATATAATGTTACATATCACATAGGTACCTGTGTGAAAAAATTTGTATTAAAAAAACACGATTTAAAAAAATTAGTGAAATGATATAAACAATCCTATAATATCATTGTATAAAATTTAAAATCATTTCAACCAAGAATCATTTCCTTATATTATGAATAGGGGAATGTGGTATTACCCTGTAATGAAGTAATGCAGGTCACCCCTGAACAAGGTACCCAATATGGAACGTCATAAGTCTCGAAGTGAATTCCTTATCACCACGGGCTAGTAATATAAACTGTAGTGTAAACTCATAACCCTTAACAATGACTTCACCCTTCAAATCCATATAATCGCCTCATATATTCCACAAGAAAATCTATAATTTCCCATATATGTATTGAATTCCCATGTATATATTAAACTAGTATATAATAATAAACATTACAATTTGAGTATAAAATGGATCAAATAAATAACCAACTCATAAAAAAAGAATATAAAATAAAATTTAAGGCTAACATCACCAATAAAAAACAATCAAGATAATGGTATGGGATGAAAAAGATGATACAAAAACAATCAATATAAATTAAAATTGAACATTAAAAATAATCAGATCTCTTTTATGTGTCCCACGGTCACACACCATATCCCAATAAACTATAAATGATCACAATGAACATAAAAAATGATAAATGAACTTGTAGACCTCGAAGAAAACAATAAATTTGTATACAACCAATGGTGTAAGTAGGGTGTGAGAAAAAACGTGCCTAGTGAGATTCAACGAAAGATTTCATGCAATCCATTTCATAACACATTTCATTAATTCTCTTTTGATCATAATATTTATAATAATATTTTTTTCAAAAGAAGCTGTAAGAAAACTAATTGAAATTAAATTTCCATCAAAATAAAATATTGACCCATTTATAAAAAAAACCTATGTGAAACCATCAACTTTAATAGAAATGAAATTAAAATCAAGAAATGAGATATTTAATGATTCCTAAAAAAGTGAATCCAAAGATTTTCTCTCCCTTTATATAACTCAATCCAAATCCAATACACACAACATGGCCACATTAAATTTTCCTGTTTAAAAAAATTCTATAAATCCATTTATAAAACATACATTGTAATTGTGTTGAAAGTCCATTTCTAAATCCTATTTGAAACCCAATTTTAAAAAAACTCAATATAAATGGATTTTAGAATAGTTAAAACAGGTACCATAATAACAAAAAAGCGATATAAATAAAGAATAGAACTCAAAAACAAGTAATGGTTCCAAATAATCAAACAAGTATGAGAGGATATAAACAAGGCATAACCACGATCCCCTAAAAAACCTAAATAGAATAAAAATATCATGGGAAACATACTATGATCTAAAATTAATGATTCTAGACCTGGTTTTCTATATTGGATCCATGTAGAGGCCCCCTAAGATAAACTAGAACATCTGATTTGGATTCTCCATTTTGGTCCTAGTGACTATAATATAGACCCATAAAAGGGGGTTACTCACCTAGGGAACTTGCGAGAAATCTTCCAAAGGGTGAGATTAATAAACATCCAGATCCTATAATTAGTTACCTAGGGACCTATGATAAAAATAAATGAAGGAGAGAATGAAAATAATACAACAGATAATCATATTTATCAGAAATAAAATATAAATAGTAAGACACATATCACATCCTACAGCCTCATAAGCAACATGATGATTTGTTTCAATATCAAGAAAAGAAGTCTATGATATAAAATATTGAGCCTATGGGGAAAATCCTATATCACAAGTACCATGAATGATGGTGTAAACACTAGGGGTATTTTTTGAATTATAAATAATTCTTCTATAGTGATAATATGACCTTCATAAAAATTGACTCTTAATTCCAAGTCATTCCTTATTCTTTTAAATCACATTTTAAATCATTATTTAAATTAAAATAATAGAAAATAAAATTTAAAACCATTAAAAAAAATAATCATTTTCATTTAAAATAATTTTAGAAGAACTTATCACATTATTATTTTCAATCTACTCTATTTTTAAATGGTCATATTTGGAATTTTTACAAATACAAGGCATTCATTAAATCTGATTAAATATAAAAAACAATTGAAAAAACATTATGAAAAGTACCTAGAATATAAAAATGATAATATCACAAACTTATGATGAGGTATGTTTTTGTTTAAATCATTATTTAAATCCACTTAAATCGGTTAAATAAGATATTTCCTAGGAACATGTCAGGTCCCGGGGTGTCTCAGTGGTTCGGTGTATAAAAAAAATGGAAAAGAGGTTGTTATGTGATGGGAGAACGATAAGTGAATAGTTATTACTAACTATTCTCCATAACCATGAGGCCTACATAGATGGGACCACGATGATAGTAAGTGTAAAATGTGTCCCAATAGACCATGCGGCTCGAGCCCCATGGACATAGGCGAGCGCACAAACACCGCATAGATTGAAAAACGGTGTGGATTGATTGACCAAACAGTGTGGCCAGCCCTGCCTCCTGAATAGAGGGATATGCATGGTTAGAACACGGTTGGAAAAACTATGAACCTCTTATAATAGGTTATTTTTTCAATTTTTCCACTCAATCCTTAAGGTTTATTACTCAATACCTCTATCAACAAGGGTTATGAACCTTGGTCCCCCTTTATTAGAGGGTGATTCTTATAACCCCCCAAGGATTTAAAAATAAATTTAATATTGAATGCATGAAACATTGAGTCTCTAAAAAACAAAACTTTGTTTTAACCGAGCCAACAATCATAATTTTTCCATTTTGGTGATTTGAATTTCGAAAATCGGACAAGCACAGTTGCGTTCAGGGTGATTTTTTTGAGTCTGATAGAACAAACATAATTTTTTTGTGAATAGTAACCTACCTTTATGAATAGTAACTGTAACATCCCAGGTAAATAAAGAACATGAAAATTTTCATATTTATTAATATTTGTGAATTAAATATTAATTTTACTTTAAAGGGGATGCTAGGTTCAATGGCGTACCCGATACGCAACAACAGATTTCATTGAAATCTTATGTTGCATGTAGACACCCGAAGCCTGACGTACATGGACATTACATTACATTTGCGGAATACTTAGTACATAACAAAAACACACACTAAAGGATCGTAATAGTTTAGTGTCTTTGGAAACTCGGAACGTAATCTTCTAATCGTGGTGAAAGTTCTTCAATATCTCCCATAAAGATCTTCTTTTTTTTTACCTAAAACCTTTCTTTATATCCTGGGGAAAAGAAAACATAAAAGGGTGATCTCAAATGCTCAGTAAGGGTAAACAAAAGAAATATCAATCACATCATATACATAAGAACATAGCTTTTGGAAAACATAACCTGCAAAAGAGTTCATAATATCATAACATGGGATAAATCATAGAAGTGAAATGTAATCCCAATAATCATAACTTAAAACATGAAACTTTGTGGCATACACACATAATCATAGAGAATCATTTCTTGTTAGTCAAGACTCAATGCCAAGACTATCTTAGTGGACAAAGTCCCTTTCTGAATCGAGTAACCCTCGTTCCAGTCCTGTTTCACTGAACCGGTATAACCTACCATTTCAGCCATGTCTATCTCATGAGATATAAAATCTTTACCCAATGCATTGGAGGGAGATATAGGTCCCACCCATCTCATAATGAATCCTTTCTTATGTGTGCCACATAATCATAAATCATACATCATCGCATAAACCATGTAACATGACATCATAAAACAAATCATATAAGATAAAGGAATTCATAAAAATGTTTCCATCACAACATAATCAAATCCATGTAATAATAGGGATAAAAACAGAAACCTTTATTATCTTAGATGGAAAATAATTTTGATAAAACACTTGAACTCCATTCTTGAGGAAAATATCCTTTCTTCTTCAAAAACACTTTTACTTTCTTAACATGTCATAAAATTTTAAACTAAAAGAAGTTGATTAAAAATAAACTTGAATACTTGTAAAGGAAGATTCTTGGAAATAATGTTTTAGAAATCCATTCATGCCGTATAAGTTAAAAAAAACATTCTTCGTACTTTTGTCGGAAAAGTCAAAAAGTACCTCGTACGGAAAACGACAAAAGATTCCTTTCATTTCTTTTACTAAAAACTCACCGAAGGGTAAAATTGGATTTAAACAATTGTATTTGGATGGAAATAATATTACATATTTATGAAACATGGATGTGGATGATAAAATACACCCCAGTAAATACTTACGAATAAACAATCTCGGATAAAAATGAGATTGTGATATTCCCCTTACCTTAGGTCCGATTTACTTCGTATGTGTCCGAACCTCCTGTATAATGATTTAAATAATGTCATTGACTTATTACAGAATCATATTCATTGTTATGATATCATATATGGTTCACTTATGACATTATATTACCCTTCCTTTTGTAAATTCCATTTTAAAGAAGCGTTTTGGGTAAAATCGTTTCATTTATCGTAGGTGTTTTGACTTGTTGTTATTGACATTATTATTACTTATATCATGATTTAATTACTTCCAGAATATAAAATATGATTTATATATCATATATATTCAGTATATATATATATAATAGGTAGATAAATAAAATGAAAAACACCGTTCATGGAGACGGTAGTCCGTACGTACGCATGAACGCTGTTTTCCTTTCCTTATTGTCTTGAAATGGAAGTAAGTATATGACATACATATGTATATATATACATAAATCCAGTAGCTTTATAATGTCATATATTTCATTATTATTTCTTATATATACTTTATAATCATTCTTAAATGGTTAACATGGAGAATGAATCTCATCGCGTCGTGGAGACGGTAGTCCGTACGTACGCACGAGCGATGATATCATTTCTATAAATATTGAATTGAATTGGAGTGGATTATACAATATATCAGAATCAATATGATGTTTTAATAACTATGTATAGTTATTCTTTACACCATTATACCCATCCATGTAAGGTGGTGGTGGAAAATAGATTACACCACAGCGTGGAGACGGTATTCCGTACGTACGCACGCGCGGTGATTTCTTTTTCCGTAGGATGGATAGATGGTGAAATAGGGTTGTTTCATACTTATAATAACATATCAGTATATGAGTGATACTGATGTTATTACTTCATAATGAAACAACCTAAGAAGAAGAAGTGGAAGAAGAAATAAAGATGAAAGAATTGGCAACGGTAATTACCTCTTCTTTGAAGTGCCTCTTTGGGACCTCCTCTTAGGGCACTAGAATTGGTCTTTGAGGAAGACCAGAACCTCTAGGATGTTTCTAGGGAAGTTTAGAAGGGGTTTTGGCAGGGGTTGGCCGAGCTTGAGTGCTCAAATTGGTGTGAGGAGGAGGGGGAGGAGGTGTCCTTTTATAACGGAGGAGATGGGCACCTTAGGAATATCTCAAAATATTATTTTATATTAAAGTCAAAATCGGTTTATAATGCTTCCAAAGGGTCTTATTTCGAAGATAAGGTGGGGAGGGGTCGAAATACTATCAACCAATAGAATTTAGACAAGTTTAGGATATTATTTTAACCTTATCAATTAGATTTAACTCCAAGTTAAATAATTTAACTTTTACCGTGTCTTTTTGTTTTCTTTCACTATATGGTTAATACACTTACTATAACATGCCAAACGAACCCCAAATTGTTTATTATTAATATATATATCCTTATATAAGACATTTGGCCGAACCTTAGATTTTTAGGAATAAAATAACAATTAATAATATAATCGTTTATTTAAAAACTATTTTGTGTCAATTTTGACACTATTTGATATATGATTTTTGTGAAAGTCATAACAGAATTAAATGTTCTAATAAAGTTAATTAAATCAATATTAATATATCATAGTAACCTATAAAATTAGTGGAATTCATAAAAAGTCTCAAATTACATTTATTTTGGTGTTTATAACATCAATTATGTCAATATTTCATTAATAAGATAATTACTGCATCATCATTGTGTCATAAATAAATTAAATTATTTAAAGTTTAAAAATTACAAATAAAATACCATTATGTAGGAAATATTTTTATCTTTCTAATGAATATTTATAATCTAAAATCCAACATATATAACCCTATGTAACAATTGTATTTCTAAAAGATATATGCTTGTGTCAATTTTGTATTCATTTTAACTTAATTAAAATAAAGTGTCATTATCACTTACAAGTGGATCAATGGGGTCCCAAAATCGACCCAAAGATGACCATGGTCGACCATGTATCAACCAATGGGGTTAAGACACGTTTTAGGGTAATTTAATATTATTATAATATTATTGTTTAACCCTTATTTACCGGATTTACCCTTAACCATGGTAAATAAAATATTTACCGCAGTAATTATTCAAAATGTCTAAAAATAAAAGTTATCTATTTACACAATTTGAACATCCTGATTCCAAATATGGAATCCATATTTCTAAATTCAAAACACAGAAGTGTCAGAAATTAATTTAAAATTAATTCCCGCTGTCAAAACAAAAAGCGTGTTTTTAAGAGATAATAACTATCAAAAGATTGACACTTGTTTATGTTCGGTTTAATTGTAAAATTGTGTCCAATGACCAAAATTATATTAATTGGTAAAAATATATTCTAAATATACTTTAAAACCATTCAATATTATAATTTAACCACATAATATATTACGATGAAAAAAGTTGTTTTTAATTAAAATATAGCGTGTTTTTACTATTCATTAAAATATGAAAGTTGTCGGAAAAATATCAAAACTTTATCTAATGTAAATTTTTACATCCTGATTCAAAATAAGAATATTATTTTGTCAAATTGAACATATAAACATGTCAAAAACCATATTTAAAGTGGGTGCGCCATCCAAAGGCGGCAAAACTGCATTTTGTGAAAAATACTTATTTTACCCGAAAAATTTATTTTGTTCTTATACCATGTTCTAGAAATATGTAAGATGAATAATAATGTTATAAAATTCAAAATTTAGTTAATACTATTCATAATGTCTAGTTCATGACAATATTATAATAATATAACATTGTTTATTAAAACCCGGTATTGCGTACAACACACGCTATCGAGGAAGGTCGCGATTGCGTGTAATGCAAGCCAAGTCAGGGTTGCGTGTCATGAAAGAATCCTTCGTTTTTTCGTATAACAGAATCCACCCATATTTCATTTATACATTTAATATATATATATATATATACTCAATGTTGCGTAGAATAACAATTATCAAAATTGTGTGTAACACGATCCAAGAATAGTGTTGCGTATACTGCAAGCTAATACGGTGTTGCGTATAGCGCAAGGTAATCTTGGTGTAGAATACAACATAAGACATTAATGAAATTAAAATAATATTTTTCATAAAATCTCGGGGTGTTACATTCTACCCCCCTAAAAATGAATTTCGCCCTCGAAATTCGTCGGGGTTATAAATGGTTTACTATTTGAAAGTTTCTTTGATAGAAACCCACATCGTAAAAAGGAATACCAAAACTTATCTTTAAAAACAAAAGTATGAAACTTAACGATTACCCAAATAAACAAATCATTGGATTTCCACATAGGTGAAAATATGGATATGGAAGAGAAATCTAACCATCATGTTCTGATGGAGAGTGGTAGAGAACATGGCTATGGAAAAGCCAATAATCACAAATCCATAGATTTGTGATGATATAAGGTACCATCTGATTCATCAGGTATAAGATCACTAGGACAACATTTTTGGTTTTCAGGATCATTTCCCTAAGTTGAAAATTTGAATTAGAATAAATACTTACTTTATTTTGGTACAATCTCACTATTGTTCGTGCCTTGAACAATTTCCACTTCATCTCTTAAATAAATGAAGTTGAATTTGTTATTCGTGAAGTGTTAGCAGATCATGTGATAGAATGACGAGTCATTCCATCTGTCTCAAACAAAAGGTTAGTAAAAATTATATGCATAAGTCGATCTACAGTGAGATTAATCATATATGGTTCCTAAAATGGATTTATACTTCATATATCATAGTGCTTAATATAATAAAACTAGTTTCTACTAAACAGGGACTTCCTGTAGGCCAGTGGTAGGCGATAAAGGCCAGTCGCACTTCGGTTGTGGGTTCGATTCCCACAGCCTTGTCCGAAGCGATGGGCTGTCGCCCGGCCTGCAGGTTGTCCTTTTTCTAAAGCTATTTTACTATAACATCCCATAAATAATATCGAAAATCTTCTATCCTTAAACAATACTAACTTATGTCCAACATAATCCATTCTAATCTTTAGGCTTATCCATAATACTGCAGTCCACTCTCATAATATAGTGAAAACGATTACCAGAGATTTAATACCATCGTTGATCCCCATATATCATAAGATATGTCTTGTTGGTAACATTCCAAACATTCAAAGGCCTTAATCATGTATTCTCTTGAATACCTTAGTGAAAACATGAATGCAGTTAAAAGTTAACTCTTTCCATATACCAAAATCCAAAAATTCTATATACTCAAACCATGATATAACCTTCTCCTTATATCAGTCATGAGCTCATGAATAAAATCAAACACCTCATTATCTTATTATTCCTTCATTATTCTCATATCATCTGTTTACCAAAAATGTCTCAATCACTTTTCATGGTTACCGGTACCATAAAATTATTGAAAACCACAATAGATCAAAACATAAATATTTCAGTACACCATAAAAGTACCTCAACAACATTATTCTTGAATACCAATACATAAACACTTCAGTCCATCCACTTCAATGACTGTCCTGGAATTAGTCCTTCCTTGATTTAGAAGTATCTTTTTAGGTCAGGGCATTGAGTTGGGTAATGCCCATGTTCTCCACAAATAAGACATTGAACTCCATAACAATCTGTCACTCTATGACCCTTTTCTCCACACAGATAACATCGGTCCCTCCATTTGAGGTATTCCTCAAGGTTCTTCTTCCCTTCTTTAGAAATCTCAATCTTCCTTTCTTTATACTCCTCAACATGCGAACATGCATAATAGTCTATCTTCCTCTTCTTTGATGAATTAGGCATACCACTAAATTTCACCTTGTTAATCATATATCGCGATGACTGATTCGGCATAATCACAACATCTTTCTCTCTAGGCATTACACAATTTTGTTTCTCATAGTCACCAATTTTTCCATTGGATTTACTGTTAACCGAATTCCTTTTGGTTCCCTCCATTAACTAAAACACAAAAATAATTTTGTGAGAGGCAAAAATCATGCTAGAGAAAACAACATAGTAAAAGGTGAGTATCCTCAATATCTAACTTCTTAGGTTAAATTCTATGATCGTTACCGTAGTTCTAGGACTGTATCTTATACGTATACTTATCCTTAGGGACATCCCTAGACATACCTTATAAATATCTCTAGGGATCTCACTAAAGATCTCGCATCCTAGTTTCCAAAGGTTGACTAAACCATTCCTCTGATACCAACTGTAGACACCCGAAGCCTGACGTACATGGACATTACATTACATTTGCGGAATACTTAGTACATAACAAAAACACACACTAAAGGATCGTAATAGTTTAGTGTCTTTGGAAACTCGGAACGTAATCTTCTAATCGTGGTGAAAGTTCTTCAATATCTCCCATAAAGATCTTCTTTTTTTTACCTAAAACCTTTCTTTATATCCTGGGGAAAAGAAAACATAAAAGGGTGATCTCGAATGCTCAGTAAGGGTAAACAAAAGAAATATCAATCACATCATATACATAAGAACATAGCTTTTGGAAAACATAACCTGCAAAAGAGTTCATAATATCATAACATGGGATAAATCATAGAAGTGAAATGTAATCCCAATAATCATAACTTAAAACATGAAACTTTGTGGCATACACACATAATCATAGAGAATCATTTCTTGTTAGTCAAGACTCAATGCCAAGACTATCTTAGTGGACAAAGTCCCTTTCTGAATCGAGTAACCCTCGTTCCAGTCCTGTTTCACTGAACCGGTATAACCTACCATTTCAGCCATGTCTATCTCATGAGATATAAAATCTTTACCCAATGCATTGGAGGGAGATATAGGTCCCACCCATCTCATAATGAATCCTTTCTTATGTGTGCCACATAATCATAAATCATACATCATCGCATAACCCATGTAACATGACATCATAAAACAAATCATATAAGATAAAGGAATTCATAAAAATGTTTCCATCACAACATAATCAAATCCATGTAATAATAGGGATAAAAACAGAAACCTTTATTATCTTAGATGGAAAATAATTTTGATAAAACACTTGAACTCCATTCTTGAGGAAAATATCCTTTCTTCTTCAAAAACACTTTTACTTTCTTAACATGTCATACAATTTTAAACTAAAAGAAGTTGATTAAAAATAAACTTGAATACTTTTAAAGGAAGATTCTTGGAAATAATGTTTTAGAAATCCATTCATGCCGTATAAGTTAAAAAAAAACATTCTTCGTACTTTTGTCGGAAAAGTCAAAAAGTACCTCGTACGGAAAACGACAAAAGATTCCTTTCATTTCTTTTACTAAAAACTCACAGAAGGGTAAAATTGGATTTAAACAATTGTATTTGGATGGAAATAAGATTACATATTTATGAAACATGGATGTGGATGATAAAATACACCCCAGTAAATACTTACGAATAAACAATCTCGGATAAAAATGAGATTGTGATATTCCCCTTACCTTAGGTCCGATTTACTTCGTATGTGTCCGAACCTCCTGTATAATGATTTAAATAATGTCATTGACTTATTACAGAATCATATTCATTGTTATGATATCATATATGGTTCACTTATGACATTATATTACCCGTCCTTTTGTAAATTCCATTTTAAAGAAGCGTTTTGGGTAAAATCGTTTCATTTATCGTAGGTGTTTTGACTTGTTGTTATTGACATTATTATTACTTATATCATGATTTAATTACTTCCAGAATATAAAATATGATTTATATATCATATATATTCAGTATATATATATATAATAGGTAGATAAATAAAATGAAAAACACCGTTCATGGAGACGGTAGTCCGTACGTACGCATGAACGCTGTTTTCCTTTCCTTATTGTCTTGAAATGGAAGTAAGTAGATGACATACATATGTATATATATACATAAATCCAGTAGCTTTATAATTTCATATATTTCATTATTATTTCTTATATATACTTTATAATCATTCTTAAATGGTTAACATGGAGAATGAATCTCATCGCGTCGTGGAGACGGTAGTCCGTACGTACGCACGAGCGATGATATCATTTCTATAAATATTGAATTGAATTGGAGTGGATTATACAATATATCAGAATCAATATGATGTTTTAATAACTATGTATAGTTATTCTTTACACCATTATACCCATCCATGTAAGGTGGTGGTGGAAAATAGATTACACCACGGCGTGGAGACGGTATTCCGTACGTACGCACGCGCAGTGATTTCTTTTTCCGTAGGATGGATAGATGGTGAAATAGGGTTGTTTCATACTTATAATAACATATCAGTATATGAGTGATACTGATGTTATTACTTCATAATGAAACAACCTAAGAAGAAGAAGTGGAAGAAGAAATAAAGATGAAAGAATTGGCAACGGTAATTACCTCTTCTTTGAAGTGCCTCTTTGGGACCTCCTCTTAGGGTACTAGAATTGGTCTTTGAGGAAGACCAGAACCTCTAGGATGTTTCTAGGGAAGTGGATAAGGGTTTTTGGCAGGGGTTGGCCGAGCTTGAGTGCTAAAATTGGTGTGAGGAGGAGGGGGAGGAGGTGTCCTTTTATAACGAAGGAGATGGGCACCTTAGGAATATCTCAAAATATTATTTTATATTAAAGTCAAAATCGGTTTATAATGCTTCCAAAGGGTCTTATTTAGAAGATAAGGTGGGGAGGGGTCGAAATCCTATCAAACAATAGAATTTAGACAAGTTTAGGATATTATTTTAACCTTATCAATTAGATTTAACTCCAAGTTAAATAATTTAACTTTTACCGTGTCTTTTTGTTTTCTTTCACTATATGGTTAATACACTTACTATAACATGCCAAACGAACCCCAAATTGTTTATTATTAATATATATATCCTTATCTAAGTCATTTGGCCGAACCTTAGATTTTTAGGAATAAAATAACAATTAATAATATAATATTTTATTTAAAAACTATTTTGTGTCAATTTTGACACTATTTGATATATGATTTTTGTGAAAGTCATAACAGAATTAAATGTTAGAATAAAGTTAATTAAATCAACATTAATATATCATAGTAACCTATAAAATTATTTGAATTCATAAAAAGTCTCAAATTACATTTAGTTTGGTGTTTATAACATCAATTATGTCAATATTTCATTAATAAGATAATTACTGCATCATCATTGTGTCATAAATAAATTAAATTATTTAAAGTTTAAAAATTACAAATAAAATACCATTATGTAGGAAATATTTTTATCTTTCTAATGAATATTTATAATCTAAAATCCAACATATATAACCCTATGTAACAATTGTTTTCCTAAAAGATATATGCTTGTGTCAATTTTGTATTCATTTTAACTTAATTAAAATAAAGTGTCATTATCACTTACAAGTGGATCAATGGGGTCCCAAAATCGACCCAAAGATGCCCATGGTCGACCATGTATCAACCAATGGGGTTAAGACACGTTTTAGGGTAATTTAATATTATTATAATATTATTTTTTAACCCTTATTTACCGGATTTACCCTTAACCATGGTAAATAAAATATTTACCGCAGTAATTATTCAAAATGTCTAAAAATAAAAGTTATCTATTTACACAATTTGAACATCCTGATTCCAAATATGGAATCCATATTTCTAAATTCAAAACACAGAAGTGGCAGAAATTAATTTAAAATTAATTCCCGCTGTCAAAACAAAAAGCGTGTTTTTAAGAGATAATAACTATCAAAAGATTGACACTTGTTTATATTCGGTTTAATTGTAAAATTGTGTCCAATGAACAACATTATATTAATTGGTAAAAATATATTCTAAATATACTTTAAAACCATTCAATATTATAATTTAACCACATAATATATTATGATGAAAAAAGTTGTTTTTAATTAAAATATAGCGTGTTTTTACTATTCATTAAAATATGAAAGTTGTCGGAAAAATATCAAAACTTTATCTAATGTAAATTTTTACATCCTGATTCAAAAGAAGAATATTATTTTGTCAAATTGAACATATAAACATGTCAAAAACCAGATTTAAAGTGGGTGCGCCATCCAAAGGCGGCAAAACTGCATTTTGTGAAAAATACTTATTTTACCCGAAAAATTTATTTTGTTCTTATACCATGTTCTAGAAATATGTAAGATGAATAATAATGTTATAAAATTCAAAATTTAGTTAATACTATTCATAATGGCTAGTTCATGACAATATTATAATAATATAACATTGTTTATTAAAACCCGGTATTGCGTACAACACACGCTATCGAGGAAGGTCGCGATTGCGTGTAATGCAAGCCAAGTCAGGGTTGCGTGTCATGAAATAATCCTTCGTTGTTTCGTATAACAGAATCCATCCATATTTCATTTATACATTATATATATATATATATATATATACTCAATGTTGCGTAGAATAACAATTATCAAAATTGTGTGTAACACGATCCAAGAATAGTGTTGCATATACTGCAAGCTAATACGGTGTTGCGTATAGCGCAAGGTAATCTTGGTGTAGAATACAACATAAGACATTAATGAAATTAAAATAATATTTTTCATAAAATCTCGGGGTGTTACATTCTACCCCCCTAAAAATGAATTTCGCCCTCGAAATTCGTCGGGGTTATAAATGGTTTACTATTTGAAAGTTTCTTTGACAGAAACCCACATCGTAAAAAGGAATACCAAAACTTATCTTTAAAAACAAAAGTATGAAACTTAACGATTACCCAAATAAACAAATCATTGGATTTCCACATAGGTGAAAATATGGATATGGAAGAGAAATCTAACCATCATGTTCTGATGGAGAGTGGTAGAGAACATGGCTATGGAAAAGCCAATAATCACAAATCCATAGATTTGTGATGATATAAGGTACCATCTGATTCATCAGGTATAAGATCACTAGGACAACATTTTTGGTTTTCAGGATCATTTCCCTAAGTTGAAAATTTGAATTAGAATAAATACTTACTTTATTTTGGTACAATCTCACTATTGTTCGTGCCTTGAACAATTTCCACTTCATCTCTTAAATAAATGAAGTTGAATTTGTTATTCGTGAAGTGTTAGCAGATCATGTGATAGAATGACGAGTCATTCCATCTGTCTCAAACAAAAGGTTAGTAAAAATTATATGCATAAGTCGATCTATAGTGAGATTAATCATATATGGTTCCTAAAATGGATTTATACTTCATATATCATACTGCTTAATATAATAAAACTAGTTTCTACTAAACAGGGACTTCCTGTAGGCCAGTGGTAGGCGATAAAGGCCAGTCGCACTTCGGTTGTGGGTTCGATTCCCACAGCCTTGTCCGAAGCGATGGGCTGTCGCCCGTCCTGCAGGTTGTCCTTTTTCTAAAGCTATTTTACTATAACATCCCATAAATAATATCGAAAATCTTCTATCCTTAAACAATACTAACTTATGTCCAACACAATCCATTCTAATCTTTAGGCTTATCCATAATACTGCAGTCCACTCTCATAATATAGTGAAAACGATTAACAGAGATTTAACACCATCGTTGATCCCCATATATCATAAGATATGTCTTGTTGGTAACATTCCAAACATTAAAAGGCCTTAATCATGTATTCTCTTGAATACCTTAGTGAAAACATGAATGCAGTTAAAAGTTAACTCTTTCCATATACCAAAATCCAAAAATTCTATATACTCAAACCATGATATAACCTTCTCCTTATATCAGTCATGAGCTCATGAATAAAATCAAACACCTCATTATCTTATTATTCCTTCATTATTCTCATATCATCTGTTTACCAAAAATGTCTCAATCACTTTTCATGGTTACCGGTACCATAAAATTATTGAAAACCACAATAGATCAAAACATAAATATTTCAGTACACCATAAAAGTACCTCAACAACATTATTCTTGAATACCAATACATAAACACTTCAGTCCATCCACTTCAATGACTGTCCTGGAATTAGTCCTTCCTTGATTTAGAAGTATCTTTTTAGGTCAGGGCATTGAGTTGGGTAATGCCCATGTTCTCCACAAATAAGACATTGAACTCCATAACAATCTGTCACTCTATGACCCTTTTCTCCACACATATAACATCGGTCCCCCCACTTGAGGTATTCCTCAAGGTTCTTCTTCCCTTCTTTAGAAATCTCAATCTTCCTTTCTTTATACTCCTCAACATGAGAACATGCATAATAGTCTATCTTCCTCTTCTTTGATGAATTAGGCATACCACTAAATTTCACCTTGTTAATCATATATCGCGATGACTGATTCGGCATAATCACAACATCTTTCTCTCTAGGCATTACACAATTTTGTTTCTCATAGTCACCAATTTGTCCATTGGATTTACTGTTAACCGAATTCCTTTTGGTTCCCTCCATTAACTAAAACACAAAAATAATTTTGTGAGAGGCAAAAATCATGCTAGAGAAAACAACATAGTAAAGGGGAATTATCCTCAATATCTAACTTCTTAGGTTAAATTCTATGATCGTTACCGTAGTTCTAGGACTGTATCTTATACGTATACTTATCCTTAGGGACATCCCTAGACATACCTTATAAATATCTCTAGGGATCTCACTAAAGATCTCGCATCCTAGTTTCCAAAGGTTGACTAAACCATTCCTCTGATACCAACTGTAGACACCCGAAGCCTGACGTACATGGACATTACATTACATTTGCGGAATACTTAGTACATAACAAAAACACACACTAAAGGATCGTAATAGTTTAGTGTCTTTGGAAACTCGGAACGTAATCTTCTAATCGTGGTGAAAGTTCTTCAATATCTCCCATAAAGATCTTATTTTTTTTTACCTAAAACCTTTCTTTATATCCTGGGGAAAAGAAAACATAAAAGGGTGATCTCAAATGCTCAGTAAGGGTAAACAAAAGAAATATCAATCACATCATATACATAAGAACATAGCTTTTGGAAAACATAACCTGCAAAAGAGTTCATAATATCATAACATGGGATAAATCATAGAAGTGAAATGTAATCCCAATAATCATAACTTAAAACATGAAACTTTGTGGCATACACACATAATCATAGAGAATCATTTCTTGTTAGTCAAGACTCAATGCCAAGACTATCTTAGTGGACAAAGTCCCTTTCTGAATCGAGTAACCCTCGTTCCAGTCCTGTTTCACTTAACCGGTATAACCTACCATTTCAGCCATGTCTATCTCATGAGATATAAAATCTTTACCCAATGCATTGGAGGGAGATATAGGTCCCACCCATCTCATAATGAATCCTTTCTTATGTGTGCCACATAATCATAAATCATACATCATCGCATAACCCATGTAACATGACATCATAAAACAAATCATATAAGATAAAGGAATTCATAAAAATGTTTCCATCACAACATAATCAAATCCATGTAATAATAGGGATAAAAACAGAAACCTTTATTATCTTAGATGGAAAATAATTTTGATAAAACACTTGAACTCCATTCTTGAGGAAAATATCCTTTCTTCTTCAAAAACACTTTTACTTTCTTAACATGTCATACAATTTTAAACTAAAAGAAGTTGATTAAAAATAAACTTGAATACTTGTAAAGGAAGATTCTTGGAAATAATGTTTTAGAAATCCATTCATTCCGTATAAGTTAAAAAAAACATTCTTCGTACTTTTTTCGGAAAAGTCAAAAAGTACCTCGTACGGAAAACGACAAAAGATTCCTTTCATTTCTTTTACTAAAAACTCACCGAAGGGTAAAATTGGATTTAAACAATTGTATTTGGATGGAAATAATATTACATATTTATGAAACATTTATGTGGATGATAAAATACACCCCATTAAATACTTACGAATAAACAATCTCGGATAAAAATGAGATTGTGATATTCCCCTTACCTTAGGTCCGATTTACTTCGTATGTGTCCGAACCTCCTGTATAATGATTTAAATAATGTCATTGACTTATTACAGAATCATATTCATTGTTATGATATCATATATGGTTCACTTATGACATTATATTACCCGTCCTTTTGTAAATTCCATTTTAAAGAAGCGTTTTGGGTAAAATCGTTTCATTTATCGTAGGTGTTTTGACTTGTTGTTATTGAAATTATTATTACTTATATCATGATTTACTTACTTCCAGAATATAAAATATGATTTATATATCATATATATTCAGTATATATATATATATATATATAATAGGTAGATAAATAAAATGAAAAACACCGTTCATGGAGACGGTAGTCCGTACGTACGCATGAACGCTGTTTTCCTTTCCTTATTGTCTTGAAATGGAAGTAAGTAGATGACATACATATGTATATATATACATAAATCCAGTAGCTTTATAATGTCATATATTTCATTATTATTTCTTATATATACTTTATAATCATTCTTAAATGGTTAACATGGAGAATGAATCTCATCGCGTCGTGGAGACGGTAGTCCGTACGTACGCACGAGCGATGATATCATTTCTATAAATATTGAATTGAATTGGAGTGGATTATACAATATATCAGAATCAATATGATGTTGTAATAACTATGTATAGTTATTCTTTACACCATTATACCCATCCATGTAAGGTGGTGGTGGAAAATAGATTACACCACGACGTGGAGACGGTATTCCGTACGTACGCACGCGCGGTGATTTCTTTTTCCGTAGGATGGATAGATGGTGAAATAGGGTTGTTTCATACTTATAATAACATATCAGTATATGAGTGATACTGATGTTATTACTTCATAATGAAACAACCTAAGAAGAAGAAGTGGAAGAAGAAATAAAGATGAAAGAATTGGCAACGGTAATTACCTCTTCTTTGAAGTGCCTCTTTGGGACCTCCTCTTAGGGCACTAGAATTGGTCTTTGAGGAAGACCAGAACCTCTATGATGTTTCTAGGGAAGTGGAGAAGGGGTTTTGTCAGGGTTTGGCCGAGCTTGAGTGCTCAAATTGGTGTGAGGAGGAGGGGGAGGAGGTGTCCTTTTATAACGGAGGAGATGGGCACCTTAGGAATATCTCAAAATATTATTTTATATTAAAGTCAAAATCGGTTTATAATGCTTCCAAAGGGTCTTATTTCGACGATAAGGTGGGGAGGGGTCGAAATACTATCAACCAATAGAATTTAGACAAGTTTAGGATATTATTTTAACCTTATCAATTAGATTTAACTCCAAGTTAAATAATTTAACTTTTACCGTGTCTTTTTGTTTTCTTTCACTATATGGTTAATACACTTACTATAACATGCCAAACGAACCCCAAATTGTTTATTATTAATATATATATCCTTATCTAAGTCATTTTTCCGAACCTTAGATTTTTAGGAATAAAATAACAATTAATAATATAATATTTTATTTAAAAACTATTTTGTGTCAATTTTGACACTATTTGATATATGATTTTTGTGAAAGTCATAACAGAATTAAATGTTCGAATAAAGTTAATTAAATCAACATTAATATATCATAGTAACCTATAAAATTAGTGGAATTCATAAAAAGTCTCAAATTACATTTATTTTGGTGTTTATAACATTAATTATGTCAATATTTCATTAATAAGATAATTACTACATCATCATTGTGTCATAAATAAATTAAATTATTTAAAGTTTAAAAATTACAAATAAAATACCATTATGTAGGAAATCTTTTTATCTTTCTAATGAATATTTATAATCTAAAATCCAACATATATAACCCTATGTAACAATTGTTTTGCTAAAAGATATATGCTTGTGTCAATTTTGTATTCATTTTAACTTAATTAAAATAAAGTGTCATTATCACTTACAAGTGGATCAATGGGGTCCCAAAATCGACCCAAAGATGCCCATGGTCGACCATGTATCAACCAATGGGGTTAAGACACGTTTTAGGGTAATTTAATATTATTATAATATTATTTTTTAACCCTTATTTACCGGATTTACCCTTAACCATGGTAAATAAAATATTTACCGCAGTAATTATTCAAAATGTCTAAAAATAAAAGTTATCTATTTACACAATTTGAACATCCTGATTCCAAATATGGAATCCATATTTCTAAATTCAAAACACAGAAGTGGCAGAAATTAATTTAAAATTAATTCCCGCTGTCAAAACAAAAAGCGTGTTTTTAAGAGATAATAACTATCAAAAGATTGACACTTGTTTATGTTCGGTTTAATTGTAAAATTGTGTCCAATGACCAACATTATATTAATTGGTAAAAATATATTCTAAATATACTTTAAAACCATTCAATATTATAATTTAACCACATAATATATTACGATGAAAAAAGTTGTTTTTAATTAAAATATAGCGTGTTTTTACTATTCATTAAAATATGAAAGTTGTCGGAAAAATATCAAAACTTTATCTAATGTAAATTTTTACATCCTGATTCAAAAGAAGAATATTATTTTGTCAAATTGAACATATAAACATGTCAAAAACCAGATTTAAAGTGGGTGCGCCATCCAAAGGCGGCAAAACTGCATTTTGTGAAAAATACTTATTTTAACCGAAAAATTTATTTTGTTCTTATACCATGTTCTAGAAATATGTAAGATGAATAATAATGTTTTAAAATTTAAAATTTAGTTAATACTATTCATAATGGCTAGTTCATGACAATATTATAATAATATAACATTGTTTATTAAAACCCGGTATTGCGTACAACACACGCTATCGAGGAAGGTCGCGATTGCGGGTAATGCAAGCCAAGTCAGGGTTGCGTGTCATGAAAGAATCCTTCGTTGTTTCGTATAACAGAATCCATCCATATTTCATTTACACATTTAATATATATATATATATATATATATACTCAATGTTGCGTAGAATAACAATTATCAAAATTGTGTGTAACACGATCCAAGAATAGTGTTGCGTATACTGCAAGCTAATACGGTGTTGCGTATAGCGCAAGGTAATCTTGGTGTAGAATACAACATAAGACATTAATGAAATTAAAATAATATTTTTCATAAAATCTCGGGGTGTTACATTCTACCCCCCTAAAAATGAATTTCGCCCTCGAAATTCGTCGGGGTTATAAATGGTTTACTATTTGAAAGTTTCTTTGATAGAAACCCACATCGTAAAAAGGAATACCAAAACTTATCTTTAAAAACAAAAGTATGAAACTTAACGATTACCCAAATAAACAAATCATTGGATTTCCACATAGGTGAAAATATGGATATGGAAGAGAAATCTAACCATCATGTTCTGATGGCGAGTGGTAGAGAACATGGCTATGGAAAAGCCAATAATCACAAATCCATAGATTTGTGATGATATAAGGTACCATCTGATTCATCAGGTATAAGATCACTAGGACAACATTTTTGGTTTTCAGGATCATTTCCCTAAGTTGAAAATTTGAATTAGAATAAATACTTACTTTATTTTGGTACAATCTCACTATTGTTCGTGCCTTGAACAATTTCCACTTCATCGCTTAAATAAATGAAGTTGAATTTGTTATTCGTGAAGTGTTAGCAGATCATGTGATAGAATGACGAGTCATTCCATCTGTCTCAAACAAAAGGTTAGTAAAAATTATATGCATAAGTCGATCTATAGTGAGATTAATCATATATGGTTCCTAAAATGGATTTATACTTCATATATCATACTGCTTAATATAATAAAACTAGTTTCTACTAAACAGGGACTTCCTGTAGGCCAGTGGTAGGCGATAAAGGCCAGTCACACTTCGGTTGTGGGTTCGATTCCCACAGCCTTGTCCGAAGCGATGGGCTGTCGCCCGTCCTGCAGGTTGTCCTTTTTCTAAAGCTATTTTACTATAACATCCCATAAATAATATCGAAAATCTTCTATCCTTAAACAATACTAACTTATGTCCAACATAATCCATTCTAATCTTTAGGCTTATCCATAATACTGCATTCCACTCTCATAATATAGTGAAAACGATTACCAGAGATTTAATACCATCGTTGATCCCCATATATCATAAGATATGTCTTGTTGGTAACATTCCAAACATTCAAAGGCCTTAATCATGTATTCTCTTGAATACCTTAGTGAAAACATGAATGCAGTTAAAAGTTAACTCTTTCCATATACCAAAATCCAAAAATTCTATATACTCAAACCATGATATAACCTTCTCCTTATATCAGTCATGAGCTCATGAATAAAATCAAACACCTCATTATCTTATTATTCCTTCATTATTCTCATATCATCTGTTTACCAAAAATGTCTCAATCACTTTTCATGGTTACCGGTACCATAAAATTATTGAAAACCACAATAGATCAAAACATAAATATTTCAGTACACCATAAAAGTAACTCAACAACATTATTCTTGAATACCAATACATAAACACTTCAGTCCATCCACTTCAATGACTGTCCTGGAATTAGTCCTTCCTTGATTTAGAAGTATCTTTTTAGGTCAGGGCATTGAGTTGGGTAATGCCCATGTTCTCCACAAATAAGACATTGAACTCCATAACAATCTGTCACTCTATGACCCTTTTCTCCACACAGATAACATCGGTCCCTCCATTTGAGGTATTCCTCAAGGTTCTTCTTTCCTTCTTTAGAAATCTCAATCTTCCTTTCTTTATACTCCTCAACATGCGAACATGCATAATAGTCTATCTTCCTCTTCTTTGATGAATTAGGCATACCACAAAATTTCACCTTGTTAATCATATATCGCGATGACTGATTCGGCATAATCACAACATCTTTCTCTCTAGGCATTACACAATTTTGTTTCTCATAGTCACCAATTTGTCCATTGGATTTACTGTTAACCGAATTCTTTTTGGTTCCCTCCATTAACTAAAACACAAAAATAATTTTGTGAGAGGCAAAAATCATGCTAGAGAAAACAACATAGTAAAGGGGAAGTATCCTCAATATCTAACTTCTTAGGTTAAATTCTATGATCGTTACCGTAGTTCTAGGACTGTATCTTATACGTATACTTATCCTTAGGGACATCCCTAGACATACCTTATAAATATCTCTAGGGATCTCACTAAAGATCTCGCATCCTAGTTTCCAAAGGTTGACTAAACCATTCCTCTGATACCAACTGTAGACACCCGAAGCCTGACGTACATGGACATTACATTACATTTGCAGAATACTTAGTACATAACAAAAACACACACTAAAGGATCGTAATAGTTTAGTGTCTTTGGAAACTCGGAACGTAATCTTCTAATCGTGGTGAAAGTTCTTCAATATCTCCCATAAAGATCTTCTTTTTTTTTACCTAAAACCTTTCTTTATATCCTGGGGAAAAGAAAACATAAAAGGGTGAGCTCACATGCTCAGTAAGGGTAAACAAAAGAAATATCAATCACATCATATACATAAGAACATAGCTTTTGGAAAACATAACCTGCAAAAGAGTTCATAATATCATAACATGGGATAAATCATAGAAGTGAAATGTAATCCCAATAATCATAACTTAAAACATGAAACTTTGTGGAATACACACATAATCATAGAGAATCATTTCTTGTTAGTCAAGATTCAATGCCAAGACTATCTTAGTGGAAAAAGTCCCTTTCTGAATCGAGTAACCCTCGTTTCAGTCCTGTTTCACTGAACCGGTATAACCTACCATTTCAGCCATGTCTATCTCATGAGATATAAAATCTTTACCCAATGCATTGGAGGGAGATATAGGTCCCACCCATCTCATAATGAATCCTTTCTTATGTGTGCCACATAATCATAAATTATACATCATCGCATAACCCATGTAACATGACATCATAAAACAAATCATATAAGATAAAGGAATTCATAAAAATGTTTCCATCACAACATAATCAAATCCATGTAATAATAGGGATAAAAACAGAAACCTTTATTATCTTAGATGGAAAATAATTTTGATAAAACACTTGAACTCCATTCTTGAGGAAAATATCCTTTCTTCTTCAAAAACACTTTTACTTTCTTAACATGTCATACAATTTTAAACTAAAAGAAGTTGATTAAAAATAAACTTGAATACTTGTAAAGGAAGATTATTGGAAATAATGTTTTAGAAATCCATTCATGCCGTATAAGTTAAAAAAAAACATTCTTCGTACTTTTGTCGGAAAAGTCAAAAAGTACCTCGTACGGAAAACGACAAAAGATTCCTTTCATTTCTTTTACTAAAAACTCACCGAAGGGTAAAATCGGATTTAAACAATTGTAGTTGGATGGAAATAATATTACATATTGATGAAACATGGAAGTGGATGATAAAATATACCCCAGTAAATACTTACGAATAAACAATCTCGGATAAAAATGAGATTGTGATATTTCCCTTACCTTAGGTCCGATTTGCTTCGTATGTGTCCGAACCTCCTGTATAATGATTTAAATAATGTCATTGACTTATTACAGAATCATATTCATTGTTATGATATCATATATGGTTCACTTATGACATTATATTACCCGTCCTTTTGTAAATTCCATTTTAAAGAAGCGTTTTGGGTAAAATCGTTTCATTTATCGTAGGTGTTTTGAATTGTTGTTCTTGACATTATTATTACTTATATCATGATTTACTTACTTCCAGAATATAAAATATGATTTATATATCATATATATTCAGTATATATATATATATAATAGGTAGATAAATAAAATGAAAAACACCGTTCATGGAGACGGTAGTCCGTACGTACGCATGAACGCTGTTTTCCTTTCCTTATTGTCTTGAAATGGAAGTAAGTAGATGACATACATATGTATATATATACATAAATCCAGTAGCTTTATAATGTAATATATTTCATTATTATTTATTATATATACTTTATAATCATTCTTAAATGGTTAACATGGAGAATGAATCTCATCGCGTCGTGGAGACGGTAGTCCGTACGTACGCACGAGCGATGATATCATTTCTATAAATATTGAATTGAATTTGAGTGGATTATACAATATATCAGAATCAATATGATGTTTTAATAACTATGTATAGTTATTCTTTACACCATTATACCCATCCATGTAAGGTGGTGGTGGAAAATAGATTACACCACGGCGTGGAGACGGTATTCCGTACGTACGCACGCGCGGTGATTTCTTTTTCCGTAGGATGGATAGATGGTGAAATATGGTTGTTTCATAATTATAATAACATATCGGTATATGAGTGATACTGATGTTATTACTTCATAATGAAACAACCTAAGAAGAAGAAGTGGAAGAAGAAATAAAGATGAAAGAATTGGTAACGGTAATTACCTCTTCTTTGAAGTGCCTCTTTGGGACCTCCTCTTAGGGCACTAGAATTGGTCTTTGAGGAAGACCAGAACCTCTAGGATGTTTCTAGGGAAGTGGAGAAGGGGTTTTGGTAGGGGTTGGCCGAGCTTGAGTGCTCAAATTGGTGTGAGGAGGAGGGGGAGGAGGTGTCCTTTTATAAGGGAGGAGATGGGCACCTTAGGAATATCTCAAAATATTATTTTATATTAAAGTAAACATCGGTTTATAATGCTTCAAAAGGGTCTTATTTCGAAGATAAGGTGGGGAGGGGTCTAAATCCTATCAACCAATATAATTTAGACAAGTTTAGGATATTATTTTAACCTTATGAATTAGATTTAACTCCAAGTTAAATAATTTAACTTTTACCGTGTCTTTTTGTTTTCTTTCACTATATGGTTAATACACTTACTATAACATTCCAAACGAACCCCAAATTGTTTATTATTAATATATATATTCTTATCTAAGTCATTTGGTAGAACCTTAGATTTTTAGGAATAAAATAACAATTAATAATATAATATTTGATTTAAAAACTATTTTGTGTCAATTTTGACACTATTTGATATATGATTTTTGTGAAAGTCATAACAGAATTAAATGTTCGAATAAAGTTAATTAAATCAACATTAATATATCATAGTAACCTAGAAAATTAGTGGAATTCATAAAAAGTCTCAAATTACATTTATTTTGGTGTTTATAACATCAATTATGTCAATATTTCATTAATAAGATAATTACTGCATCATCATTGTGTCATAAATAAATTAAATTATTTAAAGTCTAAAAATTACAAATAAAATACCATTATGTAGGAAATCTTTTTATATTTCTAATGAATATTTATAATCTAAAATCCAACATATATAACCCTATGTAACAATTGTTTTTCTAAAAGATATATGCTTGTGTCAATTTTGTATTCATTTTAACTTAATTAAAATAAAGTGTCATTATCACTTACAAGTGGATCAATGGGGTCCCAAAATCGACCCAAAGATGCCCATGGTCGACCATGTATCAACCAATGGGGTTAAGACACGTTTTAGGGTAATTTAATATTATTATAATATTATTTTTTAACCCTTATTTACCGGATTTACCCTTAACCATGGTAAATAAAATATTTACCGCAGTAATTATTCAAAATGTCTAAAAATAAAAGTTATCTATTTACACAATTTGAACATCCTGATTCCAAATATGGAATCCATATTTCTAAATTCTAAACACAGAAGTGGCAGAAATTAATTTAAAATTAATTCCCACTGTCAAAACAAAAAGCGTGTTTTTAAGAGATAATAACTATCAAAAGATTGACACTTGTTTATGTTCGGTTTAATTGTAAAATTGTGTCCAATGACCAACATTATATTAATTGGTAAAAATATATTCTAAATATACTTTAAAACCATTCAATATTATAATTTAACCACATAATATATTACGATGAAAAAAGTTGTTTTTAATTAAAATATAGCGTGTTTTTACTATTCATTAAAATATGAAAGTTGTCGGAAAAATATCAAAACTTTATCTAATGTAAATTTTTACATCCTGATTCAAAAGAAGAATATTATTTTGTCAAATTGAACATATAAACATGTCAAAAACCAGATTTAAAGTGGGTGCGCCATCCAAAGGCGGCAAAACTGCATTTTGTGAAAAATACTTATTTTACCCGAAAAATTTATTTTGTTCTTATACCATGTTCTAGAAATATGTAAGATGAATAATAATGTTATAAAATTCAAAATTTAGTTAATACTATTCATAATGGCTAGTTCATGACAATATTATAATAATATAACATTGTTTATTAAAACCCGGTATTGCGTACAACACACGCTATCGAGGAAGGTCGCGATTGCGTGTAATGCAAGCCAAGTCAGGGTTGCGTGTCGTGAAAGAATCCTTCGTTGTTTCGTATAACAGAATCCATCCATATTTCATTTATACATTTAATATATATATATATATATATACTCAATGTTGCGTAGATTAACAATTATCAAAATTGTGTGTAACACGATCCAAGAATAGTGTTGCGTATACTGCAAGCTAATACGGTGTTGCGTATAGCGCAAGGTAATCTTGGTGTAGAATACAACATAAGACATTAATGAAATTAAAATAATATTTTTCATAAAATCTCGGGGTGTTACATTGCACACTAATAATATAATATTATTATTTTAAATGGTAGTTAACACCTAGATATTTTATTGGCCGGAATAAATATAACTAACTAAAATACCATTATATATGTTTGTTAAATGTTTTTATATTTATCCAATAAATTTTAGAGGCTTAAAATGTGAATGAATCTAATTTTAAGCATAATTTTCTTTAAAAGGTCGATTTACCGGCTTTTAATGGAGATCCCTCTTTAAATATATTCTCTGTTACTCTTATATGTTATATTTGACAAAATAAAATTCTCTTTTAGAATCGGGACATCAAAATTTACTTTGGATAAAATTTTCGTACTTTTATGATAAAGTTCAATTTTTTATGAATATTGATAAATACTGTATTTTAATTCAAATCTGCCTTTTAATATAATTTATTTATATGGTTAGATTATATATTTAATGGGTTTCAAAGTTTAATTAGAATATATTTTTACCATTTAATCTAATTTTTGTCATTGGAAGTAATTTTATTTTAAAACTGGACATAAACAAGTGTCAATCTTTTGATAGTTATTATTTCTTAAAAACACACCTTTTGTTTTGACAGCGGGAATTAATATTAAATTAATTTCTGCCACTTATGTGTTTTTAATTTGGAAAAATGTATTATATATTTGGAATCAGTAGGTACAAATTTTTTAAATAGATAAATTTTATTTTTATCCATTTTTAATATTTACTTCAGTAAATATTTTATTTACCACGATTAAAAGGTAAATATAGTAAAAAAGGGTAAAATATAATATTATAATAATATTAAATTACCCTAACATGTGTTCTAATCATATTTTCTGATAAATATCCAACCATGGACATCCGTGGGTCAAATTTGGGACCCCATGGAGCCACATGTGTGTAATAATGACACTTTATATTAATTAATTTAAAGTAAAGACCAAAATGAAATAAAAAAATATCTTTTAGTGAATCAATTTTTTCATGGGGTTATATAATTTATATTTTATAATATAAATATTTATTAGAAATATATAAATATTTCATACTTCATGGTACTTTTTTATAATTTTTATACATCAAATAAATTAAATTATTTATGACACGATAATGATGCAATATTTACCTCATTAATAAATGTTTTAAATAAATAAGATTATAAATATTTAAAAAATATTAAAAAACTATCCAATTCTTATTGTATGATTTTCTTTTGACCAAGAGTCATCTTAAATTTCACTTTAATTATTATTTGTCCTTTTGAAACCGAAGATGAGTTTATAATAAAATAATTGTTTCAAACTTTCTTAAAGAACCCCTCCTCTCCCTTATAAAAGACCTCACTTATAACTCATTCCTCACACTTCTCAAGCCTTTGTCTTGTACAAAATCTGCTCCAATAATCTCCCTATATCTCTATATTCATTCTATAAGCCTTAAATTTAGAAGAAATCACTTCAAAAAATCATTTTGGTTCAAACCAAAGGGAGTTACCCAATTTATAGGTAATGTCTTCTCTTAAGTTATTTTGTTTTCTTTTACTCCTCCAACACCCTAAACTATTTTTATTCCTTTATTTTATAACAACAATAGTATAATCAATATAATATGATGTTTTTATGAGAATTTTTCAAACTACACTTACACACACCTCCATCTGATGGGTAAAGAACATAATGTTTCTGTGGATGGAAAACTAACGCCTCACGAAATGATGATTGTTCAATTAACTAATACTGACTCTCATGGTGGAAATTATGATGGTACATTATTTATATATGATATATATTATGATTATTTTTTCTTTATGCGTCTGTATTTTTCATTTATAGCATACCTTGATGGTTTCCATAATGGGTAAATGCGATAATTTTATTTAAGTGTGGACTACCGCCCCCTCAAAGTGATGTGACTCGTTAATGCCTTATGTGTGATGTATAAAGGATGGCGTTAATGATATTACATATGTTATTATACTTAAATTAAAATATACCTATGTATCATTATGTTTTCATTCCATTAAAATATGAAATATAAATGAAAGTAGCATTTATGTGTACGTACGGCTTACCGTCTCCATGAACGGTGCATTTCATTTATTATCTCCAAATGTTATCTAATATTACAAATACATATATATACTGGATATACATGATATATATGACATGTAATTTATTAATATCATTCTAGATATAATGGAATTTTGACCAAATGGACAATTTATAATTATAACATGTTCATTTTTTACTCAAGTTCCAAACATCGAAAAAATGTGTGATATGAAATCAAAAAATTAAGTAATTGTTATAGTAGGGTAATAAGTGATATAAAAGGAAACATAAAATTTTAAAATATTCTTATGTAAGTAGAAATTAAATTAAGTTTATCATTTAGGAATAACAAGTAACATACGAGTGAGTCAAGCTGGACACGTGGTAAGGGATTCTTATCTCACTTTCAAGTCTGAGAGATTTCAATTGTTCGCCACTTATTTCTTGAATGTGGTGTATTATGTACTACCATTTGATATATAATATCTTTATTCCATTTATATTCATGGTATTTTGTAATTCATTTGGTGGTTATTATCTTTTGGTCATACAACTCGATGGATTACAACGAGGTAAGGGGTTTTTATTTCACTTTTTATTCTCGTGAGTTTCATGTTATATTTTTCACTATTTCCTTTGAGATTTGTTTATTCTGTACATGATTATACTCTTTGTGTAATATAATTTCATTTATGGGTATTTAAATCTACATTTTATGGTACTTCTTTAAGGGGGTGTATGTTTCGTAAGTTACCAATTCAGTAAGGGAACCTTTCACCCTCCGCTTTTTAAAAGACTTATTTTTGTTATGTCTTTTAATTCACATCTTATTATGTTGGAATATGTTCTTCTATATCCTTATTATTGTAAATTTTATGTCCATGTGATGAGATACCCTTTTTTCTCTCATCAAATCTTTTTCTGAGATTTTATGTGATGTTGTTAGGCTGCCGAATTTTTATAAGGGAACTTCTTAACCCAATTTCAATTCTTTGGGTTAAACCTCTACTTCTTGATTTTTGTCCTGATATGAATATTTGTGAATTAAATATGATTTTTTACACTTCATATCCACTTATATTGGGTGTATTTATATTTTTCACACATAATTACATAATTGATTTACCCTTAATCTAAGGATACCGTCCTTATAAGGGATTTCATCTCAATTTACATTCAATTGAGACTTCATTGTTGTTATGTTCCAATTCACTTTTATATGGTGTATATACTTTCCTTTATTGTATTATATCATGAATAGCTTCATTATAATGATATTATAAAGTTTTTATTAAAAGATATTCTTCAATTATTTGTATTCAATCATCTCCTACTTCGTTAAGAACTCCTCAACAAAAATATCGTTTTAATGATTTATTCTTCTAAATATTTCTCATTAATTTACATGTTTTTAAAATGGGTTTAAGGATTTATTTTTTTGTAAATTACTTTTTTAAAATGTTAATTACTTTTAAAGCTTCAAATTGGTATGGGATACTTTGATTAAAAAATCTCTTTATTAAATGTTTTAAATGGTTTTGAAAATGGTTTGATAAAGGATTGATTATGTAAATATCTTGAAATGATATATTGTGATTGCAATGTGGAAATGTTATCTTTTTTTTTTATGATTGTTTTATGTGTTATGAATATGTTATAGTTATTGGGAATTATTTAGGTATATGGGTGGTTCCGTGATAAACCTAGGGAAGCTGTGCCCGAGATAGCTCTCCAATGCATTGGGTAACGAGACAGAGGTAAAAGTTACTGTTTCTTCTAAGAGATTTATGGAATATACTGTGATGGGTATTCCAAAAGTGACTCCCTATGTAGCTGCGATAACTACAGTGTATGTATGTTATGTATTCCATAAGTTACCTTTATGATTTATGATTTTTTAATGTTTTTCATAAATCTTTTTATTTCATAAGGTATGTTATGATTGAAAAGTATGTTTTCATTGTTTTGTATTTATTGATGGGATAATGTTTTCAATACTTATTTTATATCTGCTACTGTGATTTTTATGCTCATACCAAGTTTTTAAAATTTTTTCCATAGAAATTACATATGAATAAGGGTCAAGGATGATATCAATGTAAAGTCATGCTGTCTAAAACATGTAACTGGACATGAATCTTTTTTTTCAAGAGTTTTTATTTTATGAAAAAAATGGAAACTGAGTAGAAGTGTCTAATTTGTAATTTTTGAGATGCAATGTAATATTTATGGCCTAATTCTCTAAAACTATAATCCTGAAAAGATCTTCAATTTGAATTATTCATTTAATTCATGATTTTGAAATCTTTTAAGGCTGGGTCCTTGTAGTTGGTATCAATGTTAGGTTTAGACAACTTTAGGGATTCTGAGTTTTCGTGAGACACATGGTTAGTCCCTATGTATATTATTTCTCTTAAATATTTGTTTTATAACTTTTTCAGATCAATTAAATTCAGTTACAAATGGAAGGAGGAAGATCCCAGATGACATTCCTGTCTCTTCTTGATGACTTTCTTGCAATAATTTTTGCAAAGTCATGTTCGGATGATTGTGAAACTTTTTATATCATAAAACCCACTTGCAAGCAGTTGTTTGAGATATCAAAAACCTCCACTATACATCGTTATCATTGTGGATCATGGGTTGCATTTAAACAAATCCTATTTTCACAATATTCTCATATTTTCAAGAATGTTAAATATTATCAAGGCATTTTGAAATATTGTACCTTATCACAAGATTTTTAAGCATATTATGATTTTGATAAAGATACTGAAGAAGGAGACCCTTTCACAACCAATTTATATTTCATTTTACATTATAGTCTCTCAGCACATACCCATGGTATTTTAAAAGAACCATTAATTGAAAGTTTCAACTCAAATTCGGTCTGAATGTTTTATAGAAATCATGTTTTATCAGATGTTTTGAAATTATATGTCACACATGATTATTTTCCAAAACTATTTTTTTGTGAACACCCATCTAACCCATGTTGTACAAGGTGTATTTGGAGAAAAGAAGCCAATGATTTTGAAGGATATCTAAATCATTGTTGCAATGCATGGACCTTTTACCCACGTGAACAAGAAGATGATGAAACCAAATGGACACCATGATCAAGGTATGATGATCTTAATTTTTGTGATCCTTTTATTCTATCATATGGTGGTGAAATAAAAAAAAATGACAATATATATAATACTTCAAGAATTAATATGTTGTGATCATAATTAATTGGGATGAAAATGATAGGTATAAAGAAACCATTGAGGTTAAAACATGTCAAGGTTATTTTTGAGTTTTATAAAAAGGACAACCTATAGGGTGGGTGACAACCCGTTTCATCCGGAAAGGTTGAAGGAATCAAACCCACAACCGAAGGGTGACAAGGGCGCATCTCCTACCACTAGCCTACTTGAAGCCCCTAGTTATTATGACATATTATTTTAGTAAAATGGTTTTATGGAACAAGAATATGTTGATTTTGGAAACTTATCATTTATCAAATGGATATAATATTTATAGGAAAATGATTTGTTGATTAAGTGATAAAGGTTGTTGTGGAAGACGTTCTCTATTTTAAGGAAACATTCTATGCATAAGGAAGAGAGAATACTATTGGATTTCAATTGTGGAATAATGGTTGAAATTTTAGTTTGTAATAATCTATGTTTTTATTATGGAGATATGATGATTTGGTTTATTTATGAAAATGATTAACCTATCATAGAGATCATGTGATTAGGTTAATTACTTTTCATTGTGAGACTTTATGTGTAACTGTTGTTATTTGGAGATAAATGTTAAGATTTATCTTGGAAGACTATGTAATTAAATCCTTATGAGATTTGGGTTTCAATAATAGTTTGGATTACTTTTGAAGAATTTTATGGACAATTTTTTATTGAATGGTATTTGTTGAACTTTGGGTTTTTTTGAGAAATTTTGGAGATAAAGTGTAGTTTTTTTTTTTTTTTTAAAATTTTCCTTTTGGGTATTATCTGATTTCTCATTTAGTTGATGTCTAAAGACAAGGGAATTATATAGTTATTCTTTTGTGGATTATGTGATTATATAAAAGATGATTCTTGTGCTTTTAATGTGACCAAGCCTTTTTAAATGATAATTGTTTGGAGAAAAGATTAGTTTTTGGTAGAAACTTATTGAAGAATGAAATTCTACTTGAAGATAAGTATATTTCCTTATATTCTTATTCTATGTAGTAAATGAATTCTTAAAAATTATTAAAAGGAACATGAAACAAAAACTTTGTTGGTATAAATTTCCTACTGGGTAATCAAAGACCTTTTAACACATCATAAGTTTGTGATTTTCTGGTGGATAACTTTCTCCTAATCATGTTTTCTATCACTCTCCATCCGAACTTGACGATTTGTTTTCTCTTCCATATCCATTTTCACCTACATGGAATCCTAGTATGGGCTATCTCGGGGGACCTTTTTACTTCTCTTTCATTCTTTTAAAGTGATAGTTTTATTGACTCTTTTCCACTGTGGGACTTTTAATGAAGTTTCCAAGCCCAGTTTTAAATTTCCGAGGACACAATTCCCAAAAGGGGGGAAGGATGTAACATCCCAGGTAAATAAAGAACATAATTTTTTTTATATTTATTAATATTTGTGAATTAAATATTAATTTTACTTTAAATGGGGTGCTATGTTCAATGGCGTACCCGATACGCAACAACGAGTTTCTTTGGAATCTTACGTTGCACACTAATAATATAATATTATTATTTTAAATGGAAGTTTACGCATAGCTGTTGTATTAGTGAGAATGAATATAAATAACAATAATATGATTATATATGTTTGTTAAATGTTTTAACATTTATCTAATAAATGTTATAGGCTTAAAATGTGAATGAATCTAATTTTAAGCATAATTTTCTTTAAATGGATGATTTACCGCCTTTTAATGGAAAACCCTCTTTAAATCTAGATTTTTTCACTCTTATATGTTTTATTCGAAAAAATAAAATTATTATTTAGAATAGGGACATCAAAATTTACTTTGGATAAAATTTTTGTATTTTTCTGATAAAGTTCATTTTTTATGAATAGTTAAAAATACTGTATTTTAATTCAAATCTTCCTTTTAATCTAATTTATTTATATGGTTAGATAATCATTTTAATTGGTTTTAAAGTTTAATTAGAATATATTTTTACCATTTAATCTAATTTTTGTTATTGTAAGTAATTTTATTTTTAAATTGGACATAAACAAGTGTTGATCTTTTGATAGTTATTATTTCTTAAAGAAACGCTTTTTGTTTTGACAGTGAGAATTAATTTTAAATTAATTTCTGCCACTTCTATGTTTTGAATTTGGGAAAATGGGTTAAATATTTTGAATCAGTAGCTCCAAATTTTATAAATAGAAAACTCTTATTTTTAGACATTTTAAATATTTAATTCAGTAGATATTTTATTTACCATGATTAAAAGGTAAATATAGTAAATATGGGTAAAATATAATATTATAATAATATTAAATTACCCTAAAATTTGTCTTAATTACATTGGCTGATACATATCCAACCATGGGAATCCTTGGATCTAATTTGGGACCCCATGGAGCCACATGGGAGTAATAATGACACTTTATATTAATTAATTTAAAGTAAAGACAAAAATGACATAAACAAATATCTTTTAGTGAATCAATTTTTACATGGGGATATATAAGTTATATTTTTGACTATAAATATTAATTGGAAATCTAAAAATATTTCCTACATTATTATATTTTTTTATAATTTTTTTACATCAAATAAATTAAATTATTTATGACACGATAATGATGCAATATTAACCTCATTAATAAATGATTTAAATAAATAAGATTATAAATATTAAAACAGTATTAAAAACCTGTCCAATTATTATTTTATGATTTTAGTTCGATCATGAGTCAACTTAAATTTCAATTGAACAATTTTTTTACCTTTTGAAACTGAAGATAAGTTTATAATAAAATAATTGTTTCAAACTTTCCTAAAGAGCCCCTCCTCTCCGTTATAAAAATCCCTCACTTTTAACTCATTCCTCACACTTCTCAGGCCTTTGGATCGTAAATAATATGCTCCAATAAGCTCCCAATATCACTATCTTCATCCTAGAAGCCTCAACTTAGGCAAAAATCACTTCAAGAAACCCTTTTGGTTCAAACCAAAGGGATTTACCCGATTTAAAGGTAACCTCTTCTCTTAAGTTATTTTGTTTTATTTTACTTTTCCAACCCCATAAACTATTTTTATTCCTTTAATTTAAAACAACACCAGTATCCTCAGTATACAATGATGTTTTTATGAGAATTATTCGAACTAAAATTACACACACCTCCATCTGATGGGAAAAGAACCTAATGTTTCTGTGGATGGAAAACTAACGCCTCACAAAACAATTATTGTTTAATTAACTCCTACCACATCTCATGGTGGCCATTATGATGAAAATGTATTTATATATGATATATATTATGTTTATGGTTTCATTATGCTTCTTTATTTTACATTTATAGCATACCTTTATGGTTTCCATAATGGGTAAACGCGATAATTTAATTTTAGGAAGTGCGGACTACCGCCCCCTCAAAGTGATGTGACTCGTTAATGCCTTATGTGGGATGTATAAAGGATGGATTTAATGATATTATATATGTTATTATACTTAAATTATAATATACCTATGTATAATTATGTTTCCATTCCATTAAAATATGAAATAGAAATGAATGTAGCATTCATGTGTACATACGACTTACCGTCTCCATGAACGGTGCATTTCATTTCCTATCTACAAATGTTATGTAATATTATAAATACATATATATAATGGATATATATGATATATATGACATCTAATTTATGAATATCATTCTAGAGATAATGGAATTTTGACCACAAGGACAATTTATAATTATAACATGTTCATTTTTGACTCAAGTTCCAAACATCGACAAAATGTGCGATATGAACTCAAATAATTAACTAATTGTTATAGTAGGGTAATAAGTGATATAAAAGGGAAAAAAATTAAAAATATTCTTATGTAAGTAGAAATTAACTTATGTTTATCATTCGGGTATAACAAGGAACATACGAGTGAGTCAAGCCGGACACGTGGTAAGGGATTCTTATCTCACTTTCAAGTCCGAGAGATTTCAATTGTTCGCCACTTATTTCTTGAATGTGGTGTATTATATACTACCAATTGATATATAATATCATTATTCCCTTTATATTCATGGTATTCTGTAATTCATTTGGTGGTTATTATCTTTTGGTCATACGACTCGATTGATTACAACGAGGTAAGGGGTTTTTATGTCACTTTTTATTCTCATCAGGTTCATGTTATATTTTTCACTATTTCCTTTGAGTGGTGTTTTTTATGTCCATGATTATACTCTTTGTGTAATATACTTTCATTTATGGGGATTTAATTCTACATTTTATGGTCCTTCTTTAATGGGGTGTATGTTTCGTAATTTACCAAATCAGTAAGGGAACCTTTCACGCTCCTCTTTTTAATAGACTTATTTTTGTTATGTCTTTTAATTCACATCTTATTATGTTGGAATATGTTATTATATATCCTTATTGTTGTAAATTTTATGTCCAAGTGATGATATACCCTTTTTTTCTACCATCAAATATTTTTATGAGATTTTATGTGATGCTATTAGGCTGCCGAATTTTTATATGGGAACTTCTTAACCCAATTTCAATTCTTTGGGTTAAACCTCTACTTCTTGATTTTTGTCATGCTATGAAAATTTTTGAATGAAATATTATTTTGTACACTTAATATCCACTTATATTGGGTGAATTTATATTTTTCACACATAATTACGTAATTGATTTACCCTTAATCTAAGGATACCATCCTTATAAGGGATTTCATATCAATTTACATTCCATTGAGACTTCATTGTTGTTATGTGCCAATTCATTTTTATATGGTGTATATACTATCTTTATTGTATTATATCATGAATACCTTCATTATAATGATATTATAAATTTTTTATTAAATGTTATTCTTCAATTATTTGTATTTAATCATCTCCTATTTTGTTAAGAACTCCTTAACTAAAATATCATTTTAATGATTTATTCTTCTAGATATTTCTCATTAATTGACATGTTTTAAAAATGGTCTTAAGGATCTATTTTTTATGTAAATTACTTTTTTAAAATGTTAATTACTTTTAAATCCTCAAAGTGGTATGGGATACTTTGGTTAAAAAATATCTTTATTAAATGTTTTAAATAGTTTTGAAAATGGTTTGATAAAGGATTGATTATGTCAATATCTTGAAATGATATATTGTGATTGCAATGTAGAAATGTTATCTTTTTTTATGCTTGTTTTATGTGTTATGAATATGTTATGGTTTTTGGGAATTGTTTATGTATATGGGTGGTTCCGTGATAAACCTTGGGCGGGTGTGCCCGAGATAGCTCCCCAATGCATTGGGTAATGAGATTGAGGTAAACGTTACTGTTTCTCCTAAGAGATTTAGAGAATATACTGTGATAGGTATTCCAAAAGTGACTCACTATGTAGCTTCGATAACTATAGTGTATGTATGTTATATATGCCATAAGTTACCTTTATGATTTATGATTTTTTAATGTTATTCATAAATCATTTGATTTCATAAGGTATGTTATGATTTAAAAGTCTGTTTTCATTTTTTTGTATTTATTGATGGGATAATGATTTCAATACTTATTTTATATCTGTTAGTGTTCGTTTTATGCTCATCCCATGTTTTTGAAATTTTTTCCACCCGAATTACATATGAATAAGGGTTAAGGATGATATTAATGTAAAGTCATTCTATCTAAAACATAGAACCGGACATGAATCTTTTTTTCAAGAGTTTTTATTTTATGAAAAAATGGAAACTCAGTAGAAGTGTCTAATTTTTAATTTTTGAGAGGAAATGTAATATTTATGGCCTAATTCTCTAAAACTCTAAACCTAAAAAGATCCTCAATGTGAATTGTTCATTTAATTCAAGATTTTGAAATCTTTTAAGGCCAGGTACTTATAGTAACCCAACCTTATTAATAGTAATATACCCTTATGAATATTAACCTCACCCATGAAGGTATAAATAAAATTTTGACCCCATATAAAAGAAATAGAGTATTTTAGAAATTAATAATTAAGTGTTGGTATTTTTGTGAGTAATAAATATTTAATTACAATTTTAAATTAATAAAATTATTTAAAAAACATTATTTTTATAAAATGTATTTTTAAATATATATATTGTTTCCCTATTATTTTATGATAATTTAACGAGACCTTATTTAATTTTGGAAAGTATTATAGAATCAGTTTTAAATTTAAATCTGTATTTTTCAAGTAAAAAATGATTTTATTTAAAAATTTAATTTCTATTATTTATAAAATTATTTTGATAAAATGGATTCTATTTTTAAATTCTACATATTGAGAAATGGTTATGGTTAATATTTGGGATTTTTCTGAAATATTGGAATTTTTGGTGAATAGTGAAATTTGATAATTTAAGGAAAATTCTAATTAAGTGAATTTTTGCATCATGCTTGAGTAATTGATGATGTAAATGGCCATTTTTTCAAACTCAAATTCACTTATTAATATATTTTTTTCACAAGAATCATGACTCTTCATATTATTGAGAAAAAATATTAAACTAATGATTAAAATTATGAGAAACCCCTCCTCTCCTCCACTATAAATACCATCCCTCCTTACCTCTTTTATTGACTCCTCTCAAGCCTTATGACTTGTCTAAATTATTCCAAAATATCCTCCCAAGCTCCTACAACACGTCCAGAATCCATTGGTCTCATAAAAAGACAATATCCTCTCCCCTAAAGAGGCTCTCAGTTAAGATTAATTCAAGAGGTAAATTTCCCTTTTCAATTCTTTTACCTTCTTTTCAAGTTCCTTTGTTTTATTTTCTATCCTCACCTATCCTCATCCAAATGTTATGAAAAATAAAATAACTTACATTTAATTTAATGTTTTTATTATTATGGAATAATTTACTGTCATATCTCCTTTACCATTCTTTTATGCTAGTAGTAAAAAAACACCATCCGAGATGTGCTAATTTACCATAGTCAAGGATGATGGGTTTTCAATTTCTATTACCGTCTTCAATATGGGTCATTAAACCATTATAATGGTTTAAAAAGACTATAATATATTTATTATGTATCATATATGGTTCTTGAATATTTCTGTACACATGGTTTTGATTATAATGCAAAATGAGTTTGGTGAGTTCAAAAAAAGCAAATTAACCCAAACATTTATCATTAAGTAATTTATATAATGATTCACCTTCACTCCATGTAACCAAATTAAAATTTAAACCATTTAACCTTTTATATGTTCACTAATAACATATAACTTCAATTCCTAACAACTATCCTCATTTTACACGATTCTCCATTCTTGTATATAAGTATATCGATCATGAAACAAACAGACCCAAACAATTAAATTGAACCTCTTAACCCCTCAAAAAGGACCTGAATGAACATAATAAGGTTATAATAAATAAATTAAATGGAGATTATGTTCGGTAATTATTATCTAATGAACCTAAATTTGATTATTCGGGTCATTAAGATCAAGTGGAGAACACCATCAGACTTAAGATAAGGGTTTCTTCATCTCACTTCCATTTTTGTGAGATATTCTGTATTCACTACTATTAGAGGGTTTTGGTGTATTTATAATTTCCATTGATGTTTCATATCATTAATATCTTTATTTTAATTATATTAAATGTATCATTTGATGATTATTAATTTTTGGGCATACAATTCAATTGATTACAAAGTTGTAAGTATTTTATACCAGAACTTCCATTTTCATTAGGGTTTCTCTTATTCTCTACTAACCACCATGAAATTATTATTTATTATTTTTTACTCCTAATATATTCTGTGTTAATTTTCTATATATTTCTATAAATCATAATTCTTATTTATTTTATGGGGAGTTTCATTTAAGAAAAATATTTCAAAAACATATTCTGAAATACATGCCTGATTCAAGGAAATTCTCCAATTCTTAACTATTTTGAATTTCAATCTATAATCTGTTTTAATCCATATTTATCTTTTAAAAATAAAAAAATTTAACATGAAAAATCTATTTTGGTTTTTTTATTAAAGAAAACCTTCCTTTTTTCTTTAAAATCATATAATATTTTCCTTAAACATATATAAAATGTTTTATTTCTAAAGCTTCTTTAGAAAACCCTTTTAAATGATTTCACCTCAATAAGACTTTATTTAATCCTAAAATATAATTTCAATGACCTTAAATTTTATTTTCTTGGAAATAAATGTTTACAATCTGATTTCATAACAAATACAAATGATTTTACAAAAGAAAACTTCTTTCCAAAGTAAAAAATGAATTTTCTCTTATCACTTTAACTTTTATGAGATATATGAATTATACACAACTTATCTCTTGATTTTGGTGTATGAAATTACCTTTTGTATATCATATGGAGAGTGTTATTATTCTCATCATATTATAAGGGATTATTATTTGAATAGTTCAATGTGGCATGGGACACTTTGGAAAGTTTAAGGATTATTTCCTGAAGGATTTTTCAATGGTCTCATTTAAAAGTATCTTCATCAATGTTAACATCCTTTGTTGAATCATGTAATTAATTGAGTTTTTATCTCCTATGATATTATCCACCATATTTTATTAAAATTTTTATGAATAGTTTGACTGTGGATGTGCTATCTTGAAACCATTAACCATATTACTATGAATGATCAGTGTTTATGTTTAAATATTGGGGAAAGTTATTTACATTTCATATTTTAGTTTCAATATGAATGTTTATGATTTTTATGTTGACCCAAATTCATATTAGGAATTCATTAGACTTAATAAGTGTTGGTTGGGGCACGCTATAACCCCTCAGTGTATCAGTAGGTCTCATGATACAAACTATGGTCTTGGCACGAGGCCTTGACAATATGATTATTTATGGTCTTGGAACAAGGCCTTGACGGTATGGTTATGATATCCCATATTATGTATTCCCTCATTATGAATCTATTAATTTAATGTTCATGTGGTTATACGACTAGTAGAATACCCATGATTATGTTTTATTATAGAATTATTTATTCATCTCTTATTCCAACCATAGTATGTACAAGTTTATTTTTAATGGCATGTTTTTTTAGTTATCCACCATGCCTATTGTTTATGTTTATGATATATTTGGTTGTATTGTTCACCCTTACTAAGCATCTGATCTCACCCCTTTTCTTATTTTTTATTTTTCCCCAGGATGTGAAGAGATGTATTATGAATGAATTTCAGGGATAAACTTAGAGTTGTGGATGTTCCCAATAAAATTTATATGTTTTTTTTCATTTCAAGTTTTAATGTTGAACCTATTTATGTATATAGTTTTAAAAAACTACTAAACAATTTGTTCCTTCAAGAGACAACTTCCATCTAATAATTCTAGTGTAATGAAATAATGCACCGACTCCGGGAAACTGGGTTCAGGTGTTACAGTTGGTATCAGAGGAAGTATCATAGATAACTTGAAAATTAGATTTAGAAAATTTAGGTTAAGGAACAAAACCCTAAGATATACTTGATGATACAAATACAAGAACATCCTATAATTTTGGTAAGTCATTAATTATTTGGATCTTCTGAGAAAATAAATCCCTATTTGGATACTACAAGTGGAAGTGGTTTTGGCACAAATGTACCTAGGAGTAAAAAATCTAACAATTTGTTTCAGGATTTACCTTGGGTAAGCTTCTATTCAACAATGGGACTTACTATGCACCTGGTTTGACACTCATGAGGGATATGATTAGAATAATTCACATTTACGTTACAAGCCAATATGAAGGATTTATACCCTTAAGGTTTCCAAAGTATATGGTTCTAGGATTTGTGATGCAGAAATTTATGTTATGTAATGTACCTTGTTTAGGGTTATATATAGTTTATAATTTTATGATATAATTTAGTGTATGTAATTTATTATAAATGGTGCATAGCAGAAGGAATTAGAACTTCACCAATTCACGTGATTCAAAGAGTAAGAAGGATCTTATCTCTTATGTTATTAAGCCATAATTTTGAAATAATATAGTATCCAATTTATCCTCATCATATGAGGAGATAATATCATGTACTAATAAGGAATATAAATAATTATCTTAGTCCTATGTATTTTACGGGACGAAAGAGAAGAATAGGGTGACTGAGGGAATAATGGATAAAGGGATGAATAAAAATGGTATTTTTCCAACATGTGGTACTTGTGGAAGGAAACTATCCAGAGAATACTTAAAAGGAAAAAGATTTTGTTATAATTTTGGAGAAAAGGTCCAAAAAGTTCATGATTTCAAGGGTATGAGAATGGGTTTCAATGTACAGTGCTTCAATTGCAAGGAAATGGGAAACTATGTGAATCAATGTCCCAAGAATCAAATGAATATACCCCAAATGATTTTACCAGATAATGGTCAAGTAATTATACTAATTTAGATGAAGTATAATGTTTAATATACCTCATCAAGAATCATGTCATTTGAATATTTTATCAGCAATGTACTAGTTATAAGAATTATGGAATATATGAGGATTTTACTTCAATACTATTTCATTAAGAATTTGATGTCATATTATGAAGTGTACCAAAGGTAAGTGAGTCAGTAGAAAGTTAATATCATGGGAAATTATATAGATGAGGGAAAGACAACCCTAAATATATTCTTGAAGATTTAGATAATGATGATGAAATGATTGATTTGGATAAGTACTCACTACCTCAAAAATGATTATTGACTTGTCTACAAGTGGTATATGCTATCATTGATGGTGTTTACAACATTTATGGATATAAGGAATATGTCTAATAACGTGTGTAAGGATGAGTTTATATTTACAATAAGGTTTTATGGTAATTTGAGTTATTACAATATTTCAATAGGATACATAATGAAGATATTCACATGTTTGGAATGTGAAAATTTAGGGCTGCTTCATGTTGATTAATGGAAAATAAGGTAGCATATTCATTGAGTAGACTGGATCATAGAGTTCTAAAAAAGGATTTCTAAGGACCCTGTGTATAGGGATCTTGCAAAGATAAACGTGGGAATGATTCGAAAGTGTTAGATCAGGATCTTTTGGAAATTTAAACCATTTATGAAATGGTTTAAGTTGATCATTATACGAGGATTTAGAGTTTAATGCTAACACCTGATACAACCTGTGCTAAGAGATGAAGTATAGATAGTTCAAGGAAAAAAAGGGTAATGTTGTGTTTATGAAATAGAAACATATATTTATACTCTTATAGAGTGGAATAATTCATCAACTCTAGGAAATGAGTCTTAAAAAAATGTTGTCCTATTGTCATTTTTTCATAACTGCAGTTTATGTTTTTTTGGTAATGATCTTTCATCTGAGCATATTCTCTATCGGTTTCCATCAGAACATGATGGTTTGATTATTCTTCCATGACCATGTTATCCAATTAAAATGCGTATTTTTGTACTAACCAATGAATTTCACTTTCCTTATTATTAATAGGATATTTTATCCATATTTCTGATGTGGGTTTCCTACAAGGGAATTTTCAAGTATCAACAATTAACTTTTGAAATTAAATTTCAAAATTTCAAGGACGGAATTTTTGTAAGTAGGGGATAATGTAACACTGAAAGGATTTAAAAATAAATTTAATATTGAATGCATGAAATATTGAGTATCTAAAAAGCAACACTTTTTTATAACCTAGCTAATAAACATAATTTTTCCACTTCTATGATTTAAATTTTGAAAATCTGACATATGCAGTTTTGTTCAGGGTGATTTTTGTAGTATAATAGAACAAACTTATTTTTTTGGGAATAGTAACATACCCTTATGAATAGTAACCTACTCTTATGAATAGTAATATACCCTTATGAATATTAACCCCACCCATGAAGGTATAAATAACATTTAGACACATTTTAAATAAAATAGAGTATTTCAGAAATTAATAATTAAGTGTAGGTATTTTTGTGATTAATAAATATTTAATTACAATTTTAAATTAATAAAATGATTAAAAAAAGTTAATTTTCATTAAATGTATTAATAAATAAATATTTTTTTCATAAAATTTTAGGATAATTTAATAAGACCATAGTTAATTTTTGAAAGTATTATAAAATAATTTTTAAATTTAAATCTGTATATTTCAAGTAAATAATTATTTTATTTAAAAATTAAATTTATTTTATTTAGAAAATTATTTTGATAAAATAGATTCCATTTTTTAATTCCACCTATAAAAAAATGGTTAGGGTGAAATTCTCGAATTTTTGGTGAATAGTGAAATTTGATAATTTACGAAAAATTCTAATTAAGTGAATTTCTACATCATGGTTGAGTCATGGATGATGTAAATAGCCATATATTCTAACTCACACGCACTTATTAATATTTTTTGTCACATGAGTAAATACTATTCATATTCTTGAGAAAAAATATTAAAGTAATGATTAAAATAAATAGAAACCCCTCATCTCTTCCACAAAAAATACCACCCATCCTTACCTCTTCTATTCACTCCTATCAAGACTTGTTCCTTTTATAAATTATTCCCAAATATCCTCAAAATATCCTACCCCACGTCCATCATCCCTTTTTCTCAATGAATACCAAATACTCTCCCCTAAAGACTCCTTAAAGGAAGATTAATTCAAGAGGTAAATTCCTCTTTTCAGTTATTTTACTTTCTTTTCAAGTTCCTTTGTTTTATTTTCTATCCTAACCTATCCTCATCAAAATTTTATGAAAAATATAGTAAATTACATATAATTTAATGTTTTTATGATTATGTAATAAGTTATTATCACCTCTCCTTTAACCTTCTTTTATAATGGTAGTAAAAAACACCATCTCAAATGTGTTAATTTACCACATTCAAGGATGATGGGGTTTCAATTTCTATTACTATCTTCAATCCTGGTCATGAAACCAATATTATGGTTGTAAAGAACTATAATATATGTATTATGTCTTTTCTATGGTTTTGTAACCTTTTTTTACACATGGTTTTGATTTGTAATTCAAAATGAGTTCGTTGTGTTCAAAAATTGCTAATTAACCCAAATGGTTATCATTAAATAATTTATATAATGATTCATATTCACTCCAAGTAACGAAATTATATTAAAAACATGTAACCTTATGTATTTTCATTAATAACATATAACTTCAATTCTATATATCCATCCTCATTTTACAAGATTCTCCATTCATTTATATAATTATACCGATCATGAAACAAACAGACTCGAACAACAAAATTGAATCTCCTAACCAATCAAAGATGCCATGAATGAACTTAATAAGGTAATAATAAATCAATTAAATGATGATTATGTTCTGTAATTATTATTTAATGAACCTAAATTTTGTTATTCAGGTCATAAAATCAAGTGGAGAGCACCTTTGGACTTAAGGTATGGGTTTCTTAATCTCACTTCCATTTTTGTAAGATATTTCGTATTCACTACTATAACTTGTTTATGGTGTATGTATACTTCCTATTTATGTTAAATTTAATTAAACTATTTATTTTCATGATATTAAATGTATCATTTTATGATTATTAATTTTGGGGAATATGATTCAATTGATTACAAAGTTGTAAGTATTTTCTGCCCGAACCTCCATTTTCATTCGAGTTGCTCTTATTCAATACTCACCTAAATGAAATTAATATTTATTCCTATATAATACTCATAAAATATATGTGAATGATATATATATATATATTTACCAATCTTAATCCTTATTTATTTTATGGGTAGTTACATGTTTTAAAATAATCTTTCAAAAAATTGTTCTGAAATGCAAACTCGATTCAAGGAACATCTTGAATTATTACCTATTTTGAGGTTCACTATATAATCTATTTTAAGCCATATTTAGCTTTATAAAATCAAAAATATCAACATGAAAAATATATTTTGGTTCATTTATGATTTTTTAAAGCAATAATGCTTTTGCACTTTAAAATCCTTTAATGTTTTCCTTAAACCACACTAAAATGTTTTGTTTCTAAAGATTCTTTAAAAACAATTCTTAAATGATTTCACCTCAATAAGAATTTATTTAAGCCTAAAATATGATATCAATTAAATTTAATTTTATTTTCTGTGAAATAGATGTTTACAATATGATTTCATGACAAATACAAATTATTTTCCAAAAGAACACTTCTTTGCAAAGTAAAAAAGATTTTTCTCAACTCACTTTAACTTTTATGAGATATTTGCCTTGTTCATAACTAATTTCTTGATTTTTGTGTATTTAATTCCATTGGTATATCATATAAAGACTCTCATTATTATCATGATATTATAAGGGATTTTTATTTGAATGTTTCAAGGTGGTATGAGTCACTTTGGAATACTTAAGGATTATTTGCTCAAGGACTTTTCAATGGTATTAATTAAAAGTATATTAATCTATGTAAAAATACATTGTTTAATCTTGTACTTAATTGAGGTTTATCTCCTATGATATCATCCACCATGTTTTATTGACTTTTTATGAATAGTTTGATTTTTGATGTGTTATTTTGAAACCATTCACCATATTACTCTGAATGGTTAGTGTTTATGTTTAATGATTGGGAAATGTTATTTACATTTCATATGTTAGTTTCAATATGAATGTGTATGTTGTTTATGTTTATCCACATTCATATGAGTAATGAATTGGACATATTAAGTGTTTTTTTGGGCCCGCTATAGCCCCTTGGTGCATCAGTATGTCTCATGAGACAAACTATGGTCATGGCACGAGGCCTTGGCTGTATGATTATTTATGGTTAGGTATGAGGTATTGAAGGTATAGTTATGATGTAACACATTATGAATTACATCATTATGAAGCTATTAATTGAAATTTCATGTGGTTATTATACTAGTTTAATACCCATGATTATGTTTTATTATGGAATTATTTATTCATCTCTTATTCCTAGTATAGTATGTACTAGTTCATTTTTAATGGAATGTGTTTTTAGTTATTACCACGTCTAATGTTTATGTTTGTGATATCTTACAATATATTTTTTACCTTTACTAAGCATATGATATCACCTCTTTTCTCATGTTTTAATTTTCCCCAGGATGAGAAGAGGTGTAATATGAATCAATTGTAGGGATAAACTTAGAGTTGTGGATTTTCCCAATAAAACCTATATGTTTTTTTTTCACTTCGAGTTGTAATGTTGAACCTATATATTTATTTGGATTCCAAAAACTACTAAAATATTTGGTACTTTAGGATATTAATTCCTTGTAATCATGAAAATGTAATGAAATAATGCACCAACTCCAACAAACTAAGGTCAGGGTGTTACAGTTGGTATCAGATGAATTTTAGTAGAAAACATGGAAAATAGATTTAGAAATTGTAGATTAGGGAAGAAAACCCTAAGATAGACTTGACGATACACATACAAGAACATACTATACTTTTGTTAAGGAATATATTATTTGGATCTTCCTAGAAAATAAATCCCTATCTAGATACTACAAGTGGATGTGGTTCTGGAAAAGATGTACATAAGAGTAACAACTCTGAAACGGTGTTTCTGTCTTGAACCGAGGTAACCTGGTACACGACGACAAGCCTTACTGCGTATCTAGTTTGACACTCCCCAAGAATATTCTTAGGATAATTCACATTTTTGTTACAAGCCATTATGAAGTATTTATGCCCCTAAAGTATCCAAAGTATATAGTTCTAGGACTCGTGATGGATAAATTTATGTTATGTACTATACGATGTCTAGGGTTATATAGAGTTCATAATTTTATGATCTAATTTAGTATATGGAATTGATTAGAAATGGAGCCTAGCATAAGGAATGAGAAATTCATGAATTCACATGATGAAAAGGGTAAGAAGGATTATATATCTTATGGTCTTAAGACATCATTTCAAAGGAGGATAGTCTCCAAATTAACCTCATCTTATGAGGAGATAATATCATGTGTTAACAAGGTATATGTCAGGAACCAGATCTGGTCGCCATCAAAATCGGCTCCTGACCTAGCCCATGGCAAGGTCTGAAGGGCGTTCCATATCCCCATGGGATGGAACAAGTGCTCGGGTATAATAAATAATGGTTTGAGAATTATTTACCCGAGTTAGGACACATAAAACAACCAATAATGAAGAATAAACCCAATATAAAAATTCATGACAAACAAGCCTTAATTTAAAATTCATTACAAAATACAGGGTTTTTAAAAAGACCCAAGAGATCCCAAACTATAAAAAATTAGTAGAACAAACATCCCAAGGACCTCCAAATGACAAGGGGTTATCACCCATGAGCGGTTTCAACATCACCACACCACTGAAGCAACTAAAGACCCAAACCACCGTCTCCAAAGGCCTTGTCCTTACCTATGTCAAACATAATCAAGTCTACTTACACATAAAGGTGTAAATAGGGTTTGATCCTAATCCCATAGGATACCACCCAAACAGATTCCATGTCATAAACATCATAAGATAAAAATCTCTCTAGTTTTTATAACATGAAATAGTAACAATGATTTCTAAAGAATATAACCTTTAATTGAAAAGAGTTTTCAAGGGGAAACAATAAAGAATGAACAATTTTAAATAAAACATGCAAGATAATTAATTTTCATCCAAAAACACCATATTCTAAAGTGAAATACAATGTAGTCAATGAACACTAAACACAATAACACCCATAGGCAGTAGTTAGTTGTGATCCCCAGGTACCTCATATCTCAGTGTGAGAGTATCCATATCAATTTTTGTTATATTGCATGAGAAACTAGTAGGGAATATACCCATAATCTAGTGGTCCCCAATCATCACCATTATAGTCTTGTAACTGTTTTTAATTTAAAACTTACTAATTTAAATAGGGACAGAACCACTCTGGATCACTAGCATACTAGTACATGTCCACCCACCTAGATACCAGGGTTTCCCTCATTATGATCAAAAAAGGTCCACATGATATAAAATTAAATTTTTACATAAAATGTCAGTTCTATTCATACACACTCAAAACAGTAGCTAAAAATTCTTTTAACCATTTCTGTACCTCAATAAACCCTTTATAATTTTCATAAAACAATTTCAATAAGTACAACCATGATTTGCACATAAAATCCATCTAAAAACCATCTTTTGAAACCAAATACATAAAAATATCACACCAAACTAGAATTTTCATCCCTAAAACCATTTAATAAAATTATTTCATGAACCATAAAACAAACCCAATTGATACAACATGGAACACACAAAGAAAACACTAGTTTTTGCACAAAAATTCCACTTTAAAATCAACCACATAACCGATACTGCAAAAAAAAGATTTCAACACAAAAAAAAATGAATTATGAATATGATAAAAATATAAATCAAGAAAATCAATCTCATCAAATGATTCTTACACAAGGAATCACCTACCAAATGTTCCAAAACCCTCAAATTCTTGTGTGAAACTTCAACCGTACCACCACCGCACCACAAGGAAGTAAAAACCAACCTAAAACCCCAAAATTGGACCAATAAACTTAAAATATAACCCTAGGTATGAGACCCTAGTTTATGGAAATTTGGAACTTCAAGGAGGGGAGAAACCCAAAGGAAAAGGAAGGAAGAAGAGAGGAATTCACTTACTTGATTAACTTTGAAGAAATCTCTGCAAATACACAAATAGTTTAATATCCAATCATCCAAAATTTAAAGGGAGGATACAATAGGGATGAGGAGGTTGAGTGGGGACTAAAATAGGGGGAAAATAGTAAATAATCAATTTTTTATGAAAGAAACAAATTCCCTTTGCAAATATGGACGATTTGCAAAACCTTGAGAAAAGTCACCCTAATCCACGTTGAAGATGAGCTCCAATGAAGGAAAATGGAACATAGGGGTGCGTCTATGGTTTGTGGGCTCGATTGATATGTGTAATGACCAAGAAATGTCAAAAATTAATGATATATAAAAGAAATAAATTATTACCTTAAATCTGGAAATGGGATTGCGGGTTGGCCCAATGCCTCAATTAATCACCCAAATACAACTTGATTATGAGTTCCTAAGGGGTTCAAATGGATATGGTGGTTTGAATAGGTCATGGGAGGCCAAGTGGTAAGTGTAATGGGTGATGTTTTTTTTGAAAATATAATGAGTTATAAATAAGACAAATTTTGTTTTTAAATATCAAAAAGGGCTCACGGGTTGGGTCAAATCTTAGAGAAACCACCATTTTTCTCCAAAAATGTCTGGGAAACCCATGGAAAACAATAAAGAATATATATTACATGAAAAATAACTTTAAAATATTTCATTTATTTGACAATTATCCACACCATAAAAACTTTATTCCCTCGAAAAGTCCGCTTGAAGCTTGATTAGATATGAGAAACGAAAACTGCTCATTGACCCAAGACTTCCTCTCCCATGTCTCATTCTCATCAATTCCATGATTCAAGAGGACTCAAACAAGAGTAATAGTCTTCCCTTGAATAATGTTTTTTCAATATTACACTATATGATCTACTCACTCAACCACATATAGATCTGGTTCCAACTCCAAGTCTTATGAACTCAAAACATGGGATGAGTCCAAATTGTATTTTTTTATCTGGGAGATGTGAAACACATCATGAATAGATGTCAACCTTGAGGGAAAAGATTACTGGTATTCCACCTTACCAATCCTATTAATGATTTAAAAAGGTCCCACAGGCATTCGTGTTAGCTTCCCCTGCTTACCAAGATGGCGATGACCCAAGCGAGTTTCCACTTTCAAGAATACACAGTCACCCATAGAAAACTCCAAAGCAAGATGCTTCTGATCAGCATAAGACTTGTGTCAACTCTAGGATATCAAAAAACATTGTATAATCAACTAATCCTTTTCCGATGTCTCCTACACAACACTCTGACCCAACAGCGAGGTCTCACCCACCTCCACCCCAAAAAAGGAGATCAACATGACCAAACATAAAGTGCCTCGAAATGTTCCATCTTGATTGAGGATTGGTAGATATTGTTATAGGAAAACTCTAAAAATCCCAAATTCCAATCGCATGATCCACCGAAATCCAACACACATTCCCGAAGTAGGTCTTCCATAATCTAATTATCATGCTCTGTCTGACCATCCGTTTGAGTGTGGAATGTCGTACTCAAATTAACATGTGCCTTCTGAAGTCCACTCCAAAATCGAGAGGTAAAATGAGGTTCCCTATCTAAAATTATAGATGATGGAACACCATGGAGCCTCACAACTTTCTGCACATACAACCAGCCCAATTACTCCACTTTGGTCGAATCTTTGATCAGAATGAAATGGTCCAATTTGGTCAGATGATCAATCACCACCAAGATAGTATTATTTTTTCATGTTGTATGAGGTAAGAAAAATATGAAATCCCTGGAAACCTCTTCCCACTTCCAAGTAGGAATGAGTAATGGATGAAGAAAACCAGAGGGCCTTTGATTCTATGCATTCTCTTAATGACAAGTATATCATCTCGATATGAATTCAGATACATATCTTCTCATGCTTGGCCAACAGAACTGGTGATGAACATCATAATACATCTTGGTGGCACCAGGATGGACAACCCACTAAGACTAGTGGCTATCCTACATCACCACCTTCTGTAGAGACAAAGGAACCACTAAGAGTACCTTGAACCACAAGGTACACTCAGGGGATGAATAAAAATCAGTAAAAGTATCTCCACCATGAAGAAACTATCTTGATTGCTGACATAGCTCATCAAAGGGATGTTCCAACTGAATTAGCTCCCCAAGAGAAGGGGTCAACTGAACTCTCACCAAGAACTCACGACCACTGTTCTCCTTGCTATCCACATGCATCTGATAAAAGATCCCCATCATATTCCACTCATCACTGGACTTCTTTAAATAATACACTGATACTATTATGATCAAGGCATCAGCCACCACGTTACCCTTCCCCGGGGTGTATGTGATATCGAAGTTGAACCCAAGAAAGTACTTAATTCAACGCCACTGTGTTAGGTTAAGATCCTTATGTGAGAAGATATATGCATAAATATTTTGATCAGAATAGACCACAAAATTTACCCCAATAGGTAGTGATGCCAAGTCTTCAATGCATGAATCAATGATTCTAGATCCAAGTCATGGGTTATGTAATTCTTTTATGTGGTTGGAGTTGGCAGGAGCCATATTCCACCATATGACCATCCTTCATAAGCACGCACCTGATACCATTACCTAAAGCATAAAAATACACCACATATCCCTTTCTAGAGTCTAGAAAGATCAACACAGGAGGTAGTAGTCAACCACCTCTTCAGCTCCTCAAAGGATTCCTAACATTCTAGGCCCCAAACAAACTTCACCCCCTTCTGTGTGAGCACAATCATGGGTGAAGTGAGTTGAGATAAATACCAAAACAAATGCCTGTAGTATCCTTCCAAGTGGAGGGAACTCCTAATATGAAACAATTTCTTCGAATTATCCCATGAAATCACTACATTGATCTTCTCGGGATCCACTGAAACTCCCTGATCTGAGATCACATGCCCCAGAAACTTCACCTCCCTGATCCAGTAGGTGCACTTGGACAACTTTTCATAAAGGCGGTGATCTCACACAGTTCCCAGCATGATCCACAAATGATGATCATGCTCCTCCTCAGATCCTGAGTAAACTAAGTTGTCATTCATGAATACCATGAAAAAAGAGTCGATATACTGGTGGAACACCCTATTCATGAGTTCTATAAAGACCATTGGAGAATTAGTCAATCTGAAGGGCATGACCAAGAACTCAAAGTGGTCGTACCTACTTAAAAAGGTTGTCTTCAGGATATCTGTCTCTTTAACCCTAAGTTGGTGGTAACCTGAATTCATGTATATTTTAGAAAACAACTTTTCCACCTTCAACTGACAAAACAAGTCGTCTATTCGGGGAAAATGATATTTTTTCTTGACGAGTAAATTGTTCAACTATTTCTAATCAATATACAACCAAAGGGATTTTTTAGCCTTCTTCGCAAATAGAAAAAAAGTATTTTTAATTCCCTAATATTGTCTAGGGACATACGATATGAGGGGAGAGATATCAACTGTGTTCCTAGTGCCAAATCGATCAAGAACTCCACATCCCACTCCTGAGGAAAGCCTGAAAAATCCCCTGGAAATACGTGTGAGAACTCATCCACTACATGGGGTAACCCACCCTCAGGAGCACAACCATCATCCTCTAGCACAAGTGACGAAAAATAAGAGACAATATTTCAAAACTCTAGGAGTGGAGGTCTCGCATGACCCAACTGAGGATCCCATTCCCCACAAAAAACCTCAAGGCTGCCATCAGGTGCCTTGAAACTCACCCGCTGCCTATAGAAATTGATGTGCACCAAAAATAGAACCATCCAATACATGGAAAGTATTAAATCAAATAGATCCATATTTAAGAGAAGTAGGTCCCACACCATCTCAAACCCTAACACAGAAAGCACACACGGCGGGAACCTGAGACCATATTCCTTGTTCTTTCCCAACAACATCACCAACTCCATCGTGAAAGATAAAATATCAGTTGGAATATTCAATGTGCTCAGAATATGGGCAGAGATAAATGAAACAAAAGCACCAATATCAAAAAGAGAAGAAACTACAGAAGATTCAATCAAGAAGTTACCTCAAACTCTTGAAGGCCCCACATGAGATCCTACTTGAGCCTGCTCCACAACATAAAGATGCATACTCTCTAGATGAGAACGACCACTTTCCTGTGCCTCTGTCCGGAACTGGAACTTCCTAGAAGACAATCTGGCCATGCCATTGTGGCCACCAAACTGAGATTCCCCATCCTCGATGGATCTAATTGAGTTGGCACTCCCCTGGAAGCCACCAATCCTACCCCACTATGGAGTGGAAATTCCATCCTTCAAAAACATTACAAGTGTCCCATATCTACACACTGATAATAGGGATTCAGATGAGATGTGCATGCTGATCAGATGTACATTGTCCTCCCATACTAGTGGAACACAATGGGCCTCACATCAGAAGTCTTAGATGAAATCTTACTGGATGATTGGCATGAACTACCACATCCCTTCTTCCCCTGCTCCTCTCACTTCGTTTTCTTCTAAGAAGAACTACCACTACCCATCAGTGACACTACTGTAGAAAAACTAGACCTGCACTTGCAGTCAATCTCTACCATACAAGACCGATCAAACACCTAGATGTAAGACTTCTTCTTGAACTAGAAGACCTGGGAATAAACCTCTGGCCAAAAACCCATCTCGAACTTCTGAGCCGTCATCTACTCATTAGAGACTATTTCTGGAGCATACTAGAGCAGCTCAGAAAAATGGTTGGCATACTCCATCACTGAATTATCCCCCTAAACCAGCTCCATAAACTCTTGGGATCTAGAATTTTCCAAGACTTTAAGGTAGTATTGGTCATTTAAAGTGACCTTGATGTACTTCCATCTCATTTTATCATTATTTCCATCATGAAGAACTAATTCTCACCACCGGCAGCTGAGACCCTCTAAAAGGAATGAGGTGAATTTCACCCTGACCTCCCTAGGTGTATCAAGGAACTCAAACAAGCACTCAATATTCTCAAGCCATTCCTTTTCTTCCTGGAGTTCCATGCTACCTCAAAAAGTGGGAGGCTTGTTTTTTTAGAAACTCATGGGATTTTTCCTTCCTCGGAACAAACTCATCTTCTCTTACAAGAGTAGGAGAAGGAGATACTCCCTTTAATAGGGCTTGCACATCCTTGACCACATCTTATACCATCCTTTTATCAATTAGTGAGGGAGAACTCTCTCTAGTGTCCTCCTATCGGTGAATGGGAGAATTCTGGGGAGGCTTGTTGCTACACAAAGAAATAGTCACAAAATAAATCATCAGTACAACAATTATGAGAAATTTGAACAATTACATCAAATATAAATAAGTCAAACACATCACAACAATGAAATAAACAACCACTTCACTCCCACCCAATGTAATCATGCAGTCTGCATCCCACACGTCCCACCTAGAAGATAAGTCAAACAAACAATAACAACATCCCATTTTGACTCGAAGTTTTTCATGATAGGTATAGGCCCGAAACCCTACTCGTAACCAAAACACCAAGCCCCGAAAATCCTACCTCTTGTCTAACCAGACTCATCCCAAAATAATGATATGACCCAAAAATATTAACCTGCCTCTGATACCATTTTGTCACGAACAAGATCTAGTCTCCATCGAAACTAGAACCTGATGTGGCCCATGGAAAGTTCCTAAGGGAATTCCCTATCACCATAGGCTGGCACAAGTGCCTAAATATCATAAATAATGGGTTGGTAAAGATTTACCCAAGTTAGGATACAAAAAACAACCAATAATGAAGAATAAAACCAATCTTAAAATTCATGCCAAACAAGCCTTAATTTAAAATTCCAAACTAAATACATGATTTTAAACAAGACACAACTTCTCCAAAACTAAAAAAAGTATCATAAAAAACCAACCATGGACCACCACATGATAAGGGGTCATCACCCATGAGCCATCTCAACAACACCGCACCACTGAAGCAACTAACAACCTGAACTTCCATCTCTAAAGGCATTTACCTTACCTGTGTCAAACAAAATCAAGTTTACTTAAAAACAAAGGTGGTAGTAGGGTGTGATCCTTACCCCAATGGGATACCACGCAAAATTTTTCCATGCGATATACATTATAAGATAAAAAAATTGTTAGTTTTTATAATAATAAATGGTAACAATGATTTCTAAATAATATAACCTTTAAATGAATTTTTTTTCAAGGGGTAACATTAAAGAATGAAAACTTTTAAATAGATCATGCAATCTACTGAATTTTTCATCCATACACACCATATTAAAAATCAAAATACCGAGTAGTCAACAAGCACTAAACACGGGAATGCCCGTAGGCACTAGTTAGTTGTGAACACCAGTTACCTCATATCTCAATGTGAAAGTAACCATATCAATATATATTCTATTGCATGAGACACTAGTAGAGAACATAACCATAACCTAGTAGTCCCCAATAATCACCATTATAGTTTTTCAAGAGTTTTCAACATCAAACTTTCTAAGTGAAATAAGGACAAAACCACTCCGGATCACTATCAAACTAGTACACATCAACCCACCTAGATACCCAGGTTTATCTCTTTGTGATCAAATAAGTTCCACATGATACAATATTCTATTTTCACATAAAATACCAGTTCGGTTCAAACACACTCAAAACAGTAGCTAAACATGCCTTTCACCCTTTGTGTAATTCAATAAACCCTTTAGAATTTTCATAAAATAATTTCAAGAAATACAACCATGATTTGCACATAAAATCCATCTAAAACCAGTCTTTTGAAACCAAATTCATACAAACATCACACTAAACCATAATTTTAATCCCTAAAACCATTTAATAAAATCATTCCATGAACCATAAAACAAACCCAATTGATACAACATGGAACACACAATAAAAACACTCATTTTTGCACAAAAATTCCACTTTAAAATCAACCACTTAACCAATGCTACCAAAAATAGTTTTCGCACCAAAAAAAATGGAAGAGGAATATTCTGAAAAAATAAATCCAGAAAATATAACTCATCAAGGGATTCTTACACATGGAATCACCTACCAAATGTGTCAAAACCCTCAAATACTTGTGCGAAATTTCAACCACACCACTTCCACACCACAATGGAGTTAAATAAAACCTAAAACCAAAATATTGGACCAAGAAACTCAAAATCAAAATCTAATTACAAAATCCTAGTAGCTGGACATTTCGAACCTCAACGAGGAAGTGAGAAACCCTAAGGGAAAGGAACGTACAAGAGAGGAATTCACTTACTTGAGAAACATTGATGAAATCTCCCCTAATACTCCAATAGATGAATCTCCAAGAAGCCAAAATAGAAAGAGAGGTTCGAATAAGGCAGAGGAGGTCAAGTGGGGACTGAAATGGGGGTGAAAGAGGTAAAAATGAATGATTTATGATGGAAAAAAATTCCCTTTGTAAATCTCGACTATTTGAGAAACCTTGAGAAAATTCACCCTAATCCACAATGAATATTATCTCCAAAGAAGGAAAATGGAACATGGGTGTGCTGGTAGGGTTTGTTGTCTCAATTGAGAGGTAGAATGACCAAGAAATGTTAAAAAATGAATGAAATATATAAGAAATAATTTATTTCCTTAAATCTAGTAATGAAATCATGGGTTGACCCAATGCCTGAATAAATCACCCAAATCCACCATGATTATGAGTTACTAAGGGGTAAAAATGGATATGGTGGTTTGAATAGGCCAGGTAAGGGCAAGTGGGAAGTTTAATGGGTGAAAAATGTTGAAAAAAAGGATTTATAAAAGAAACAAATTTTGTTTTTAAATCTAGATATGGAATGACGGTTTGGCCCACATCTTGAAGAAACCACCCTTTCTCCAAAAATGCATGGCAAACACCCAAAAAACAATCCAGAATAGAAAGTACATGAAATATATATTTAAAATAATTAATGGATGTGATAGTATATAAATAATTCTTTGGGACCTATGGATTTTAAGGGAAGAAAGAGAAGAAGATGGTGGTAGAGGAAAGAATAGATAAAGGGATGAATAAAAAGGGTAGTTTTCCAACATGTGGTACTTGTGTAAGGAAACACCCTGTAGCCTACTTAAAAGGTAAAGGATTATGTTAAAATTGTGGAGAAAAGGGATACAAATTCATGATTTCAAGGTTAAGAAAATGGTTTTCAATGTACAATGCTTCAATTGCAAGGAAATGCGACACTATGTAAATCAATTTCCCAAGCATCAAAGGAATATTCCCTAAATGATGTTACTCGACAATGATCAAGTGATGATACTGATTTAGATGAAGTGGAATGATTAATACGATTCATCAAGAATCTTTTCATTTTAATATTTTATCAGAAATATACTAGTTATAAGAATTATGGAATATATGAGGATTGTACTGCAGTAATATTTCATTAATAATTTGAAATCATATGATGAATTGTACGAAGAATAAGTTACTTATTAGAAAGTTAATATCTTGGGATAGTATACAAATGAGGGATAGACATCCCTAAATGTAATCCTGGTGATAAAGATAATGATGAAAAATTGATTTATTTGGATAAGTACTCGCTACCTTAAAACTGATTATTGACTTGTGTACACGTGGTTTATACTATTATTGATGGAGTTTACAACATTTATGGATATAAGGAATATATCCAATGGCATGTGTAAGGATGAGTTTATGATTCCAATAATGTTTTATGATAATTTTAGTTATTAGCATATTTCCATAGAATAAATGATAAAGATTTTCACTTGTTTGAATGTGAAAATTTAGTGATGCTTTATGTTGATTAAAGGAAAATAAGGTGGACGATGCATTTAGCAGGATGGATCATAGAGTTCTAAAAAATGAGGATTGCCAAGGACCCCATGTATATGATTTTAGAAATTATGGATATGGGAATGATTTTGAAGTGTTAGATCATGACCTTTTAGAAAGTTAAACCCTTTATGAAAAGGGTTTAATTTGATCATTTTATGAGGATTTAAAGTTTAATATCACCACATGAAGCAACCTATGATAAGTGATGAAGTATAGATTGTTCAAGGCACAAACAAAGGAAAATGTCGTGTCTATGAAATAAAAATATATATTTATACCCTTATAGAGTGGAATAATTCCTCAAATCTAAGAAAAATGTCTTAAACAAAAATTATTTCATATTATCATTTTTTAATACATATGGTTTATTGTTTTGCGGTAAATATATTTTATTTGAGAATGTTCTCTATCACTTTTCATCAGAACATGATGGTTTGATTATTCTTCCATGACCATGTCATCCAATTATAATGCGTAGTTTTAAGTAACCGATGCATCTCCAATTCCCTTTTATTAAGAGGATATTTTAACCACATTTTGGATTTGGGTTTCCCATAAGGTAATTTTCAAGTATCAACTATTAACATTTGAAATTCAATTTCAAAATTTCAAGGATGGAATTTTTGTAAGGAGGGGAGAATGTAACACCCCAAGGATTTACAAATAAATTTAATATTTAATGTCTGAAACACTGAGTATCTAAAAAATGACACGTTTTTATAACCGAGCCAATAAATATAATTTTTCCACTTCTATTATTTTAATTTCAAAATTCTGACATACATGGTTGCATTCAAGGTGATTTTTTGAGTCTAATAGAACAAAATTATTTTTCTAGGAATATTAACCTACCCTTATGAATAATAACCTACCATTTTGAATAGTAATATACCATTATGAATATTAACCACACCCATGAAGGTATAAATAAACATTAAACACATTATAAATGTAATAGGGTATTTTAGAAATTAATAATTTAGTGTTGGTATTTTTGTGAGTAATAAATATTTAATTAGAATTTTAAATTAATAAATTTATTTAAAAGAAAATTCATTTTCATAAAATTTATTCCTAAATAAATATTTTTTTTTTCCTTTAATTTTAGGATAATTTAATAAGACCTTAGTTAATTTTTGAAAGTATTATAGAATCAGTTTTAAATTTAAATCTGTATTTTTCAAGTAAATAATGATTTTATTTAAAAATTAAATATATATTATTTAGAAAATTATTTTGATAAAATGGAGTACATTTTTAAATTCTACATGTCAAAAAATGGTTAGGGTTAATTTTTGGGATTTTTCTAAAATACCCAAATTTTTGGTGAATAGTGAAATTTGATAATTTATGAAAAATGCTAATTATGTGAATTTCTGCATCATGATTGAGTCATCGCTGATTTAAATTTCCATTGGTTAAAACTCACATGCACTTATTACTATTTTTGGACAAATTAATCAAGACTATTCATAGTCTTGACCAAAAATATTAAACTCATGATTAAAATTATGAGAAACCCCTCGCCTCCTCTATAAATATCACCCCTCCTTACCTCTTCTCTTCCCTACTCTCAAGCCTTGTTACTTGTATAAATTCTTCCCTTATTCCCTTTCAAATTCCTCCCCCACTTCCAAAATCCCAGGTATCATAAAAATATCAAATCCTCTCCCCTAAAGAGGCTCTCAAAGGAAGTCTAATTCAAGAGGTAAATTCCTCTTTTTGATTCTTTTACTTTCCTTTCAAGTACTATTATTTTCTTTTTTATCCTAACATATTCTCATAAAAATGTTACGAAAACTCTATTTCCTTAAATTTAATTTAATTTTTATGATTATGGAATAATTCATTATTATCTCACTTTTACCCTTCTTTACGCAAGTAGTAAAAAACACCATATGAGATGTGCTAATTTACCACATTCAAGGATGATGAGTTTTCAATTTCTATTACTATATTTAATAGTTTTCATGATACCATTATTATGGTTGAAACAGAGTATAATATATTTATTATGTCTCATATATGTTTCTGTAATCATTTTTTAGACATGGTTTTGATTTATAAAAGAAAAATGAGTTTGTTGTGTTCAAAACCCACTAATTAACCCAAACAGTTATCATTAAATAATTTATATAATGATTCATCTTCACTGAAAGTAAGAAAATGAAATTTAAAACCATGTAACCTTATTTAGGTTTACTAATAACATATAACTTCAATTATTCACAACCATCCTCATTTTACACCATTCTCTATTCATGTATATAAGTATACCCATCATGAGACAAATGGATCCGAACAATGAAATTGAACCTCTTAATTCATAAAAAAAGGCCATGCATGAAATTCATAAGGTTATAATAAATCAATTACATGAAGAAAAGTTTCTATAATTATTAATTAATGAAACTATATTTGATTATTCAATACATTAAGATCATGTGTAGAACTACTTTGGACTTAAGGTAAGGGTTTCTTCATCTCACTTCCATTTTATGAGATATTCTGTATTCACTACTATTACATTTTTATGGTGTATTTATACTGAAAATTTATGGTTCATATCATTAATATATTTATTTTCATGATATAAATTTTATCATTTGATTATTATTTATTTTTTGGCATGCAATTCAATTGATTACAAAGTTGTAAATATTTTTTACCCGAACCTCCATTTTCTTTCGAGTTGATCTTATTCTATACTCACGTCAATTAAATTATTATTTATTAATATTTACTCCTCATAAATTCTGTTTGAATGTTCGATATATTTTTACAAATCATAATCCTTCTTTATGTTTTTGGGGAGTTACATGTTTTAAACGAATCAATCAAAAAGTTGTTCTAAAATGCAAGCCCGATTCAAGGAACATCTTGAATTATTACCTATTTTAAAGTTCAATTTATAATATATTTTAGGACATATTTATATTTATAAAATCACACATTTTAACATGAAAATTATATTTTTTGTTGTTTTATTAAAGAAAACATGCCTTTTCACTTTAAAATCCTGTAATATTTTCCTTAAACCGCACTAAAATGTTTTATTTCTAAAGCTTATTTAAAAAAACTTTTTAAATGATTTCAACTAAATAAGACTTCATTTAAGCCTAAAATATAATTTCAATTACTTTCCCTTTTATTTTCTGGGAAATAATTTTTTACAATCCGATTTCATGAAAAATAAAAATGATTTTTCAAAATAACTCTTCTTTCCAAAGAAAAATAGATTTTTCTTATCTCACATTAACTTTTATGAGATATATGTCTTGTTAACCAATTATTTATTGCTTGTAGTGTATGTACATACCTTTGGTATATCATATCAAGAGTCTCCTTATTCTCATGATATTCAAATGGATTATTATTTAAATGTTTTGAGGTTGTATGTGACACTTTGGAATATTTAAGGATTATTTTCTCAAGGATATATCAATGGTGTCATTTAAAAAGTATATTCATCTATGTCAACATCCTTTATTTAATATTGTAATTCATTTAGGTTTATCTCCTATGATATCATACACCATGTTTTATCGAATGGTTTATGAATAGATTGATTGTGGATGTTCGATCCTGAAACCATTCACCATATTACTCTGAATAGTTAGTGTTTATGTTTAATGATTGCGAAAAGTTATTTACATTTCATATGTTAGTTTCAATATGAATTTTCATTTTTATAACCATTAATATAAGAAATTTATTGGACTTATTAAGTGTCGGGTGGGGCCTGATATAGCCCATCGGTGCATCAGTAGGTCCCATGAGACAAACTATGGTCTTCGCACGAGGTCTTAACAGTATGATTATTTATGGTCTTGGAACGAGGCCTTGACGATATGGTTATTATGTCCCGCATTATTCATTCCCTCATTATGAATCTAGTAATTTAATGTTCATGTTTTTATTAAACTACTATAATACCCATCATTATGTTTTACTATTACCTTATTTATTCAACTCTTATTCCTACCATAGTATGTACAAGTTTATTTTTAATGGAATGTGTTTTTAGCTATTCACCGTGCCTAAAGTTTATGTTTATGATATCTTACAATATATTTTTTACCCTTACTGAGAATTTGATCTCGCCCCTTTTCTTATGTTTTATTTTTCCACAGGATGAAAAGAGGTGTATTTTGAATGAATTGCAGGGATAAACATAGTGTTTTGGATGTTCCAAACAAAACTTATATGTTTTTTTTTCATTTCAAGTTGTAATGTTGAACCAATGTGTGTATCTGGTTTTCTAAAAAATACTAAACTATTTATTCCTTAGGGATAAAAGTTCCTTTTAATCGTGCCAATGTAATGAAATAATGCACCAACTCAGGGCAACTGGGGTCAGGGCGTTACAATTTTCCTTATATTCTAGGTCGTCTCAAGCATTGTTAGTAGTGAATTGAAGATCTAGGTGAGACTGCAATTCCTTTTTATTATTATCTTAGGAAGAATCATAGTATAATGTTTTATCTTATTCCAAGTACCTAGAACATTATTTTCTAGGGAATTATCATATTGGGCGCTGAATCTTGTTTACATCAAATTAGTGGGTCATGTTTGAGAAAGTGCTTGTCTACGAGATTGGTGTTGTAGTCTACAAGATTCCTATCATAGTCATGATGTTATGATTCTGTATGTGGAGTTTTTATTATTCTTTATTGATATGTATTTGTGATTTAATTAATAATTGGTAAATTAGACACTTGAATAAAATGTTAGACCCTTCACATACCCCCTCAGGTCAGTTGGTAACTGTAAGATCAAGTTAGTGTCTCCCATATGGTATGTAATTTCCTTAAAGATTATGAATTAAGTTTTTAAATGGTGAGTTTCAGGGTTTATGGTATTTTTATAGTTATATGCATGTTTGGGATGTTTACAAGGTGCCAGTATTGTTTGGTTTAACATCGCAAGTTTAATGTATTGTGAGATAAAGAAGGAATTTTTTTTTCAAATGGTAAAAGTTCATTTCAAATATTTTTAAATGGAATGAAAGTGTGTTCAATGGTTTCAGTTATGAAAATATACTAACATGAGTTGGTAAGAGAATTGAAATATAGGTACTAAATAGAATTAGATAAATATTGATGAAAATTCATGGTTGTTGGTCATGTCATTTCACATTGAGGTATGGAAGTTAGCTATAATGTTCCACACCAAGGTAATTATGTACATTGTGGGGTTCCACATATAGGTATCAGTACTGGTCACAAAAATCCACACAAATGTAGTGATTCTTGTCACAATGTTCTATATTGAGGTATGGGTGTCAGTCATGGAATCCACACTATGGTAATAGTGTTGCTCATGGAATTCCACACCATTGTTAAGGAATTATCAGTAATCATTTTTCACATCACCAATTGGGTTTACTTGTTTCATATGTACATATATGACCATCATTGTATATGTTTCATACATTCATTATGGGTCGAATCAAGTTCGGTGATTTAACTATCATTATGGATCTCTAGAGCCCATGGGGCAGTTTGAAAATCATTAAATGATGAAGCCTATTTTATTTAATTTTATAATATTTTTTCATTTATTTGTCTGCATACAATATTATTGGGCTAGATATTACATTAAAACCATTGGTTGTGGTTTACTAATTTTTATTATACCCTACTCCGACCATCATTGATACCCAAGAAGACTTTATGATTTCATGTTAAGGTATGGTGAAGGCCCCATGCTCAATGACTATTTTGGGATTTGTGATGGAGCATGGATGAGGGAAAAAAATTGGTTTTAGGATATAATTTTTTATTTTTAGTGTAAATTCTTTCTTTTGGGTTTTCATAGACACAGTATACTATCATTCCATGTTAAATGTTTACTATTTGGTTTGATGGTACTTCCCCAAATTAAGAATGTGGTATGTGATGTTTTGGTATTTATTATTATTGCATGGTGATTATTATTTTCATCTCAGATATTAGTGTACTCTAGTAAAGAGGGTATATAATCCCCACATATTTCAATATACCCTCACTGATAGTTAGTATCCACTCACGTACGCGGATATCTGTTTGATGTCAGGTGGAGAATCAGATTGGGGGCACTGGTTTAGTGGAACCAAGTCTAGGATGTTACACAATGATTTTCTAAAATATGTAATATTTTTTCACTAATTTTTTTACTAAATTAGAATATAATGGTATTTCATTCTAGAAAATATAAAAAATTGATACATCAAATGAATAAAAACCATGTCATAACACAACTCCTTTGTTGGAAGATGTCAATATAAGTATGGAATCACCCTCCACAAACCCAAGATGACCAATGAACTATTTTTTATCCATTAATAAAAAAACTAATGTAAATTACATATCCTAAGGTTAATGAGATGATTCTATACCAAAATAAAATTTGTTTAGGGAGAAGGAAATATGAAGAACAGGTTGAGTGCAGTGATGTACCTTGGATAATCTTATTGGAATCAGAGGAGGAAGGAAAAAAATAAAAGGTTGGATGGAGGTGAATTCTATTTTACATTACATGGGGGTTGGAAAATTGTGAATGGAATGATAATAGTGCCCAAAACCCCATAAAATGGACAAGGGAAATCATGGAATTTAATACTTTTATGGAAACAGGAAAGATTACAAGGGTTGGACACACACTTTCCAAAACCATGGGCTAACCATATTAGGGTCACTAGGAAGAACTACCCTATATAATGGTAATTTATATGGTTCATATACATGATTTATACTAACTATGTGCCAAAAATGAAAGTTATCATTACACACAAAATCATGGAACATGTTTTCTTGATGACTATGCAAGGCTTGAAAAATTGTGTGGTAATATTGAAAAACCTAACTAGACTCTGCCAACAACCCTAAGCATGGATTCTTTTATAATGCATAGAGTTTTCCCAGACCATATGGTAACTATGTAATATATTAATATCCATCCAAATCTAAAATTTCAAATCCAAACATCCATAAATCCAAATTACCCCAAAAATAATTTAAATTAATACACCATAACAATGCAATAATGCCAATTTCACACTTGTATTACTATATATATACTAAAAGTTTTAATGTGGGTTAAAAAATTATAGGGATGATATATTTTCTCATCTAATTTTTATGTAAATAATATTATTATTCATTTTTAATGGGTTATTTTACAGGGTGTTTTTTGAATTCTAAATAAAATATAGTAGAAAATATGTCACTTCCATGAGTAATTATGGATAGAAATTGAGAGGCTTCATGAATCTGAGGACACATAAAAAATGATGTAACAATAAAAATCTAATTTATACAACACAAAACCACATCATATCAAAAATATAAAATAGAAATAAAGGAATTATATTGATGAAATCAAATATACTGGATAATTACACATCAACAAAAATGTATGGATAAAACTGAATAAGATCCCCATATACCTGATTATTTATTAAAACAATCTAAAATAAGGGAAAAGAACTAATTATTTGTTTTCTCTAATTAAGTGTTAATTTTAATTTCTTCATCCATATGAATGGAAATAGATCAATTGGATTGGACCACTAACTTATAACTCCCTAGATTATTTTCCTTGATCGTGCCAATATCCTACAACTCTAATTATATTTTATAGATGTTTAACATCTAAAAACTATCAATATAGAACCAACCATTAGAAAATTTTAATTTATATATCTCATCCCATTTAATAATATCATTGAGGATACATATCCCTCCTTTTGAATGAATTGATCCACTATAAACGCCAAATCCAGAACGTGCCTCTGGTGCATTGGACCACCGATCACACCAAACCTACATATTTTATGGGGACAAAGTCAATATACCATAAAAATATTTTTTATGAAGGTCTCAAGGAAGGAAACCCTAAACATACCATTTAGGGCATGCCTCAGTCCAAACTGTTGGATTGTAAAGCTTGTTTAGAGAGAATTTGTAACAATAAAAACCATTGCACGAGTTTATATGTAAACATCATCAAGTAAGAGTGTAGGACATTTTGAATGATCTTTGTGAAATGTATATATATATTTTAAGAAAACTTGATACAAAAATTAGATATTTAAGCCTTAAAATTATTTTTACCCTCCATTCTTAAATGACAGTTTATGATGGGTTAACATAAGGTCATAACCAACAATGATGAATATACCCTTCCCTCAACCCCATAATGTGGAGAAGTTTCGAGTGAATTCCCATTTTTCCATGACATAAAATAAGGTACTTTTTTATCATCCACCTATCATTTCTTAATTTACACAACATTCCAACTGTGAAAAAATAGTGAATTTGATTGACAATGAAATGAAATAGTCCAATCTATCACTATTATATGAGATTGGAAACATTATTGATAATGAAACCTAGTGATAATCCTCATATCAATCCCTTTACTCTATCTAGTATTGTTGTTTGAGTCAGGAATATTAAATATTTCACATTACCTAAAAAATTTATAAATTTTTAATATAATATTAAAATCAAACACAAATACTTGATTTAGATTATTTTTAATTATGATACCAATATATTCACCATGTATGCATAATATAAATACATCCATGTCCTTTCAATAATGTCAAACCTTGCCCATGCCCTTATCTATCCCATCTTCATCGCATTTTGTTTTCAAAAAACATATAATTTATCAATATAACATTAACATATACACCCAAAACCATATAATAATAACCATTTCCATTAAAAGAAAGTAATCATGATGTATTAACAATTTTTTATTGTGTTCATAGATATTTATTTCAGAAATCATTTATATAGTAGCTCTCTTTCATACAACATTCCTGGCCACAACCTATAAACATAAATAATGTAAAGAGATAATTAGAGCTAAACCGTATATTATGAAATGCTCAAAGATTACTAAATAGTTGATTTGGTGAAAAATTATCATCATCGACGCCAGTATGAAAGTGATGTATAATGTAACATAAAACATCATGAGTAATTGATTTATACTTCTCCAGTCATAGGCTAGGGTTCATTTAATTTTTCATTCCTAGAAAAGGTCATGTAATATTATTACTCAAGTAATAATTTTAAAACATTAGAAGCTATATAAACATTTTACATTATCCCATAACCCCCTAAAAAAGAATTTCACAAAAACTTTAAAGTTGGAAACTATATGACATCAAGTGGAATAAGGTGTCTCTTGAGAGTGGTCAGTAATTGAGGATAATTTTGAATTAACATAAGCTTAATTTAAATACATGAGATGTCTACTAAATGATGAGACATGAATAAATGATCAATCTCATCACCTTTTTATAAGGGGACATGTACTTCGCATCATAATAGGATATGGTGTTGAATCGTCACAAAAATCTGGAACAAAAACTCCTGATAAAAAAAATAAGTAGAGATGACACGAAAAAAGGAGTGAAACAGAAAGCTGAGAAGAAGAAAAACTAATCTCATGGCAGGGCGTGATACCCAATCAATATATATATATATTTTGTAATATATGAAACCAAAAATTATATTGACATGAACATAACTAAAATAAAACCACTAATGATGCAAATAGTCATGTGCATTAGAAGAAATAAAACATCATAATAGAGAAAATAGTCAAATGATAATGGGAATTAAACAAAACTTATTTCAAAATACAAATTTCACCTAGAAGACTCTACAATGTGACAAAATTATTCAAATAGAAATAGTTTAGGCCTGGTAAGGACAAAATTCTGAAGCGACAAACCTGAATGCATAGTTCACAAAAAATAACATAAAATGTTAGTACATTAGAAGGGAAGACAATAGTGCAGAGTTCATTTGTCATCGATAAATGTCTACCTTTGGACTATATGAAGAAACTAAGGGGATGCGAGGAATAAATGTGTGAAAAGGTAGTGAAGAGCCAGGTCCTATGATTGGATTCATAGAGTGGTGCAGCAGACAGTGCGAAAATATGTGTTTTTTTCATGTCATCAACAAATTTTGCAAAGAAATTAGTTATTGGTCATGAAGTTTTTTTTATTAAACATTATTTACTGACACATATAAGTTGAAAAAATTATTCAGACCTGAATATTAACAGACCCGATACACACAAGTCACAAAAAAATGTTCAAAACTACATATTTTTAGACATGTACATTAGAATAAGGTTCTGTTAAAAAAATATTATTAACCAAATATGAATATATATTTTTCACTTACTAACACATAAAAAATATTAAAACCTAAATATTTTCAAACCTGTACATTTGAAGAAATTAATGTTAAAAAGTGATCATTTTTTTAAAAAAAAGGAACATATATATTCCAATTAAAAAATATGAATGTATATAAACAAAGAATTTGAATATGAATCTATATATTAAAAAATCTGAACAAATAGATTCCTATTACAGAACTGATACATATAACTCAAAAAAATATGCAAACCTGCTTATTTATAGACATGAATTAGAATAAATAATGTTAAAAAATATAGAAAATATGGTTATGAAATATGAATCAATATATTTTAGTTCTTATACCATATAAATTGAAAGAAATACTCAAACCAAATGTTTTTACAAACCTGTACATTAGAGGAAATTTTTGTTCAAAAATGAACAAATACTTTTAACAAATATGAACTAATATATTCCAGTTATCAAATTCAAATAGAAATGAACAAATAAGTGGAATATGGATCTGTATATTAAATAAATATGATCAAATAGATCTGTGAAACAAATTCAATAAAATTTCAGATTGACGTAACAACAACCATTTCAGTAATGCTCAAATAGATATATTAAACAGTGCTTAAATGTCATGAATAGAACATACCATAATGCAATTCAACACAATTTTTCAGCATCTTTAAATCACCAACCTGCTGCCTAAACTGACAGAATGGAAGAATAAAACATTGAATGTTTTCAAATCAAGAAAACTATGAAATTGAAGAACATACCTCTATAAATAGTATTAAGATCACATCCAAGAATTTACCTAGTATGAATAACCATGATGTTCGATATAGGGTTGTGAAATAACATTCAACAAAAATCCTAAGAGGCATCGATAATTTCATAAAAACAGTTACGATTTTTGGGATAGAACACAAACCTGAATTAATAGTTGGTAGAAAATGAAACATAAAATCTCAACACAACAGAGGGGAAGATTTATGTGCAGAGTCGAGTAATCATTGATGATGTTATACCTATGGTATACCTAAAGAAACTGAGGGGATGCGAGGGAGAATGGAGGGAGTGGGAAAATAGAGGGAGAGGGTGAAGAAGACACTGTGTGCGTCGGGTGGGATTCAGTGAGCGGTGCAATTGGAATAGAGGGAGTAAGGGATGCCTAGTGCTACGACGGTGAGATGGAAAGACCTGGATATTTGGACCAAAAGATATGGATAATAAATTATCTAAAGGGGATAAGGTTTGTGCAGAATTGGAAGAAGGTATGGGATTAGATATCTCAGGATTGAGAGGAGGTAGACGCATAGGGACACCGAGTACCATCCGCGATGATGAGATGACAAGACGTGGAGAACATCGGTGGTGTCGGGGAAGAGGATGATGAAAATGGGGTAGGGTTTGACGGTAATAAGTTGTTGGGAGGGTAAAATGGTTTAGAGGGAGTGGAAATAGGTGAGGGAAATGGATAGTAGGGAGGTTGAAATTTGGTAGAGGAGCCATGAAAATTAGTATAGATATAGATGATCATGGTTTCCTTTATCTCCACACATATAAGAAACATCCATTACCTTTATGAATTTACAAGGGAGTTTCTTTACAAAATTACCACATGCTAGAAAATCCACCTTTCCCTTATTCCTTTTATCGATATTTTTCATTGTTATCCTTTTATTCTCTTTCTTCCCTTTGATTGCATAAAACATAGATAATTTATTACATGTAATTATAGTACATGATACTATAACCATATATGATGAGAGAGTTTGAGATACTAGTTCCCTTTGAATGGTTGTCTTACTCATATCGAAGAATCAACCATTCATAGTCTTTGGATTAAGGGTATTGATGTGGTTCCCATTCCATTATCTAGGAACCATTTCTGAAAGTTGGAATTCACTAAATTAAATCATATCATTACGAAACATAATGTATAATCCTAAAACAAATGGAATACATAACATAAATTAGAAAATCTATGCAATGATAATCTCATTATCATAATCATGGGTTCTCTTGGTATTATTTCAAATCATAAAAAAAATTTCATGTCTCTATTTTGGTTTGTAAAGTAGATGTGAAATAAACCATGAATAACAAATTCCCCCTAGAGTGTAAACATATTTGAAAAGTAAGGAATGTTGTCTTTTACTATGTAAGGATCAGGTCTAGCCCAATGTTCCATTTTCAGAGTTATTACCCATATGTACATCTGTTCCACAACCATGTCCACTGGTAATATCCAGAGAAAGATTTATTTTCAAGGAAACCCCATATAATATATCCCTTAAAAAAATATGGTTTTCTAATATAAATATAATCAAATCCTATAATCAGGTTATGTTACCTAATTTATGTTTTACTAGTCCCAGTTCGCAATGTTTCAACTATACATTCTCAGATATCAACTTTAGAAACCTTGACCATAGTAGCCTTGAAATGCTATATTCTTTCTCATATTTCCATAAGATACCATGAATCACATCCTAAATAAACATTTTGTTTAGTATTCATGGTAAAATAGATACATACATTAAATTATTATTGAAATTTTAAAAAAATAAACAATGTATTTTCTTTCAAAACCCCATTATTCTTTACATATCGCTGCAGATCAATCACAAAAAATATCCCGTTGTACAGAAAAAACAAATCATAAGAAAGATGTGGGATTAGATTATCAATATGGGAATGTATATAGTAAAATGTATGAATAAATAAGGAATAATAAATAAATAATGGTAAATGAAAGAAACAAAATCCTTTTAATCCATAATTTGATTATAATATGGAAGGAATAAATGAATATTAAATTATTCAATATAAATAATAAAATGATCTTGAATATGAAACAATAGATATTTTAATTAATTTAGTAATCCCATGGAATATTAATTTCAATATTAATAAGGTTGGGAGAAATAAATTTCACACCTAAAAATACCATCTAGTCAATGTTCTAAGACATCAAATACCCTTAAGTCATTGTTCCCATACATCTATATAAATTGTCGAGGCCTCAGAGAATAACTAATCTAGTTTGTCTAATGAGACCTAATGATGCATCATAGCAATATATTGTACACCCCCACCACATAAAAATTCCAATTCATTCCTCCTATAAAATGGTATAAACACAATTGACATAAACACACCTATTGAATAACTAACATACTAAATTTTAATACCTTCTCTAATCAATACACAAAATCCTAAACCATCCTGCATATTTTAGTAAATTCTAATAAAATTTCAAATCCTTTTCCAAAATGATAAAAAATCATTCAGTTAAATAATAGGGATTATATCAATAAAACATATCTCAAGTGAATCATAATTTGAATAAAGTTTTTATGTCATTGATCAATATGAATACAATAAAAACATCTTTCTAAATTCTAATGGGGAAAATAACCATTTCAAAAATAATTTTTTTTAAGAATTAAATTTCAAAAAATATTTTTAAAATAGTTATATTGAAAAATAAAATTTTAAAAAATGTAAAATATGAACAAATAAATTTAGTGGTAATGATGGTGGAAAATTCCATTCATGTTTTACATGTTAAAAAAGTAATCTTTCACATTTTTGGTAAAATCCAAACAATATGTTTTTGGAAAAAACACGAAGACTGATTTCAAAATATTTTTTAAAAGTAAAAATATGATATGATGTCTTTAAAAATCCTTGTGATAATGTTAAAAGAGTTTTCAGAAACCAGTTTATAAGACATATGTTTTGATGAAAAATGATTTTTGACGAAGAGAGAAAAACATTAGACTTTGATAAAAACATTTTCCCTATCATTTTATGTACCAAAGAGTGTAAAATGGTACTATTAATTGAAAATTGTCATGAATGATAATTTTTGAATAAAATAGATTTTTTAGATAGAAATATCAAATAATTATCCTAATGAAAACATAAACATAAACAATCTCAAGTAATAATGAGATTGTGAAATAAACTCAGACCACATTGATAACTTCTAAATCGTAATCCCCATTAATGAAATGAGATTATATGAAACTACATATACCATTATATTAAATATATTCATTATATAACATATAAAAGGGTAATTACTTATACCACATAAATGAAATAAGTTGTAAATATGTAATACTTCTTATAGAAGTAATTGTTAGACAACAAACCATTATCTTGAGTTTGACTTATCAAATTTTTTTTATCTTCATGAATAATAAATGTATGATAAATATTTAAAATCTTATGAACCATTTTAAAATTTATTATTCTATTTATTTCACTTATTATCTTTTTTTATAGGCTTAATTAATAAATTAAATTTACATCTGATTTTTCAATGATATTTGTCTTATCTATCCAAAATGACATTGTTAGGTTGATTGTGGTCAATGTTGTCATTATTTAAACATATCGAGAATAATAATCAAAAAATTATTATAATATTTATATATAAATTAAAATTTTAAAACTGATCATGAATGATGGTTATGAAAACAGAATATGTTTTAATTTGGGAAACGGTAGGTTGTACATACTCACGAGTAACGTTACCATTTATCAATTATTATTAAGGAAAGATGTGAAGTAATATTTTATGAATTAGGAATGATGATAATATAATATATACCTTAATAATTTTTAAATATTCTTATATATATCATCTATGTGGTGTGGTTTTGAAAAGTAAGTTATCTCACTTTCTGATGATTATTGTGCATATGTACACGAATGATGTTATCATATTTAAGTGAGTCAAAAATAGATGAATGAAAAAGATATAAAATATAGTAAGATTTTTTAATATGAAATTAAATCACTAATAATATCATTTATTTAAAATATAATAATTAAATATATTATTACTCCCTTCGATGTAATGTGTCCGTGAACGAAAAATCTCATCGATTTGTGCCGCGGTAGTCCACCGTACAAACAAGCGACATTAAAATATCACTAATGGAGTGGAAAGTAAAAAATGAATATATGATGTAATTAATACATATTATATGTATGTTTTAAAAATAATATATATAAATTATATCCATCATCATTCCCCAATATCATAGGTGGTAATGGATAAATGAATGACATCAGTTCATGCGGTGGTAGTCCACCGTACACATGAATAGTGATTTCATAACCCATTTGATAGAATTTAGGGAGGATACAAGTAATGAAAATAAAAAAAACATATATTCATATGTAATATAATTATTTTATTATATTAAAATGGTTTAATAATAATTCAATTAGGTAGAGGAATAAATAAAATAAATATTCTCATTGAAGAACATTAACTCTTCAACATGTACCCTCTAGAGGTTTTCAACAAAAGCCTTACTAGGATGGATTTATGAACCAAATAGGGCCTTTGGGAGGAGGGTATTGAATTTTTTAAGTTATATTGAATTGTATTTTTCGAAATATATATTTTTTAATTTGTTTAGAATAGAGGAGAGTGGGTTTCCATTATATGTGAGGTGAGTGGTAAATATGTAATTTTTGAAAAGAAAAAATGTTTACCAAATTTTTTCATATGCAAAAAATTGAAAAAATAGATAATTCTCATTAATAATGAATTATAAGGTCTAAATATGTCCATAAAATATATTTTATATATGTTTTTATACAATTATAATCCATATCCTTTTAGTTAAACCCAGGTAAATTTGTTTTTAACATAATCATGGAAACTAATTTTTACCATTCCTACTATTGATTATGGAAAAAAATAAAGATTAACATATTATATAATATAAATTATTATTATTAAATATATGTAATACAATTTTTTAAATTCCATTCACATAAGTGTCAAAATATAATTTAAAATTAATCTCGTAGTTGTGACAATAAAGAGGATTTTTGAAGAGAAAATGATCAAAAGTTTACAATGTTTTTATATAAAAATTCAATATAAATATGATTACAATAAAATAAATTGTATTAATATATATATATATATATATAATTTTACTAATATTACATTAAAAAAATTTAAAATATAATATCTCTTTATAAAAAATTTTAATGGAAAACACATTCTTCAATTAAAATTTGGTATTTTTCATTATTGATAAAAAATTAATCATTTCAAATAAAATTAAAAAATCAACCGAATATAATTTTGATATGATGATTTAAAAAATTATTTTTATATTTAAAATAAAATTTATAAAATTGGAAATATGTATGAATAAATTATTTGCGCAATGTGCGACTAAAATTCCTTTTAGAGAACTCTTATTTATCATAAAACATTTCATTTTCTTTAAAATGTTTGAAATTTTACCTATATTCAATTGATATACATTTTATTGATTTTATAATGTTTAGAACATATAAATTTCATAATTTATTTAGTTATATTTATACTCTCTAGTGTAAGTTCTAGGTTATAATGGAAATGTTTAAATAATAATATTCTTTAAGAGATTCATGTTTTTATTCAAACCCGATGTAGCATTCCTTGAATAATATTAAAGTTATTGATTTTATTTAAAAAAATATCATAATGTCTTAGGATGGTTTATTTCTTTATATGCTTGGTGTTTCATGCCATACATTCTATCAAATATGATGTTCATATTTTAAAATATCATGTGTTATTAATACCGTAACTTTTACGAAATATCTATGATATAATAATAGCATAAATTTATTAATTAACTTTCATGACCAAATTTGTCTTTATATATTTAAATAAATCATTTGAAAATATTTTTTCGGACATAGAAACGTATTTTTGAATATTCAGAACAAAGAAGTTACATTTTATTCTAATAAAAAAATATTTATGGTCATTTTGGATTAATTTAGTTTTCATAAGATTCCACTTGGTTTTTTATTAGTTTGAAAATATTATAACCCTACTTTGTTAATCATAAAAGAAATAAATTCCATGGGTATTGATAGAATTAGCCTTAATAGGACTAAATTTATTTTTATGCTATAAATACTTTTCTCTAAAGAACATTTAATTAGGTTATGCATACATATATTTAAAATAATTATTATCTTATTTATAAATAGAATTAACTTAATGGGATTTTATATTTGGAATCAAGATTTTCAAAATTAGTTAATATCATTATTTTATGTTCAGGGAATAAAAAATCTACCAAGATAAAAGTTGCTCACTAGGATAAATGAAAAGATATATTTAAAATGTTAAATTAAGTGACAAAGTCACAAAAAATTCACAAAAAAATATATTTAAATTGTTGGGTGAGGTTATTCTTAATAAAACCTAATATTAAATTTATTATTTTTCAATTTTGGTTTTGGTTTCCTTAAATATGGCATTCTATTTATATCAGTAAATATGTATTCAAAAAAATGGAAACCCTCTGACTTAGAAAAGTTCCAATCCCCCACCTTTTACAAGGAATACCGAAAATTAGAATGACTATTTATAATATCCCATTTTTAAATATTTTATAATCCAAGAAAACAATCATGATCCCCATCATTCAATGGAATCGACTAATTGCATAAATAAAAATGCTTCTATGATAAGAGATAACGTCATCATTTCATGTAATAATTTATTGATTTTTTTTCGTTTGACTTATTCATCCAAATATTATTAATTATAATTTATCTATTTAACAAAAAATAAATATAATAATAATTATTTTTTCTAATAATATTACAATAAATTCACTTCATAATAATAATCACCAATCGATTATATCATGTTCTTTTTTGGGTCGATTTAAGCACTTAATTGAAAAATGATATATATTTTTATCTTGGATCTTATGGAATCATAATTTTGGGTTTTATATGATAATAATGAGTAAATTATTATTTAGGATATAGAATACTAATATTAGGATTTAAATCATTATTAAAATTACAATATTTATTCAGTAGAAATTACTGAAACAATCATGTTACAGATTTCATCTTAAGTGTACATGGTTTTAACTTCCAAGGGATGAATTTTTATCTTCATAACTCATTGTACAAATTCAGTTCTAGTTACATGAATATATAAGATATTATGATCTCATCAATGTAAAGTGATGACTGGAACTGTTATACTAAAACAAACAAGGAACAATTGAAACTACCAACAACTAATGATCAATATAAACTAAAAATAAGTAATAAATACATAATAAATGAATAAATATTACTAATATAAAATTTAGTTAAAAATAATATATTTCTAAAATAAATTTTTAACGAGTGTTACTTTATTATACTTAAGTTTATAGTGCATCCCACTACATGGGAATACAAGGTAAGAGTTTGTCTTAATTTTTATTCCTTAAGACATGTTTCATATTCAGTTCCTTCTTTTCATCTGTATAGTTTAATTACTCACCTATTATATTTATGAATAAGAATTGTTTTTTCTAATTATATTATAATATTAAGGTCATGTTTAACATTTCATGATATATTGATTCATCAAATTACAAATTACTATTTTTTGTCTACTAAATTTCATATTCGTTTTGTCAAAAAGAGACATCATTGACTATGAACTTCTATGTTTCTATTATTCTCACATTTTTATATTCTACAAGGTATTTAATCATTTTATATAGGGATATTAAATATCTGTGAAAAAATATTATTATCTTTTGAATTTAATTCACAATAAGAAAATATTTTTGTTAAGAATAATTCTCATCCATACTAAGGGATATTTTTTCTCCATATATATATTCACTAAATTTATTAACGAAGGTTATAATATATACCAGAATGATATTGTGTTTTCATTTTATTATACCCAAAATGCTCAGTCAGAGGCAAGCCTCTAACCATTTATTAATAAAATAAAAAGCATTCAACAGTTACACAAAGTCAGAAAAGAAACTACATGTCATGAAAATCATACTCATCAACACCCCCCTTAGAGATTATGTCCTCTGCAGTATCTGTCTCCCACTATGATGATTCATAATGCTTAAGAACCTTGGCATATTTCCTTCTAAGATTCAGCTTCTCCAAAGCTATAAACTCCTTCGAGGACTGCAAAGCCCAACTTTCCTTTCCAAAATAAGATCTGGTAGACACCGGCCTCAGAAGATAAGAATAATCCTTCCGCGGTTTTCGTCATGGAGGGTCAGTCTTAACAGCAACATCCTCATGCATCTTCATCCTTTCGCCTTGAACAACAGCACTATAGGATGGATGTACCTCACCACTATCTTTTTCCTTGTCACTATCTGATATGTCACCCCACTTCCCCAAGATTTTAACCTCCTGACAACCTTCCTCCAATCCAGAATCCTGCAGGACCAGACTGTTAGTATCCATTTGTGGTTGGTCCACCATATTATGCACGACTTTCTCGGTTGTAGCAGCCATCGAAGAATTAGCAAGCTGTAAGAGGCCATCATGCCCTGCACCATTTTCCTCTTCAAGCAATGCCTCCTCGCTTTCCAGCTCATGGAATCTATTTTCAGTAGTGACCATGGTCACCAATCCTCCCGCATCAACAACCTTCCCATCTTGAGTAGGAACAAGCGGGTCCAGAGAAATTCCCACTGTATCTGACCCCATGAAAGAACTTCCCAAAGTATCAGCATTAGCAAGACCAAGATCACTCCTTAAGTGATCAAATACATGCTTAACCGTCGGGTTCCATGACCTATTTCCCCCTTCTGCAAAGAAATATCATGTACTGTGTTTTCGGAACCAGTATGCACAGCAATCTCAGCCACATCAGACATAGGAAATTCCACCTGAACTGTGTTAACAGGGCCGGTATAATCAGCAACCTCAGCCGCAACAAAACCAGAAGCCCCCAACTGGGTGCTCAACATCCCCTCAGAAGTATGGACCCCATCAGCATTATCCCGCGGCCTCCCCTTCAGAAAAACTGTTGGAAAAGGCTCATCAACCATTGCAGCGCCATCCAAAGACTCTCGGACCACCCTTTCACTGGTTTCACTGACTCCACCACCACTACACCACCATTTAATCCCACCCAGACATCCTGATCAGCAGCATCTCCATGTCCAACACATCCAGCAACCTTACTGAAGGCCAGAATCTCCACCACCTCACCCCTTCCTGCTGTTGAACCATCTTTAGAAGGACCCAATCCCAACACTTTATCCACAACAGCAGCAACACACCCTCCATTGTGCCTCGTCCCCATCACTTGTGAGGGTCCACTCACCCTCCCACCACGAGAGTTCAAATCCAAATGACCACATCAGCTGCAAGACACACAATAATCCATCCAAGATTCGAAAACCACCTCTTGCCTCCACCGAAACTCTTGCTCATATGTAATCCAAACACATCGGACTGGCGGCTTTGCAGCATCCACTTCCACACATATTCTCGGACAGATAGGATGCCAAACAAAATCAGTACGCTAATCAGAACAAAGATACCTCCCGATCATATTCCCAATTGAACACAAGATAGAAGGATTCTGAAATGAGAGAGGAAGCCATGGAAGACTTACCCATGCCGCGAAAGTCGAAGGATCACGCCGCATGTGAAATTCGAAACTCCAGTTAAACAGGTAGAAAGACGCCACATTGCATCTTCGAGGGGCCATGGATCAGGCGTAAATCAAATCCTCCTCCGATCCAAATTGAATAATGAAGTGCCGTCGGTCAAGCAGACCAACAACCGCACGCTCCTGAAGCTTCCAAGATTCAGAGATGAAACAATCCAAGGTTTCAACTGAGGACCGCTGAAGACGGAATCGGGCCACCATTGTGAGCTTGCATAGATCAGAGGCACTATTAATCTCCGCCGGAAGTAGAGAGAGTTGAGGAGGCTCTTGGAAGATGTTGGGGTCCTTCAGCGAGATAAGAATCCTCGGAAAGGGCAGAAACGAACCAAGACGCATCCCCTGCGGATGAAATTGCAAGTCTCCCCCTCCGATCGGGAGGGGGGAGCAGGATCTGGCGGCATTAGAACTAGGTCATCAATGAAAGAGACGAACCAACCGCATATCTCCACTACTATCTTTCATTTTATTATATCTTTGAATTTATATTGAATTTTTTATTCTAATAATTTGTAAAATTTTCTAAATGGGTCAGTTTTTTTCAAATGTGTAAAAATGAATCTTGTTATTAACATTTACCACATTAGAATCCGTGAAAACCAAAAAAATTGACTATATAATAATTACAAGACTAGAATAAAATATTTCATTAGGATAAATTCTAATGATCACTGAGGTATATAGATTTACAGAATTTGTACTAGTGATTTACTAACAAAACCCTTTTCTATTTCAACTAAATGAAATTTTTATACTATATAAAGATATGCTTAATAATTAATGTCTTGAAAATATTCAACAAATTCTCTATGAAGGATACTCATTTAGATATTTCATATATATTAATTTTCATCATAACCTAGTTAAATGTAATCATATGAAAGGGGTAATTTTAGATTATTCTTAAGGTTAATAATAAGTGATAACAATGGAAGATCATATGTGATAATTAGACGAGAATATATATATTTAAGATTCATAAAAGGGCCTCACCAAACAAATAATTGATTATAAATTTTGGAATACACCATGGAGTAACATAATAACATATCAAAAAAAATTATTATAGAAAAAAAGAATAAGAATAAAAATAATATGTCTTAAAAGAATAAAATTATAGTTCCAAATTTTGGGATCAAAATAGAAAAGGGTGGAATATCATAAAAAAAGGAATAAACATTGAATAAAAAATAGTCTAGTGACTAGACCCCATCAATGCCAGAGATAGTGTCATGCTTCCATTACATTGGAATAAGATAAAATTAAATCATATCTAAAAGGACTGATCAATTTAGTAGTCTTGTTAAACCAGATACAAAAATGAGTCTATTTTTACAAATGAATAAACCAATTAAAACATAATTTTTTTCTTTTGGGGATAAACTTATTTTATATAGCATATCATTGAATATATTTCTTAATAAACTTATTTAATTCATGATTAAGGAAACAAAATAAGGGTGAGATCAAATTATAAGCTAGGGTAATGTATAATAGAATCAATAATTAATCAACAAGAACAATCATTATGGAATGAAATAACAAAACATACATGCCATGTAGTCAATAGATAGATAAAAAAGTACAAATTAAATATAAAAAGTTTTAAAAATTTAAAACACATTCCATTTAAATAAATGGATAAAGAATAATCAATATGGAAAGTTAAGATAACAAAAAACACATTCCATTTAAATAACTAGATAAGGAATAATCAATATGAAAATGTAAATAACTAAAAACACATTCCATTTAAATAGTTGTATAGGGAATAGTTGTAACACCCTAAGAATTTAAAAATAAATATAGCCTTTAATGCACACAGTTATGATTATATGAAAAAAAACACATTGTTATTATAATTATTTACACATGATATTTATAACCTAGCCACGAAACATAATTTTTCCACTTTTGTGATTTAAATATCGAAAAAAGGACATACATTGTTGCGATCAGTATGTTTTTTAGAGTCTAATACGATCAAATTAATTTTTTGGTGAATAGTAACATGAACTATATGAATAGTATTGTAAAATTATGAATAGTAATGTTTCCCTTATGAATATTAACATGGCCCTTATGAATAGTAACCTCACCTGTGAAAGTATAAATAATATTTAGGCACCGTATAAATGAGAGTGAATTTTTTAAAAATTAATAATTAAGTGTTGGTATTTCAGTGAGTAATAAATATTTAATTATACATTTACATTAATAAATTTATTTAAAATAAAAACAATTTTCTTAAAATGTATTATTAAATTTGTATTTGTTTTTCCTATGATTTTAGAAAAAATTTATGATTCCTTAATTAATTTTTGAATGTATTATAAAATAAGTTTTATATTTAAAATATTTATTTTTCGAGTAAATAATTATTTTATTTAAAAATTAAATTTCCCATATTTATAAAATTATTTTTGAGAAAATGAAATCTATTTTTTAATTCTACATGTCTAAAAATGGTTAGGATAAATTTTTTCGACTTATTTGAAATACCTAAATTTTTTATGAATATGGACATTCGATAATTTAAAAAATATGATAAATAAATGAATTTCTACATCATACTTGAGTCATGGATGATGTAAATGGACATTGGTTCAAACTCACAAGAACCTGTTAATTTTTTAGTTACATGAATCAATACTATTCATAGTCTTGAGCCCAATAATAAAATAATGATTAAAATAAAGGGAAAACCCTCCTCTCCTCCACTATAAAAACCACCCTCACTCCCAATTCTCTTCACTCCTCTAATCCTTGAATCATATTAATTTTCTACCCAAATACTCTTTCCTAGTCCCTCATCAAACCTAGGTTCCCTTGTTCTTTTCAAAAGACAAAAACTATTTCCCTTAAGGAGGTTCTCAAGGAGGATATTTCAAAAGCTAAATCCTCTTCCTTTTTCATTTAATTTCATTTCAATTTTTCTTATTTTGTTATTCTCTCCATACCTCCTCTGTCAAATTCATCATGATAAATCCAGATTTAATCTATATAATGGAATTATATCATGTGTATGAAACAACCATTATAAATCTCTCTACTCTCCCTATTTTATGTTATAAATGAAATCATCGCCCGAGAGGTGTTAATTTACAACTCTTGGGGATGATGAAGTTTTGTTCTTCAGATTCTTTTTCAAATCTAATCATTTAACCATGTTTTTGTCTGAGAAATGTTTTAAAATTTATAATATAACACTTTTTATGTTTTTTAAGTAACATATTTACATAATACTAAATGATAAAAAAATAACTTGGATATGATCAATAACTGATGTAATAATCTAAACGTTTATCACTAAATGAATTATATAATGATTTATACTCATAACAGATAAAAAATGATCTATATATCCATTTTAACTTCTATATATTCATTAATAACCTATAAATTCACATATTTATAATTATATCCATTCCAAATGAACTTTTATACTTATATACAAGTATGCTGATCGTGAAAACCCTGGAAACAAATACTACCGAGTGATAAATTTGTATATTATAACTCATAAAAAAGGACATAAATGAACATAAAATAACAACACTAAATAAAATAAAATTAGATGAGGTTATTAAATTATTAATTAATGGATTTAATTTGATTATCCAGATTTTATGGGCATGTCCAGAACACGTTCACATAGAAGGTAAGGGTTTTCTTATCTCACTTTTATTTTCACGAGATTTCCATTATTCCCCACTTATTTAATTTATGTGTTTTATTTTTACTGACATAAGATATATAATATCATTAATATCTTTATATTAATTTTATTAAATTATTCATTGGATGATTGTTAATTTTTGTACACACTATTCTATTGATTACAAAGTAGTAAGGGTTTTCTCATCTGAATTCCATTTTTGGGAGATATCCCTTACTTACCACTATTTCTTATGTATGGAGTTTGTATACAGACCATTGATGTAACATATCATTAATTGATTTATTTTCATGGTATTAAATGGATCATTGGATTATTAATAGTTTTCGGGAATATGTCTCAATTGATTACAAACTAAGAAGAGATTCCACCCGAAACTTCATTTTTTCCATCGGGATATTATTTCACTATCCTTACCCCAATTTAATGTTTATTTATTTAAATTTATATATATTAATTTTATATTTTCCAAAATCATATATCCATATAATTTCATCTTTTGTTTATATAAATTTTATGTTTTAAAATGGTTTTGTTCTCAATTATTCATGATAAGGAAATATGATTCAAGGATATTTCTCGAATTCTTTCCCATTTTCAAGAGCACAATATATTCTGTTTTAATACAGAATTATATTTCTAAAATAACTAACTTTAGCATTAAAACACTATCATTTTCACCTCTATTTTTAGGAAATCAATCAGGCCTTTTGGTATTAAAATCTCATTAATATTTCTCTTCAACCGAACTAAAATGTTTTATTTATAATGTTTCTTAAAAACTATTTTTACATGATTTCACTTAAGTGGGACATTATTTAATCCTAAAATATAATTTCAATGTCATTCCATTTTTTTTCTTGGATATACATGTTTATAATCTGTATTTATGACAAATACAATTGATTTTCCAAAAGAACTCTTCTTTCCAATGTAAAAAAGAACTTTTCTCATCTCACTTTTACTTTAATGAGATATATGCCTTGTTCACCACATACTCCTTTCATGTGTTCTATGTACTTACCTTTGATATATCATATATAGTTTCTCTTTATTCTCATAATATTCTAAGGTATTATGATTTGAATGTTTCATAGTGGTATGGGACACTTTGGAATTATTAATGAGTATTTCCTCATGAAAATTTTTGTTGTATCATTTAAAATTATCTTCATCTATGTAAAAATACTTTGTTGAATCATGTACTACAATGAGGTTTATCACTTATTATATCATCTACCATGTTTTTTAAAGGTTTGGTGATCATTTTTACTATGGATGTGAAAATTTTATACCATTCATGGGTTATAGTTAAAGTATTCACATTTTATATGATAGTTTTTCAATGAAAATGTGTATATTATTAATCTTTCATCCTTTTCATATGATGAATTTATTTCACTTAGTAAGTGATAGGTGGGGCCCTCTATAGCCTCTCAATTAATCATTAGGTCTCCTAAGACCAACTAGTTTTAATTTTTACTCGTTTATATATGGTCTTGGCATGAGGCCTTGAGTGAATGATTATGATGTTCAGTATTATGAATTCACTCATTATGAAACTATAGATTGATTTTCCATGTGATTATTCAACTAGTATAATATCCATGTTTATGTTTTATGTAAGTATCTAATCACTTTTTATTCCATCTATATTATGCTCAAGTTTATTTTTGAATGGACATGTTTTTAGTTATTCATCAAGCCTAGTGTTTATGTTTATGATTACATTAGTTATATTATTTACCCGTACTAATAATCTGAGATCAACCCTTAAATATGTTTTATATTTCCCCAGGATACAAAGAATAGTACTATGAATGACTTTAAGGGATAATATAGGAGATATGGGAGTTACTAATGGATCTGCTATATTGTATTTCATTTCAATTTGTAATGTTGAACTTATGTATGCATCTGGTTTTCCAAAAATACTAAACCACCTGTTCCATCGGCATTTGAATTTCATGTAATAATTCTAATGTTATAAAATAATGCATTGGCTTCAGGAAACTAGGGCCAGGTCATTATGTGTATCTTCTTAGAAAATAAATCCATGACTGGATACTACAAGTAGATGTGGTTCTAGAACAAATGTACCTAGGATTGACAACACCGACATAGTGTTACGATCTTGACTCAGGTAACATGGTATAAGACAACGTGCCTTACTTGGTGCCTGGTTTGACACTCCAAGGGGGTATGCTTTGGATAATTCACATTTTCATTAAAACCCTTAATTATGGATTTGAATATATATTGAAAATGAATAACCTAGGTTAGTCCTCTGGAGTATTAGGTTAAAAATAGGTTGTCATGATATTCTATAAATTATTATAATTTTTTCTCACTATTACTATTATTAATCACAATATGATTTTGGGTTTTATTCAATGGCTAGAATAAAAATGAGTCATGTTAACACTGAACAATATGAAAAAATTGGTGGTGATTAGCAACCAAATAGGATGTTGATATGAGTGAAAAGCATCATGTTCGTTCCTAATGAGTTTTCTTGAAATATTATTTAAAAAATATACCATAACAAACACCAGAACCCTCCAAAGAAGAGTATAATAGATCTTTCTAAGAGCTCCAGTAGTGGAGACCATAGAGAAATAAAGGTTCGACTATTAGAATGAATAAAATTGGGAAGGATACACCCAAGGAATTGTATCAATGGAAAGGATGAATGTGTTGCATATGGGAAGGAAGGAAATAATGAAAAGAATAACTGAGGAAAAATGAAGAGTACAATGGAAGGAAATAAAAATGATCATAAGAATCAATTTTTAGTTATTTTCCTTAAATGTAAGGGACCTGGGATTTAATAGAGTCAATTACCTATTCTATAGGATATCATCTAGACCATGTAAGGCCCTATGAGGAAATAAATATACGATGTTTTTTATTATTGAGGTTGTATCAAAAATACTAGTTAGAATAATGTTTAATAATTGAACTTATTTCAAGAAATTATATCATATTTATTTTGGAAGATATATGTTTTTTGAGAAAGGATACCCTGCATGTTGGGTGACAACCCACTGCATTTGGTATGGATGTAGTGTTTAAACCCACAACTGAAGGGTGGAAAGGGTGCGATGACTTCCACTAGCCTACATGAATTCTTAGTTATCATGACTTTTTTTAGTTAAAACCTCTCATGGATAATTGTTATTTTTATTTTAGGTACATCAGTTTTATCAAATAGATAACTTTGGGATTTTCAAATGATTTTGTGGATAAGTGATTAAGGTTATTTTGGAAGACATGGGAGGATTCTATATCATGAAGTGGATAGAATGATCCACATGACATGGATCATCCCTCTAGTTCCCCATGTTAATATCTTGGCATAACTGTAAGATACTTAGAACTAGCTATTGGTTCACCTATGGCTCAGGTGAAATCGCATTCTCTGTTACATCTTCTAGTTGGTTTCTATGATGCCTACCAAGTGCTATTTTTAAAAAAATATAAAACTCTATAAGTTTCACTCTCTAGAAACTGATGGCTTAGAATTTCAAATTCAATCACATCAACTATCACATAATTTCTATCCAAAAAAACATTTCTCATTAAATCATTTAAGAAAATCATTCTTTCTTTTGAAAATCAAATCATTTTCAAAATATGGCAACCATGCCCTTTTCAAAGACTTTCATTTGAAAAAAATTTCATTCTTTTAAAAAATCACCACTATTGAACAAAACATAAATCATTAATCGAAATGAAATATTGAATGCTACTGGGAAGTCATTCCACTAAAATTCATGTCGTACTTGTACGACTTCCTAATCCCATGACAAAGTGATTTTCATAATCCTATATGTTTCTCCAAAATACTTATGTACCGAACTCCCTGGTAACATGAATTCAAGCATATAATGGTTAGCTACATCTTTTTATTCCCTACATTTGTAATGATGCATTTATTCACATTTTATTGAGAATAAAATGAATCATTACTGGTCCTTAAAGAATATCCCCATGATGCCAAGGGCTGGAAAAAAATGCCGAAGGGTTTTGAATGCAAGTGGGGGGGGGGGTGTCAATTTAACTTTTTGGAATTAAAAACATAAACCCAAAAAACCATAACCAAACAACTCACTGCATGATGTATGAATAAAATCAAGAAAACACAACCATTATCTTTATAACAAAATAAAAACAAAAAAGTGCTAGAGAAGAAGAAAAATAAACCATCAAAGTAAATAGAATAAGAACTAATAAAGACACCAAGATGACCACAAGAAACTATGATCCAAAACCTATAATATCTAACATCACCAATATAACGACCCATACTTTACATACATTGTTAATACTTAAAAATTGAAGCACACTTATTACAACATATGATAAAACCACAAAGGACCGTATAGGTATAGTGTCTTTAGAAACTGGGAAACATAAACAACTGGTTCATAAATCTTCTACAGTGTCTCCCATTTATTTCATCATATCTAGGGTCCCTTTTAGCATATTCTACTTAATATCCATCTTCCTGACCTGGGGAAAAGAAAACATAAGAGGGTGAGCACAAATGCTCAGCAAGGGCAAATAAAGGAAATAAAAATCATATCATATCTTTTTGAAAATCAAAACCTGCAAAAGAGATCATAATATCTTAACATGGAATAAATCATAGAAGTGAAAATGAGATCCCCATAATCATAACATAAAACTTGAAACTTTGTGGCATGCACACATAATCATGGAAAATCATTTCTTGTTAGTCATGACTCATTGCCAAGACTATCTTAGTGGACAAAGTCCATTTCTGAACCGAGTTCACTCCTCGTTTCAGTCCTGTATCACTGAACCGAAATAACCTTCCTTTCCAGCCATGTCTATCTCATGAGATATAAAATCTTTACCCAATGCATTGGAGGGAGATATAGGTCCCACCCATCTTATAATGAATCCTTTCTTATGTGTGCCACATAATCATAAAACATACATCATCGCATAACACATGTAACAAAAATGGGATTCTTGAAACATCATGACATCATAAATCAATTCATATAAGATAAAGGAATTCATAAAAATAATTCCATCACAACATGATCAAATCAATTTAATAATAGGGATAAAAACAGAACCCTTTATTATCTTAGATGGAAAATAATTTTGATAAAACACTTGAACTCCATTCTTGAGGAAAATATCCTTTCTTCTTCAAAAAAACATTTTTTCCTTTCATAACATGTCATACAACTTTAAAATAAAAGAAGTTGATTAAAAATAAACTTGAAAACTTGTAAAGGAAGCTTCTTGGAAATAATGTTTTAAAAATCCATTCATGCCGTATAGGTTAAAAAAAACATTCTTCGTACTTTTGTCAGAAAAGTCAAAAAGTACCTCGTACGAAAAACGACAAAAGATTCCTTTCATATCTTTTACAAAAAACTTACCGAAGGGTAAAATTGGATATAAAATATTGTATAAGGATGGAAATAATATTACATATTGATGAAACATGGATGTGGATGATAAAATACACCCCAGTAAATTTCAAAGTACAAACAATCTCGGATAAAAATGAGATTGTGATATTTCCCCTTACCTTAGGTCCAATTTGCTTTGTACGTGTCCGAAGCACCTGTATAATGGTTTAAATAATGTTATTGACTTATTCCAGAATCATACATATTGATATGATATCATATATGGTCATATTCTTAGCTTCTTATTAGTAATATTTCATTGTTACTTGTTACTCGGGTCTTTATTTCCTTTTGTTCTTATGCGTGTTTTGCCGAATAAATTCTTATTCTTATCTTTAGGATATAGATAATTCATTTCCAGAATGGTATTAGTGTAGTATATACCATATTAATTCATTCAATTCATTTATATAATCATTATGAAATGAAGATCATGTAGAACGAGTCGCATCACATCGTGGAGACGGTATTCCGTACGTACGCACGAGTGATGATATCGTTCCTATGATCGTGGAACTGTATTGGAGTATATATATATTACTTCAGTATCAATATTAATTTATAATAATCATAAATAGTTACTCATTACACCATTATACCCATCCTTGTATGGTGATGGTGGAAAATAGATTACACCACGGCGTGGAGACGGTATTCCGTACGTACGCACGCGCGGTGATTTCATTTTTCCGTAGGATGGATAGAAGGTTAATTAGGGTTGTTTCATATTTATAATAACATATCAGTATGTAAGTAATACTTATGTTATTACTTTATCATGAAACAACTAAAGAAGAAGAAGTTGAAGAAGAAAGAAATTGAAAAGATCGGTAATGGATATTACCTCTTCTTTGGAACACCTCTTTGAATCCTCCACTTAGGGAACTAAGATTGGTCTTTGAAGAAGACCAGGACCTCTAGGATTATTCTAGGGAAGTGTAGAGGAGAAAATGTCAGGGGTTGGTCGAGCTTGAGTGCTCAAATTGGTGTGAGGAGGAGGGGGAGGAGGTGCCCTTTTATAAGGGAGGAGAGGGGCACCTTAGGAATATCTCAAAATATTATTTTATATTAAAGTCAAAATCGGTTTATAATGGTTCCAAAGGGTCTTATTTAGAAGCTAAAGTGGGGATGGGTCGAAATACTATCAACCAATAAGATTTAGACAAGTTTAGGGTATAATTTTAACCTTATCAATTAGATTTAACTCTAAGTTAAATAATTTAACTTTTACCGTGTCTTTTTGTTTTCTTTCACTATATGGTTAATACACTTACTATAACATGCCAAACGAACCCCAAATTGTTTATTATTAGTATATATATCCTTATCTAAGTCATTTGGCCGAACCTTAGATTTTTAGGAATAAAATAACAATTAGTAATATAATATTTGATTTAAAAACTATTTTGTGTCAATTTTGACACTATTTGATATATGATTTTTTTGAAAGTCATAACAGAATTATATGTTCAAACCAAGTTGATTAAATCAACACTAATATATCATATTAACCTAGAAAATTAGGGGAATTCATAAAAAGTCTTAAATTACATTTATTGTGGTATTTATATTATCAATTATGTTAATATTTCATTAATAAGATAATTACTGCATCATCTTTGTGTCATAAATAAATTAAATTATTTGATGTCTAAAAATTACAAATAAAATACCATCATGTAGGAAATATTTTTATCTTTATAATGAATATTTACAATCGAATTTATCTTATGTATAACTCCATATTAAAAATTATTTACTTATTAAACTTTGATTTTATCTATTTTAACCCTTCTTTAAATAAATTAATAATAAATGTCCTAATCTAATCCAAGTGGGCCTAAATGGTCATATTTTATTCCTAAGTTTGTTTTTGGTCGAATTACACTTGTCCAATAGAATTAGGACATGTGTTAGGGTAATATTAATATCATATTTACCCTTAGTTACCTTATTTACTATTAACCGCGGTAAAAAAAGTAAAAAGTTACTATTCACCAAAAAAATATTTTTATCTCATTGATCACACATTTTACATACTGAGATCAACCGTGTCTGTCGGATTTTTGAAATTCCATTCACAGAAGCGGTAAAATTAAGTTTTATGCAAAATTCAGTTTTTTAACCTACCACTTAGTGGTTTCACTATTCATCAAAAATTGAAAGTTTTCAGAAAAATACCAAAATTTCACCCTAGGCTAATTTCGATATTCTGAGTCCAAAAATGAAGTCCATTTTGAAAAATAAAATTTATAAAATTTCAAAAAGTGGTTATTACTATTCATAACGGCTAGTTTTAATAGCATATTGTTGTTTAGTGAAACTTGGTATTGCGTACGACGCAAGCTATCGAGGAAGGTCGTGATTGCGTGTAAAGCAAGCCAAGCAAGAATTGTGTAAAAAAAAGATTCCTTTGATGATTTATATAACATAAAAGTCTCGAGTGTTACATTCTACCCCCCTTAAAAAGAATTTCGCCCTCGAAATTCGTCACTTTGTAACAAATAGATGAGGATACTTCTCCCTCATCATATCCTCAAGCTCCCATGTAGCTTCTTCAAGTTGGTGGTTCCTCCATAAAACTTTCACCAATCGAGTGGTCTTGTTTCATAGGACTTTTTCGCTACGATCCAGAATCTCTATCGGTTGTTCTTCATAAGAAAGATCTTGCTCCAGCGGTACAACTTCTGAGCTGAGTAAATGTGAAGGATCTGGTATGTACTTTCTCAGGAGAGATACATGGAACACATCGTGAACTTGAGAGAGATTCGGTGGAAGCGCCAATCGGTAAGCTACCTTCCCAACACGATCCAGTATTTCGAAAGGACCGATATATCTAGGGCTCAACTTCCCCTTCTTTCCAAATCTCATAACCCTCTTCCAGGGAGATATTCGTAAGAACACTTTATCACCCACTTCAAACTCTAGGTCTTTTCTTCGGTTGTCGGCATAACTTTTCTGTCGACTCTGAGCTGCTCTTATGTGTTGTTGAATAGATCTGACCTTTTCTGCCATTTCATCAACAAGATCAGGTCCTAATAGCTTTCTTTCCCCAACTTCATCCCAGCAAGTTGGAGTCCTGCATTTCTTTCCATAGAGAGATTCATAAGGAGCCATCTGAATACTGGAGTGAAAGCTATTATTATAAGAAAATTCCACTAAAGGTAGGTGTTGATCCCAACCTCCTTTGAAATCCATAGAGCAAGCTCTCAACATATCTTCTAGGGTTTGAATTGTTCTCTCAGACTGACCGTCTGTCTGGGGATGATAAGCAGTGCTGAAACTCAACTCTGTATCCAGAGTATGCTGAAGACTTCACCAGAACTTCGAGGTAAATCTCGGATCCCGATCAGATATAATAGAAAGTGGTACTCCATGCAATCTTACCACTTCCTTTACATATATCCTGGCAAGCTTATCTAGAGAGAAATCCTCTCTAATAGGAATGAAGTGTGCAGACTTTGTAAGACGATCAACTATGACCCAGATAGCATTATTGCCTTTGGATGTTTTAGGAAGCCCTGTGACAAAGTCCATAGTAATGTTTTCCCATTTGCATTCGGGTATGGGTAATGGTTGTAACATCCCCTTAGACTTTTGTCTCTCAGCTTTAACTTGTTGACAAACCAAGCATCGAGAGACATATTCAGCAACATCTCTTTTCATGCAATCCCACCAGAAGTACTCTTTCAAGTCCCTATACATCTTCGTGCTTCCAGGATGAATAGAGAATGAAGAACTATGAGCCTCATCCAGCAGCTCCTTCTTTAATTCGGGGATGGGAGGAACACAAACCCGATTCCTGAACTTTATTATCCCATCACAATCAAGGTTGAATTCAGGAACATTTCTCACCTTCTTTTGTAACTCGACATCTTCTTTCTGTGCCTCCTTAATCTTCACATGTATAGATGGTTGAACATTCATTTGAGAAAGACAAGATTTTTCCCCTTCCATTATAATTCCAAGATCCATCCTTTGTAAATCCATAAATATTGGATCTTTTGTGATCCTCATCATGGATAAACTAGCATGGTCTTGTCGACTTAATGCATCTGCCACCTTGTTTGCTTTCCCAGGGTGATAATGGATTGAGCAGTCATAATCCTTAATCAGCTCCAACCATCTTCTTTGACGCATATTCAACTCCTTTTGTGTGAAAATATACTTTAAACTTTTATGATCAGTATATATATCACACCTTTCACCATAAAGGTAATGCCTCAAAATCTTTAATGCAAAGATTACCGCAGCCAACTCCAAATCATGTGTTGGGTAATTTTGCTCATGGATTTTCAACTGTCGTGAGGCATAAGATATCACCATATCATTTTGCATAAGAACACACCCCAATCCCTTCTTGGATGCATCACTGTAGATCACAAACCTTTCTCCACTACAAGGCAGTGTGAGCACAGGTGCACTGGATAACCTTCTTTTCAACTCCTTGAAATTCTCTTCACATTCCTCTGTCCAGACAAACTTAACTCCTTTCCGAGTCAACTTGGTGAGTGGATTAGATAATCGTGAAAAATCTTTTACAAAACGTCGATAATATCCAGACAAACCAAGAAAACTTCGGATCTCAGTTACTGTTGTTGGTCTTGACCATCTTTCGATAACCTCTGTTTTTGCTGGATCCACAGATATCCCCTCTTTTGAGATTATGTGACCCAAAAATGCAACTTTTTGAAGCCAAAATTCACACTTGGTAAATTTGGCATAAAGCTTCTCCTTTCTCAGGGTCTTCAATATAATTCTCAAGTGATCTTCATGATCTTCCTTTCTCTTTGAATAGACAAGAATATCGTCTATAAAGACTACCACAAATTGATCAAGATAGTCTCTAAAGACTCTATTCATTAGATCCATGAAGATAGCAGGGGCATTAGTAAGACCAAATGGCATCACTATAAATTCATAGTGTCCATACCTTATACGGAAAGCCGTCTTTGGTATATCCTCCCTTTTGACCCTTAATTGATGATACCCTGAACGAAGATCAATCTTGGAAAAGTATTGAGCTCCGCGTAGTTGGTCAAATAAGTCATCAATGCGTGGGAGAGGATATTTTTTCTTGATAGTGATCTTGTTAAGTTCTCGATAATCAATGCAGAGTCTCATTGATCCATCTTTCTTCTTAACAAATAGAACAGGTGCTCCCCAAGGTGATGCACTAGGGCGTATGAATCCCTTATCAAGATTCTCTTGGAGTTGCTTCTTCAATTCCTGCAACTCAATTGGGGCCATTCTATAAGGTGTCTTTGAAATAGGCAAAGCACCCGGTACGAGTTCTATTGAAAACTCAACTTCACGATTTGGTGGAAGACCCGGTAATTCCTCCGGAAAGACATCATCAAACTCCCGTACAATGGGCATATTCTTAATCGTGAGTTTCTCACCAACCATTTGAGATAAATAACCTTCATTTAGTGGAATCAAGACCCATAAGATGGAAGGAATTTCCACTGGAAGGTTATGTTCATCCTTGCATTGATAGACGATCGTAGATTGATCTGGAATATCAAATGTGACTTCCCTTCTTTGGCAATTGATATGAGCTCCATGTAGAGAAAGCCAATCCATGCCAAGAATCACATCAAATTCCACTAAAGGAAGGATCACAAAATTTGCAGGAAGCACTTTCCCACAAACTTCGATCGGAGAAGAATTATAAACTTTTGATGCGATTGATGTGCCATTAGGTGTTGTCACAGCTAACTAAACATCTAATTGTTGAGGTAATACGGTGATACCCTTAGAAAATTATTTAGAAATAAAAGAGTGGGTGGATCCAGAATCAAATAAAACATTTGCTACTTTAGAGTGGATGGTAAGTGTACCTTTCACCACTTCGTTATCGTACTCCACATCGCTGATAGAAATTGCATGTGACTTTCCTTTGTCTTTAGCCTTAAGATTTTGTTGACGTCGACCATCATCATCAACCCTTGGATTTGGGCATTGATTGACATAATTACCCATCTCCTTGCACTTGAAACATTGAAGTGTAGTAGGATCATTCTGTGTATCCCTTCCTTTGTTTGAATCATTAGACATCTTCTTCCCATTATCACGGCATTCAAATGCCCGATGACCTTCCTTTCCACATTTAAAACATTTACTTGTCCCTTTAAGACAACTCCCTCCATGTTTCTTTCCACACTTTGAGCATAAGGGAAAGCTCATCTTCTTTTCAGTTTGCTCATTAGATTTTCCTTTGAATTCCATCTTCCTCTTCTTATCAAACCCATGTGACTGATGGGTTACTCCAATCTCCATCTCGACTTTGAGAGCACATCGAACGATTTCCTCGTAGCTATTGAAGTCCCTTATGGCTAATGCCCTTCGAAGACTTGGTTTTAAGCCACTAAAGAATCGATCGATCTTACTCTCAGGTTGGATAATAATACCAGAAGCGTACCTTGCAAGTCTTGTAAAATTTTCTTCATAGGTACCAACGGATTCATCATCCCTTTGCTTCAGTTCAAGAAACTCTTTCTCCATCTTTGTTCGGAGAATACGAGGGAAGTACTTATTGAAAAATAAGTTCTTGAACTCGTCCCATTCCATAGACTCAATTTCATCCCTTTGCCTCGTATTCTTTATAAGATTCCACCATTGATCAGCATCTCCTTCCAAACGATACACTGCTAGGATGACTTTATCATGTTCAGAACATTGAAGAACTGAAAATATCTTTTCAATAGTACTAATCCATTGTTCAGCAACTAATGGATCAGTAGACCCGCTGAAAGAAGGTGTACGCTGCCTCATGAAGGATTCAACAGAATGTTGCTCCCTCCTTTGCTCGTTTGGAAATCCTGCATGATTCATAGCTTGAGAAAGTTGTGTGAGCATGGCTACAAGATTTTGCATTCCAGCTCCCATATCGTTTGGTTGCTCAGGGGGACAATCATTGCATTGCCCATCGCATTCCGCATTAACACGGTTCCTTCGGGTTCCAGCCATTGACTAAAACCAAGAAGAATAGTGTGAGCAACACTAATTATAATAGGAAAACCACATAATTCAAGAATAAAATTTTCATGCTTAAGGTCTTATCCTAGGTTATTCAAGGCCATTTCTAAAACACTAAGATTGTGTTCTATGCTTAGACTTATCCTTAGGCTTCTTACTAAGGCTTTCACATCCTAGTTTCCAAAGGTTGACTATACCTTTCCTCTGATACCAACTATAACGACCCATACTTTACATACATTGTTAATACTTCAAAATTGAAGCACACTTATTACAACATATGATAAAACCACAAAGGACCGTATAGGTATAGTGTCTTTAGAAACTGGGAAACATAAACAAATGGTTCATAAATCTTCTACAGTGTCTCCCATTTATTTCATCATATCTAGGGTCCCTTTTAGCATATTCTACTTAATATCCATCTTCCTGACCTGGGGAAAAGAAAACATAAGAGGGTGAGCTCAAATTCTCAGCAAGGGCAAATAAAGGAAATAAAAATCATATCATATCTTTTTGAAAATCAAAACCTGCAAAAGAGATCATAATATCTTAACATGGAATAAATCATAGAAGTGAAAATGAGATCCCCATAATCATAACATAAAACTTGAAACTTTGTGGCATGCACACATAATCATGGAAAATCATTTCTTGTTAGTCATGACTCATTGCCAAGACTATCTTAGTGGACAAAGTCCATTTCTGAACCGAGTTCACTCCTCGTTTCAGTCCTGTATCACTGAACCAAAATAACCTTCCGTTCCAGCCATGTCTATCTCATGAGATATAAAATTTTTACCCAATGCATTGGAGGGAGATATAGGTCCCACCCATCTTATAATGAATCCTTTCTTATGTGTGCCACATAATCATAAAACATACATCATCGCATAACACATGTAACAAAAATGGGATTCTTGAAACATCATGACATCATAAATCAATTCATATAAGATAAAGGAATACATAAAAATAATTCCATCACAACATGATCAAATCAATTTAATAATAGTAATAAAAATAGAACCCTTTATTATCTTAGATGGAAAATAATTTTGATAAAACACTTGAACTCCATTCTTGAGGAAAATATCCTTTCTTCTTCAAAAAAACATTTTTTCCTTTCATAACATGTCATACAACTTTAAAATAAAAGAAGTTGATTAAAAATAAACTTGAAAACTTGTAAAGGAAGCTTCTTGGAAATAATGTTTTAAAAATCCATTCATGCCGTATAGGTTAAAAAAAACATTCTTCGTACTTTTGTCGGAAAAGTCAAAAAGTACCTCGTACGAAAAACGACAAAATATTCCTTTCATATCTTTTACAAAAAACTTACCGAAGGGTAAAATTGGATATAAAATATTGTATAAGGATGGAAATAATATTACATATTGATGAAACATGTATGTGGATGATAAAATACACCCCAGTAAATTTCAAAGTACAAACAATCTCGGATAAAAATGAGATTGTGATATTTCCCCTTACCTTAGGTCCAATTTGCTTTGTACGTGTCCGAAGCTCCTGTATAATGGTTTAAATAATGTTATTGACTTATTCCATAATCATATATATTGATATGATATCATATATGGTCATATTCTTAGCTTCTTATTAGTAATATTTCATTGTTACTTGTTACTCGGGTCTTTATTTCCTTTTGTTCTTATGCGTGTTTTGCCGAATAAATTCTTATTCTTATATTTAGGATATAGATAATTAATTTCCAGAATGGTATTAGTGTAGTATATACCATATTAATTCATTCAATTCATTTATATAATCATTATGAAATGAAGATCATGCAGAACGAGTCGCATCACATCGTGGAGACGGTATTCCGTACGTACGCACGAGTGATGATATCGTTCCTATGATCGTGGAACTGTATTGGAGTATATATATATTATTTCAGTATCAATATTACTTTATAATAATCATAAATAGTTACTCATTACACCATTATACCCATCCTTGTAAGGTGATGGTGGAAAATAGATTACACCACGGCGTGGAGATGGTATTCCGTACGTACGCACGCGCGGTGATTTCATTTTTCCGTAGGATGGATAGAAGGTGAATTAGGGTTGTTTCATATTTATAATAACATATCAGTATGTAAGTAATACTGATGTTATTACTTTATCATGAAACAACTAAAGAAGAAGAAGTTGAAGAAGAAAGAAATTGAAAAGATCGGTAATGGATATTACCTCTTCTTTGGAACACCTCTTTGAATCCTCCACTTAGGGAACTAAGATTGGTCTTTGAAGAAGACCAGGACCTCTAGGATTATTCTAGGGAAGTGGAGAGGAGAAAATTGCAGGGGTTGGTCGAGCTTGAGTGCTCAAATTGGTGTGAGGATGAGGGGGAGGAGGTGCCCTTTTATAAGGGAGGAGAGGGGCACCTTAGGAATATCTCAAAATATTATTTTATATTAAAGTCAAAATCGGTTTATAATGGTTCCAAAGGGTCTTATTTCGATGCTAAAGTGGGTATGGGTCGAAATCCTATCAACCAATAAGATTTAGACAAGTTTAGGGTATAATATTAACCTTATCAATTAGATTTAACTCTAAGTTAAATAATTTATCTTTTACCGTGTCTTTTTGTTTTCTTTCACTATATGGTTAATACACTTACTATAACATGCCAAACGAACCCCAAATTGTTTATTATTAGTATATATATCCTTATCTAAGTCATTTGGCCGAACCTTAGATTTTTAGGAATAAAATAAAAATTAGTAATATAATATTTGATTTAAAAACTATTTTGTGTCAATTTTGACACTATTTGATATATGATTTTTGTGAAAGTCATCACAGAATTATATGTTCGAACCAAGTTGATTAAAGCAACACTAATATATCATAGTAACCTATAAAATTAGTGGAATTCATAAAAAGTCTTAAATTACATTTATTTTGGTATTTATATTATCAATTATGTTAATATTTCATTAATAAGATAATTACTGCATCATCTTTGTGTCATAAATAAATTAAATTATTTGATGTCTAAAAATTACAAATAAAATACCATCATGTAGGAAATCTTTTTATCTTTCTAATGAATATTTACAATAGAATTTATCTTATGTATAACCCCATATTAAAAATGATTTACTTATTAAACTTTGATTTTATCTATTTTAACCCTTCTTTAAATAAATTAATAATAAATGTCCTAATCTAATCCAAGTGGGCCTAAATGTTCATATTTTATTCCTAAGTTTGTTTTTGGTCGAATTACACTTGTACAATAGAATTAGGACATGTGTTAGGGTAATATTAATATCATATTTACCCTTAGTTACCGTATTTACTATTAACCGCGGTAAAAAAAGTAAAAAGTTACTATTCACCAAAAAAATATTTTTATCTCATTGAACCACATTTTACATACTGAGATCAACCGTGTCTGTCGGATTTTTGAAATTCCATTCACAGAAGCGGTAAAATTATGTTTTATGCAAAATTCAGTTTTTTAACCTACCACTTAGTGGTTTCACTATTCATCAAAAATTGAAAGTTTTCAGAAAAATACCAAAATTTCACCCTAGGCTAATTTCGATATTCTGAGTCCAAAAATGAAATCCATTTTGAAAAATAAAATTTATAAAATTTCAAAAAGTGGTTATTACTATTCATAACGGCTAGTTTTAATAGCATATTGTTGTTTAGTGAAACTTGGTATTGCGTACGACGCAAGCTATCGAGGAAGGTCGCGATTGCGTGTAAAGCAAGCCAAGCAAGTATTGTGTAAAAAAAAGATTCCTTTGATGATTTATATAACATAAAAGTCTCAGGTGTTACAACCAAACATCTCAAGTATGACAAGGGGGTTTTAAAAACGTGTGACACTTTTTATTTCCCCAGTCTCGGAAGATAACATGTGCAAATGAATCCAAGTCCCAAAGTAGGTGTGAGCATAAAACCTAATAGTTTTCCCCGATGACTTCCATACTCATGCCACTAGGATATAGATGTTAAAAATATTTATATAAAATATTTTATATAAAAAATTTCTCAAAAAATATTATAACTAAATATAATCAAGTTCCAAAACCATTTATAACAAAAGTAAAAAAGCGCTATTTCAAACCATTTCCAACAACTCAAATTTCCATAAAAACAACCAATCAAGGATTTAAAACCTTTTCACAATATCCTTTTGGCATAACCATCCCATGGTTCAGAGCACACCCACTAATGCATGCATCATTTTATAGTTCCTTACACATGAGTGGTCTCTCATCCTATTACCTTGTTCCCTAATGACACACACCTGTGATCCAGGGTCACATACCTTGTACCCCACTGGTACACATCCCTTATTCTAGGGCACATATAACATGAACTTAAAAAACCCAAATATTCCAAATCCATTCAAATAAACCAATTAAATCCATTTTAATAAGACTATACTATTATTGAAAATCAAATAAAATAAATTTTCGAAACAACCATTTCTTTTCTATAAGTCATTCCCTTTTATTGAAAACATATAATAAAATCCATGTTCCAAAATTCTATGAAATCCCCTATTTTAAAATAAATATTTTAAAACTATGAACAAAAGAAATTTATTCAAAACACTCAATTTTTCCAATTTTCACAATTTAGCAAACCATCACAAAATATGGTTTCAAACAATTCATAAAGAGACAATTCATGAGAAATTCATCACAAAAAAATAAATTTTAAATTATTCCAAATGGTTCTATCATGTGGAGTGAATATTGAATCCATCTACCTCAACAATTTTGATGAAAATCAAAAATAGACGAAGAGAGCTCAAGAAAACTAGGTTAATTCTTCATGAAACCACCTCAGATCTCTTCTAATACCAAAAAAGACCAAATCTCATCATATTTGAAATTGAAAATATTATATCTACCCATAACAGTCATAGAACTGAGAAACTGAGAGGAGAGGAGATGTATGTCTAAGTATATCTAAGAAAACGAGCCAATAACAGTGAAGAATGACACTTACCACAAGGATCAGGCTTGATAATGCCGAGGGAGGGCTCCAGATTTATTCCAAATCACTTGGGAGAGGTTATAAAACCTTAAATGGAGAATAATCCCAAGTTAGGGCTTCGAAGGAGCAAAAAATATGGAGGTAGAGGCAAAAAGACTAAGATCCTATTTTTTAGGATCGTACTTTAACTCTACACAAGGTTAGTTCGTACTGTTTGAAAAACCATGTGCTAATCGTGTGTTGATTAATACATTAAAGAAACCTTTGAATTACCTCCTTGCATGGTCTCCCTAACCTTTATCACACCATGCCTATGATAATACCTCAAAACTGCGACAACCCACAGTTTCTTCCAGGATTTCTACGGTGTTTAGACAAACCGTGTGCAACCCGTTCAGATACCATTTTTCCAAAAAAACATATCAAAAGGTCATCCAACTCTCCCATACTTTCCCTTACACTTTATAAACATAAAAATAACAATGTAATGTTAACATACTGAAAACCAGGGTTACTAAACATAATGTCAGACATCATAATCATTCTGTCAAGGCCTCATACTGAGGGCATACATAAAATAGTAGAAACCCAAACTAGTTTGTCTCATTTGACCTACTGATACATCGAGGGGATATAGAGGGACCACCCATTACTTAATAAATCCAATACATTCCTTCTGTAAAATGGATGAATCATAAACAACATAAACATTTGTATTGAAAAACTAGCCTATAAAATGTGAATACTTTAACTATAACCCATGAATAGTATCAAGTAAGCACATCTATAGTCAATCTGATCGTAAAACGTTCAAAAAAACATGTTATATGATATCATAATAGATAAAACAGAATATAGTAAAATATTCAACAAAGGATGTTGACATAGATGAAGATTATTTTAAATCAGACAATTGAAAAGTGTATTAGGAAATATTCTTTAAACATTCCAATGTGTCCTATTCCATATTTAAACATTCAAATTATAATCTAGTTGAATATTAGGAGAATAATGAGACACTTGATATGATATAACAAAGGGAATTACATATACCACATTCATGGAATACATGGTGAACAAGGAATATATCTCATAAAAGTTAAATTTATACGAGAAAAATCCTTTTCACTTTGGAAAGAAGAGTTCTTTTGGAAAATCATTTTTACTTTTAATAAAATCAGATTTTAAACATTTATTTTACAAAAAAGAAAAGTTAAAGACCATGGAATTATATTTGAGGAATAAATGATCTCTCACTGAAGTGAAATCATGTAAAAAGAGTTTTTACGAAACTTCAGAAATAAAACATTTTAGTGAGGTTTATGGAAAATATTAAAGAAATTTTAAAGGGGAAATGAATGTTTGATTACATAAATAAACATGAACAAATATAGTTTTTTCATAAAAAAATGAGTTATTTTAGGAATATATTTATGTATTTAAATAGATTATATATTGCACTTGAATATGGGTGGGAATTCAAGAAGTTCCCTTGAATCAGGATGGTTTATCGGGATGAATTAAGAAGGGAACCATTTTGAAACAAACAATTCCCATAAAAAATATGAAATTATCTGAATATATGATTTCGGAATATACAAATATAATATATAATAACTAAAAAAATAAATAAGCATTACATTGGGGTAAGGATAGTTAACGAATAACCCGATGAAAAAATGAAGGTTCGGGTGGAATCCCTTAATAGTTTGTAATCAATTGAAACATATAAAACAAAATTTATAATAAAAATGATACATTTAATACAATTAAAAAAAATAGTTTCATGATATGTTAGAACAATGGGTAGTATACAGACACCATATATAAGAAATATGGTTGAATAAGGAATATCTCACAAAAATGGATGTGAGATGAGAAAACCCTTATTACATTGTAATCAAATGAATTATTTGTCCAAAAAATAACAATCATCCAATGAATCATTTAATAAAATTAATATAAAAATATTTATGATATTATATATCAAATTTCAATTCACATACACCACATATTAGAAATAAGTGGTGAATAATAGAAATCTCACTAAAATACAAGTGAGATGAGAAACCCCTAACAATTTATCTAAACGTGTTTTTCACTTGACCTTAACATCCTTGATAATAAAATTAAATCCATTAAATGATTAATTTGGAACCTTATATACATGTATTTGATTTATTATAATATTATTAAGTTCATTTATTCTATTTTGGATGAGTTATAAGATACATATTTATCTCCCGGGAGCATTTGATTCCTTGCTTTTCACGATCGACATACTTGTATATAATTATAGAAGTTCATGTGGAATTGATACCATTATACAAAATTAAATTTATATATTATTAATCAAAATATTGAATTGTAAATGGTTTTATACCTCATTTTTTAACATGTTATGTGGATGAATCATTATATAAGTCATTTAGTGATAATTGTTTAGATTACCATGACAGTTATTGATCATAACGAACTCATTTTGATTTATCGTTTAGTGTTATGTAAATATGTTACATACAGAAAATAAATTGGGTTATATTATAAATTTTAAAATATGTCACAACCATTAAAATGTTATCATGAATATCATTGAAGAAGAATTATAATAATGAAGCATTGTCGTCCACGAAGGTTGTAAATGGGGACCTCCCGAACAATGATTTCGTTTATAAATTAAAAGAGGAAGAGTAAGGGTATTGATAATGGTTATTAAATTTACCTGATATAATTCTAGTATATAGAGGATACTGGAGTAATTATGATCAATTTTACAGATAAGGTTATGATACAAAAATAAAATAATATAAATTGAAATGAAAAGAAATAAAAAAGGAAGAGGATATACCTCTCGAAATAACCTCCTTGAGAACCTCCTTAAGAAATGAGTTCTTGTCTATTGGAATGAACAAGCGCTCATGGACATGGGTAGGGACTAGGGAAGAGTATTTGGGTTTAACATTGAGAAGATTCAATTATTAGACTATTGAAGAGAAGGAGTGGGGGTGGTTTTTATAACGGAGGAGAGGTGGGGTTTTCCATTATTTTAATCATTATTTTATTATATGGCCAAAAACTATGAATAATATTGATTCTTATGAGTAAAAAAAAATACTTAGTTCATTTTAGTTCAAACCAATGGCCATTTAAATGAATGATCTCTCACCAATGATGCAAAAATTCATCTATTTATCATATTTCCTAAATTATCAAATTTCACTATTCACCGAAAATAGAAGTTTTTCCGAAAGATCCCAAAAATACACCCTAACCATTTCTCAATGTGTAGATTTAAAATATAAACTCCATTTAAAAATATAATTTTCTAAATATATGAAATTTAATATTAAAATAAAATCATAATTTACTGGAAAAATATAAATTTTAAATTTTAAATAGATTTTATAATTCTTTCAAGAATTAAGTAATCCCACATAAAATTATCCTACATTAATTGGACAAAACTTCATTTGTGAATAATTTTTATAAAAATGAATTTTATTTAAATAAATTTATTAATTTGAAATTATTTTAAATTTTTTTTACTCACAAAAATACGAACACTTAATTATTAATTTTTATAACATTCACTCCCATTAATAAGGTGCCTAAATTTTATTTATACTATAATGGGAGAAGTTACTATTCATAAGGGTCAAGTTACTATACATAAGAGCCGAGTTACTATACATAAGGGTACATTACTATTCAAAAGTTTGATGTTAATATTCACCAAAAAAATTAAGTTGATCCTATTAGACTCTAAAAAACATACTGATTGCTACCGTTTATGTCAGTTTTTTGAAATTCAAATTTTAGAAACGGAAAAATTATGTTTCTTGAATAGTTTATAATTATGTTGTGTAAATAATTATAATAAAAAAGAATTTTTTTCAAAGAGGCTCAATTTTTTGTTCATTACAAGAAATATTTATTTTTAATATATTGGGGTGTTACATTATCCCAACCTTCAACAAATTGTGTCATCATAATTTGAAATTTAACTCCAAAAGTTGACTGTTGATACTTGAAAATTAGATTTTTTGGAAACCCACATAGAAAATAAGGTTAATAAAATATCATCTTAACAATAAGTGGAGGAAAATTCTTAGGTTACTACAAAACTACCCATTCGAATAGTGTAACATTAGCGTGAAGTGAAAATATGTACATGGAAGAATAATCTAACTATCATGTTTTGATGGAGAGTGATAGATAACATGGTCATTAGAACATTAACCATCATAATGATGTAAATATTATGATCAGTTAAAAGAACATTGATTTCTCAAAGTAAAAACTACAAGGATAACATTTTTGTTAAAAAATATTTTTCATTTAATTTAGGGATTCCTTTAATATCTAAATAAGAACTTATGAAATTAAAATAACATGATTACATTCTATGTTAGGAGAATAATATTTTCCTTTTCATGTGCATTGATCTGTTTTCACTTCATTCCCTATAATTATTAATGAATTCTCATGGTAAATTTTCCCCGCCCGAAGAATTCGAATTAACTTTTACATATCACAGGTCACAAAACATTATAAATTTTTATTCCAATTTTCTTTATACAGCAATCGAATCCAAAATGGTTATGACAAGATTAGATAATTCCACAAAAATAATAAACTTTATATGATATAAAGTAACTTTAATCTTCAAATTTAAAATTTAATGGTCATGGTTTAACATAGATTTTTTTTAAAATTACTATCATTGTTCAAAAAAACATTATATACTAATACCCCAAAATCAAATGGAAATTTTCATATCATTTTCCAAATGACATCGATAACTCTTAATCTAAAATACAAAAGATTAAAATTCCACTATCACGTAATCTATAGGATATTCTATACATTTCCATAAATATCCTGGATCACCTTATGTCCACAATAAAATTATATTGGACTCTAAAATATAATTCAACATTTATTCATCGGAATATTCTCTTTTCAAAGTCTTATAGGATTCCAAAAATTGTGAACGTCTTCCAAAATAACCTTAATCACTAAACCACAGAATCATTTGAAAATCCCAAAGTTATCTATTTGATAAAACTGATGTACCTAAAATAAAAATTACAATTATCCATGATAGGTTTTAACTAAAAAAAGTCATGATAACTTGGACTTCATGTAGGATAGTGGTAGGAATTTCACCCTTGCTGCCCTTCGGTTGTGGGTTCAAACTCTACATCCATACCAAATGTAGTGGGTTGTCACCTGACATGGAGGGTGTCCCTTTTCAAAAAACATATATCTTCAAAAATAAATATGATATAATTTCTTGAAATAAGGTCAATTAATAAATATTATTCTAACTAGTATTTCCAATACAACATCAATAATGAAAAACATTGTACATTTATTTCCTCATAGGGCCTTACATAGTCTAGATGATATCCTATGGAATAGTTAATTGACTCCATTATATACCAGGTCCCTTAAATTTAAATAAAATAACTTCAAATGGATTCTTAGGATCATTTTTATTTCCTTCCATTGTACTCTTCATTTTTCCTCACCTATTCTTTTCATTATTTCCTTCCTTCCCATATGAAACACATTCATCCTTTCCATTGAGAAAATTCCTTGGGTGTATCCTTCCTTCCATTGTACTCTTCATTTTCCTCTATATCCTCTCAATTAATTATTAGGTCTCCTAAGACCAACTAGTTTTAATTTTTACCCGTTTATATATGGTCTTGGCATGAGGCCTTGAGTGAATGATTATGATGTTCTGTATTATGAATTCACTCATTATGAATCTATAGATTGATTTTCCATGTGATTATTCAACTAGTATAATATCCATCTTTATGTTTTATGTAAGTATCTAATAACTCTTTATTTCTTTTATATTATGCTCAAGTTTATTTTTAAATGGACGTGTTTTTAGTTATTCTTCAAGCTTAGTGTTTATGTTTATGATTACATGAGTTGTATTATTTACCCTTACTAATAATTTGAGATAAACCCTTTAAAATGTTTTATATTTCCCCAGGATACAATGAAGAGTACTATGAATGACTTTCAGGGATAATATAGGAGATATGGGAGTTACTAATGGATCTTCGATATTGTATTTCATTTCAAGTTGTAATGTTGAACTTAAGTATGTATCTAGTTTTCCAAAAATACTAAACCACCTGGTCCATCGGCATTTTAATTTCATGTAATAATTCTAATGTTATAAAATAATTCATTGGATTCAGGAAACTAGGGCCAGGTCATTATGTGTATCTTCTTAGAAAATAAATCCATGATTGGATACTACAAGTAGATGTGGTTCCAGAACAAATGTACATAGGATTTACAACACCGACATAGTGTTACGAGCTTGACTTAGTTAACATGGTATAAGACAACGTTCCTTACAAGGTGCCTGGTTTGACACTCCAAGGGGGTATGCTTTGGATAATTCACATTTTCATTAAAAACCTTAATTATGGATTTGAATATATATTGAAAATGAATAACCTAGGTTAGTCCTCTAGAGTTTGAGGTTGAAAACAGGTTGTCATGATATTCTATAAATTATTAGAATTTTTTCTCACTATTACTATTATTATTCACAATATGATTTTTGGTTTTAGTCAATGGCAAGAATATAAATGAGTCATGTTAACACTGAACAGTATGAAAAAATTGGTGGTGATGAGCAACCAAATAGGATGTTAATATGAGTGAAAAGCATCATGTTCGTTCCTAATGAGTTTTCTTGAAATATTATTTAAAACATATACCATAACAAACACATGAACCCTCCAAAGAAGAGAATAATAGAGCTTTCTAAGAGCTCCAGTAGTGGAGACCATAGAGAAATGAAGGTTCGACTATTAGAATGAATGAAATTTGGAAGGATACACCCAAGGGATTGTATCAATGGAAAGGATAAATGTGTTTCATATGGGAAGGAAGGCAATAATGAAAAGAATAACTGAGGAAAAATGAAGATTACAATGGAAGGAAACAAAAATGATCCTAAGAATCCATTTGTAGTTATTTTCCTTAAATTTAAGGAACCTAGGATTTAATAGAGTCAATTACATATTCTATAGGATATCATATAGACCATGTAAGGCCCTATGAGGAAATAAATATACGATGTTTTTTTTATTATTGAGGTTGTATCGAAAATACTAGTTAGAAGAAAGTTTAATAATTGACCTTATTTCAAGAAATTATATCATATTTATTTTGGAAGATTTATGTTTTTTAAGAAAGGATACCCTGCATGTCGGGTAACAACCCACTGCATTTGGTATGGATGTAGTGTTTGAACCCACAACCGAAGGGTGACAATGGTGCAATGCCTACAACTAGCCTACATGAAGTCCTAGTTATCAAGACTTTTTTTAGTTAAAACCTCTCATGGATAATTATTATTTTTATTTTTGGTACATCAGTTTTATCAAATAGATAACTTTGGGATTTTCAAATGATTTTGTGGTTAAGTGATTAAGGTTATTTTGGAATACATGGGAGGATTCTATATCATGAAGTGGATGGAATGATCCACATGACATGGATCATCCCTCTAGTTCCCCATGTTCATATCTTGGAATAACAGTAATATACCTCGAACTAGCTATTGGTTCACCTATGGATCAGTTGAAATCACATTCTCCGTTATGTCTTCCGGTTGGTTTTTATGATGCCTACCAAGTTCTATTTTTTAAAAAATAGAAAACTCTATAAGTTTCACTCTCTAGAAACTGATGGCTTAGAATTTCAAATTCAATCACATGAGCTATCACATAATTTCTATCCAAAAGAAACATTTCTCATTAAATCATTTTAAAAAAAATTCATTCATTCTTTGGAAAATCAAATCATTTTCAAAATATGTCAACCATTCCCTTTTCAAAGTCTTTCATTTGAAAAAAATTTCATTCTTTTCGAAAATCATCACTGTTGAACATAGCATAAATCATTAATCCAAATGAAATATTGAATCCAACTGGGAAGTCATTCCACTACAATTCATGTCGTACTCGTACGACTTCCTAATCCCATGGCAAAGTGATTTTCATAATACTATAAGTTTCTCTAAAATACTTATGTACCAAAATCCCTGGTAACATGAATTCAAGCATATAATGGTTAGCTACATCTTTTTATTCTATACATTTGTAATGACACATTTATTCACATTGTATTGAGAATAAAATGAATCATTACTGGTCCTTAAAGAATATCCCCAAGATGCCAATGGATGGAAATAAATGTCGAAGGGTTTTGAATGAAAGTGGGGGGGGGGTGTCAATTTACCTTTTTGTAATTAAAAACATAAACCCAAAAAACCATAACCAAACAAATCACTGCATGATGTATGAATAAAATCAAGAAAACACAACCATTATCTTTATAACAAAATAAAAACAAAAAAGTGATAGAGAAGAAGAAAAATAAACCATCAAAGTAAATAGAATAAGAACTAATAAAGACACCAAGATGACCACAAGAAACCATGATCCAAAACCTCTAAAATCCAACATCACCAAACATCTCAAGTATGACTAGGTGGTTTTAAAAACGTGTGACAATTTTTATTTTCCCATGTCACGGAAGATAGCATGTGCAAATGAATCAAAGTCCCAAAGTAGGTGTGTGAATAAAACATAGTAGTTTTCCCCGATGACTTCCATACTCATGCCACGAGGATATAGAGGTTAAAAATATTAATATAAAATATTTTATATAAAAATTTCTCAAAAAATATTATAACTAAATATAATCACGTTCCAAAACCATTTATAAAAAAAGTAAAAAAGCGCTATTTCAAACCATTTTCCAACAAGACAAATTTCCATAAAAACAACCAATCATGGATTTAAAACCTTTTAACATTATCCTTTTGGCATAACCATCCCATGGTTCAGAGCACACCCACCAATGCATGATTCATTTTACAGTTCCTTACACATGAGTGGTCTCTCATCCTATTACCTTGTTCCCTAATGACACACACCTGTGATCCAGGGTCACATACCTTGTACCCCACTGGTACACATCCATTATTCTAGGGAACATATAACATGAACTTAAAAAACCCAAATATTCCAAATCCATTCAAATAAAAAAATTCAATCCATTTTAATAAGACTATAGTGTTATTGAAAATCAAATAAAATAAAATTTCAAAACAACCATTTGTCATTCCCTTTAATTTAAATCATCTAATAAAATCCATGTTATAAAATTCTATGAAATCCCCTATTTTAAAATACATATTTTAAAACTATGAAAAAAAGAAATTTATTCAAAACACTCAATTTTTCCGATTTTCATAATTTACTAAACCACCACAAAAGATGGTTTCAAACAATTCATAAAGAGACAATTCATGAGAAATTCATCACAAAAAAATAAATTTTAAAGTATTTCAAATAGTTTTTCATGTGGAGTGAATATTGATTCCACCTACCTCAACAATTTTGATGAAAATCAAAAATTGACGATGAGAACTCAAGACAACTAGGTTAATTCTTCATGAAACCACCTCAGATCTCTTCTAATACCAAAAAAAGACCAAATCTCATCATATTTGAAATTGAAAATATTATATCTACCCATAACAGTCATATAAATGTGAAACTGAGAGGAGAGGAGATGTATGCCAAAGTATATCTAAGAAAACGAGCCAATAACAGTGAAGAATGACACTTACCACAAGGATTAGGCTTGATAATGTCGAGGGAGGGATCCAGATTTTTTTCAAATCACTTGGGAGAGGTTAGAATACCTTAAATGGAGAATAATCCCATGTTAGGGAATTGAAGGAGCCAAAAATACGGAGGTATAGGAAAAAATATTAAGATTCTATTTTTTAGGATCATACTTTAACAATACACAGGGTTAGTTCACACAGTTTGAAAAAACGTGTGCTAATCGTGTGTTGATTACTACCTTACAGAAACCTTTTCATGAAATCCTTGCATGGCCTCCCTAACCTTTCTCACACCATGCCGATGATAATACCTCAAAACTGCTACTGCCCACAGTTTCTTCCAGGATTTTTGTGGAGTGTAGACAAACCGTGTGCAACCCATTCATATACCATTTTTCCACAAAAACATATCAAAAGGTCATCCAACAATCCCATAATTACCCTTACACTTTATAAACATAAAAATATCAATTTAATATTAACATAATGAAAACCAGGGTTACTAAACATAATGTCGGACATCATAATCATTCTGTCAAGGCCTCATGCCGAGGGCATACATAAAATAGTAGAAACCCAAACTAGTTTGTCTCATTAGTCGTATTGATGCATTGAGGGGATATAAAGGGCCCAACCATTACTTATTAAGTCCAATAAATTCCTTCTATAAAATGGATGAATCATAAACAACATCAACATTTGTATTGAAAAACTAGCCTATAAAATGTGAATACTTTAACTATAACCGATGAATGGTATCAAGTAAGCACATCTATAGTCAAACTGATCATAAAATGTTCAAAAAAAAACATGTTATATGATATCATAATAGATAAAACAGAATTTAGTAAAATATTCAACAAAGGATATTGACATAGATGAAGATTCTTTTAAATCAGACAATTGAAAAGTGCATTGGGAAATATTCTTTAAACATTCCAATGTGTCCCATTCCACATTTAAAAATTCTAATTATAATCCAGTTGAATACTAGGATAATAATGAGACACTTGATATGATATAACAATGGGAATTACATATACCACATTCATGGAATACGTGGTGAACAGGGAATATATCTCATAAAAGTTAAATTGATACGAGAAAAATCCTTTTTTACTTTGGAAAGAAGAGTTCTTTTGGAAAATCATTTTTACATGTAATAAAATCAGATTCTAAACATGTATTTTAAAAAAAATAAAAGTTAAAGACCATGGAATTATATTTGAGGAATAAATGATCTCTCACTGAAGTGAAATCATGTAAAAAGAATTTTTACGAAACTTCAGAAATAAAACATTTTAGTGAGGTTTATGGAAAATATTAAAGAAATTTTAAAGGGGAAATGAATGTTTGATTACATAAAAAAACATGAAAGAATATAGTTTTTTCATGAAAAAATGAGTTATTTTAGGAATTTATTTATGGATTTAAATAGATTATATATTTCACTTGAATATGGGTAAGAATTCAAGAAGTTCCCTTGAATCAGGATGGTTTATCGGGATGAATTAGGAAGGGAACCATTTTGAAAAAAACAATTCCCATAAAAAATATGAAATGATCAGAATATATTATTTTGGAATATATATATATAATATATAATAACTAAAAAAATAAATAAACATTACATTGGGGTAAGGATAGCTAACGAATAACCCGATGAAAAAATGAATGTTCAGGTGGAATCCCTTACTAGTTTGTAATCAATTGAAACATATAAAAAAATTAATAATAAAAAATGATACATTTAATACGATTAAAATAAATAGATTCATGATATGTTAGAACAATGGGTAGTATGCAGACACCATACACAAGAAATATGTTTGAATAAGGAATATCTCACAAAAATGGATGTGAGATGAGAAAACCCTTATTACATTGTAATCAAATGAATTATTTGTCCAAAAAATAACAATCATCCAATAAATCATTTAATAAAATTAATATAAAAATATTTATGATATTATATATCAAATTTAAATGCACATACACCACATACTAGAAATAAATTGGGTTATATTATAAATTTTAAAATATGTCACAACCATTAAAATTTTATCATGAATATCATTGAATAATAATTATAAGAATGAAGCATTGTCATCCATGAAGGTTGTAAATGGGGACCTCCCGAACAATGATTTCGTTTATAAATTAAAAGAGGAAGAGTAAGGGTATTGATAATGGTTATTAAATTTACCTGATATAATTCCAATATATAGAGGATACTGGAGTAATTATGATCAATTTTACAGATAAGGTTATGATACAAAAAGAAAATAAGATAAATTGAAATGAAAATAAATAAAAAAGGAAGAGGATATTCCTCTTGAAATAACCTCCTTGAGAACCTCCTTAAGAAATGAGTTTTTTCTATTGGAATGAACAAGGGCTCATGGACATGGGCAGGGACTAGGGAAGAGTATTTTGGTTTAAGATTGAGAAGATTCAATTATTAGACTGTAGAGACCCTAAGCTTAACGTACATGAACATTACATTACTTTTGCGGAATACTTAGTACATAACAAAAACACACACACAAGGATCGTAATAGTTTAGTGTCTTTGGAAACTCGGAATATAATCTTCTAATCTTCGTGATAGATCTTCAACATCTCCCATAAAGATCTTCCTTTTTTTATATGTAAAACCTTTCTTTATACCCTGGGGAAAAGTCAACATAAAAGGGTGAGCTCAAATGCTCAGCAAGGGCAAATAAAGGAAATAAAAATCATATCATATCTTTTTGAAAATCATAACCTGCAAAAGAGATCATAATATCTTAACATGGAACAAATCATAGAAGTGAAAATGAGATCCCCATAATCATAACATGAAACTTGAAACTTTGTGGCATGCACACATAATCATGGAAAATCATTTCTTGTTAGTCATGACTCATTTCCAAGACTATCTTAGTGGACAAAGTCCCTTTCTGAACCGAGTCACCCTCGTTCCAGTCCTGTTTCACTGAACCGGTATAACCTATAATTCCAGCCATGTCTATCTCATGAGATATAAAATCTTTACCCAATGCATTGGAGGGAGATATAGGTCCCACCCATCTTATAATGAATCCTTTCTTATGTGTGCCACATAATCATAAATCATACATCATCACATAACACATGTAACAAAAATGGGATTCTTGAAACATCATGACATCATAAAACAAATCATATAAGGTAAATGACTTCATCAATGTAATAATAGGGATAAAAACAGAACCCTATATTATCTTAGATGGAAAATAATTTTGATAAAACATTTGAACTCCATTTTTCAGGAAAATATCCCTTCTACTTCAAAAACACTTTTCTTTTCTTAACATGTCATACAATTATAAACTAAAAGAAGTTGATGAAAAATAAACATGAAAACTTATAAAGGAAGATTATTGGAAATAATTTTTTAAAAATCCATTCTTGCCATATAAGTTAAAAAAACATTCTTCGTACTTTTGTCGGAAAAGTCAAAAAGTACCTCGTACGAAAAATGACAAAAGATTCCTTTCATATCCTTTACTAAAAACTCACCGAAGGGTAAAATTGGATTTAAACAATTGTAGGTGGATGGAAATAATATTACATATTGAGTAAACATGGATGTGGATGATAAAATACACCCCAGTAAATACCAAAGTATAAACAATCTCGGATAAAAATGAGATTGTGATATTTCCCTTACCTTAGGTCCGACTTGCTTTGTAAGTGTCAGAACCTCCTGTATAATGATTTAAATCATGTTATTGACTTATTCCAGAATCATATTCATTTTTATTATATCATATATGTTCCACTTATGACTTTATATTACCCTTTCTTTTGTAAATTCATGTTAAAGTAGCGTTTTGGGTAAAATCGTCTCATTTGTCGTTCGTGTTTTTAACTTGTAATTATTAATATGATTACTTGGATCATGATTACTTATATCCAGAATGTAAAACATGATTTATATATAATATATATTCAGAATATATATATATATATAATATATCGATAAATGGAATGAAATACACCGTTCATGGAGACGGTAGTCCGTACGTACGCATGAACGCTGTTTTCGTTTCCTTATTGAAGTGAGTGGAATTAAGTAGATGACATACATATAAATTTACATAAATCCAGTATCATTATTATGTCATATATTTCATTAGTACTTATTATATATACTTTATAATGATTCATGAATGGTTAATCATTGAGAATGAATCTCATCGCGTCGTGGAGACGGTAGTCCGTACGTACGCACGAGCGATGATATCGTTCCCATGGTCGTGGAATTGTGTTGAAGTGTATGTAGAATATTTCAGTATCAATATCACTTTATAATAATCATATATAGTTACTCATTACACCATTATACCCATCCTATTAAGGTGGTGGGGGAAAATAGATTACACCACGGCGTGGAGACGGTATTCTGTACGTACGCACGCGCGGTGATTTCATTTTTCCGTAGGATGGATAGAAGGTGAATTAGGATTGTTTCATATTTATAATAACATATCAGTATGTAAGTAATACTGATTTTATTAATTTGTCATGAAACAACTAAAGAAGAAGAAGTTGAAGAAGAAATAAATTGAAAAGATCGGTAATGGATATTAACTCTTCTTTGAAACGCATCTTTGAATCCTCCACTTAGAGAACTAAGATTGGTCTTTGAAGAAGACTAGGACCTCTAGGATTATTCTAGGGAATTTGAGAAGGGATTTTGGCAGGGGTTGGCCGAGCTTGAGTGCTCAAATTGGTGTGAGGAGGAGGGGGAGGAGGTGTCCTTTTATAAGGGAGGAGAGGGGCACCTTAGGAATATCTCAAAATATTATTTTATATTAAAGTCAAAATCGGTTTATAATGGTTCCAAAGGGTATTATTTCGAAGCTAAAGTGGGGATGGGTCGCAATCCTATCAACCAATAGGATTTAGACAAGTTTAGGTTATTATTTTAACCTTATCAATTAGATTTAACTCTAAGTTAAATAATTTAACTTTTACCGTGTCTTTTTGTTTTCTTACATTATATGGTTAATACACTTACTATAACATGCCAAACGAACCCAAAATTGTTTATTATTAATATATATATCGTTATCTAAGTCATTTGGCCGAACCTTAGATTTTTAGGAATAAAATAACAATTAATAATATAATATTTGATTTAAAAACTATTTTGTGTCAATTTTGACACTATTTGATTTATGATTTTTGTGAAAGTCATAACAGAATTATATGTTCAAACCAAGTTGATTCAATAAACACTAATATATCATAGTAACCTATAAAATTAGTGGAATTCATAAAAAGTCTAAAATTACATTTCTTTTGGTGTTTATAACATCAATTATGTCAATATTTCATTAATAAGATAATTACTGCATCATCATTGTGTCATAAATAAATTACATTATTTAATGTCTAAAAATTACAAATAAAATACCATTATATAGGAAATCATTTTATATTTCTAATGAATATTTATAGTCGAATTTATCTTATGTATAACCCCATATTAAAAATAATTTACTTATTAAACTTTGATTTTAACTATTTTAACTATTCATTAAATAAAATAATATTAAATGTCATTATCTAATACAAGTGGACCTAAATGGTCATATTATATTCATAAGGTTGTTTTTGGTCGAATTACACTTATCCAATAGAATTAGGACATGTGTTAGGGTAATAGTAATATCATATTTACCCTTAGTTACCCTATTTACTATTAACCGCGGTAAAAAAAGTTTAAAGTGACTATTCACCAAAAAATTATTTTTATCTCATTGAACCACATTTTACTTACTGATATCAACCGTGTCTGTCGGATTTTCGAAATTCCTTTCACAGAAGCGGTAAAATTATGTTTTATGCAAAATTCAGTTTTTAACCTACCACTTAGTGGTTTCACTATTCATCAAAAATTGAAGTTTTTCAGAAAAATGCCAAAATTTCACCCTAAGCTATAATTGATATTCCAAATTTAAAAATGATTTCTATTTTACAAAATTCCCAATATATAAGTTGCATTAATTAATTTTATAATTAATTTCCGCTGTCACAACAAATAGCGTGTTTTTAAGAGATAATAACTATCAAAAGATTGACACTTGTTTATAACTGGTTTAAATGTGAAATTACATCCAATGACCAACATTGTATTAAATTGTAAAAATATATTCTAAATATACTTTAAAACCACTCAAATTAATAATTTATCACTATTAATTATTTCGATTAAAAAATTTGTTTTTAATTAAAATTTAGTAATTTTCACTATTCATCAGAATATGAAAGTTATCCAAAAAGTACCAAAATTTCACCTTAGGCTAAATTCGATACTCCGAATCCATAAATGAAGTCCATTTTGAAAAATAAAATTTACAAAATTTCAAAAAGTGGTTATTACTATTCATAACGGCTAGTTTTAATAATATCTTAATAACATATCGTTGTTTAGCGAAACTTGGTGTTGCGTACAACACACGCTATCGTGGAAGGTCGCGATTGCGTCTAATTCAAGACAGGTCAGAGATGTGTGTTGTGAAATCTCCTTTTGGTGTAGCGTATAACACAAGACATTAATGAAATTAAAAAGAATATTTTTCATAAAATCTCGGGGTGTTACATTCTACCCCCCTTAAAATGAATTTTGCCCTCGAAATTCGTCGGGGTTATAAATGGTTTACTATTGAAAAGTTTCTTTAATCGAAACCCACATCGTAAAAAAGAATACCAAAACCAATATTAAAAAAAAAGTATGAAACGTAACGGTTACCCAAATAAACTAATCACTGGGTTTCCACATAGGTGAAAATATGGATATGGAAGAGAAATCTAACCATCATGTTCTGATAGAGAGTGGTAGAGAACATGGCTATGGAAAAGATAGAAATCACAAATCCATAAATTTGTGACGATCTAAGGTACCATCTGATTAATCAGATATAAGAGCACTAGGACAACATTTTTGGTTTTCAAGATCATTTCCCTAAAGTTGATGAAATTGGAATTAGAAGAAACACTACTACAAAAACGGGCAATAACAGCGCTAAAATCGGGCTTTAACAGCGCTAAAAAAGCGCTGTAAAGCTCAGCGCTGATAAAGGGGGGGGGTCCTTTAACAGCGCTGTTAAATGTTACCTTTAACAGCGCTAAAAAAGCGCTGTTAAATGTCACCTTTAATGGCGCTAAAAAAGCGCTGTTAAAGGATAGCTTTAACAGCGCTAAAAAAGCGTTGTTATATGTTGCATTTAACAGCGCTTTTTTAGCGCTGTTAAATATCTCCTTTAACAGCGCTTTTTTAGCGCTGTTAAATGTCGCCTTTAACAGCGCTAAAAAAGCGCTGTTAAATCCCTGCCTGCTGCTAATAAAATACCTGCACTAGTACAGCCAGCCGAGCAGACCTGCACAAAAACCAACCACAGACCTGCACAAAAACCAGTATCAATAGGATAGATCCTACCATGAACTCGAACCCCACTAATGGATAGATCACCCCTCCCCTGGAAAGAACCCAACTCCTTGATGGAAAGATCCCCACCTTCACCTAGACAGATCCCCCCAACAATAGACCCCCCAACTACACCTATAGCCCCACCTATTGAAATATTCTCCCCACTACACTAGACACCCATCCTTGGAAAAAATCCCCCCCACACCCAGCAGTAGACCCCCTCCCCTGGAAATATCCCCATGAACTAGACCCCCCAGCTGAATACTCCCTGGATAGACCCCCTTCATTAGAAACCCCATACCTACATGGAAAGATTCCCCTTTTTGGACAGACCCCCTGCTGAATAGATTCCCCCTCCCCATGGAAAACCCCCCCCACATTAGACCCCCTACTAGACACCCATGGAAATATCCCCTTGCACTAGACACCCACTCCCCAGAAGGAAATATCCCCTTGTCGGAAAGACCCCCCGCCCCGCACTAGACCCCCTGCTGGAAAAATCCCCCTAGACAGATCCCCCCAGTAGACCCCCCCCCCCCCCCGCACTGGATAGACCCCCTGTAATAGACACCCCTCCCCACATGGAAAAATACCCCCTGCTAGACAAACACCCTCTCCCTACCTGGACAGATCCTCCTAGACAGACCCCCATGCTGGAAAGACACCCCTCCCCACCTGGACAGATCCCCCTCCCCACCTATACAAACCCCCCACCACACTAGACCCCCTATTGGACAGATCACCCTGCTTCTATAAAGACCTCCTCCCAACCTAGATAGATCCTGGCCAGCACTAGACCCCCCACACTAGAACCCCTCCAAATCTCATCTGTCAGATGCCTGACAGACCCCCCGATACACAATTAAATTTAATTGTGCAACCCAAACACATGATAATATCTCTATTATACAAAAATTTTCATCCAAATGTACTACACTAACAAATAACATGCTAATATGACTACAACTAAATCAAGACATAGAGAAGAAAATCAGTATTTGGATAATAATCATCACTTTGAAAATATTAAATGCTTAGTTCTCATTTGAGACATAAAATGAATATGGTAACCATAAAACCAGTAAAAGTTCTAAATAAAATGAATACCTTATTTGGATTTGAATGGTAAAGTTCAACAAATTGTAAAATTATACATTTTTTATTTCATAATTGTATAATAATTTTGAATAAATTCTGTGAATTAATGAATATCTTGTTCTAGAATTCTAGTTTCATGGAAGAGGAAGACCACCTAAATTGAATGATAGAATAAATATCATATAAGAATTGAAATGAAAAAGAATAATGAAGCAAACATTTACAAAACATGATATCTTTGTATCTTAAGAATTATTTTTTTTGAAAATAATGAAGGAAAAATATAGAATAATGAAAATTAAAATGATGAAAACTTACAGTGAATGGAATAAAATGACAACAAAACTAGAAATCTTGACCAACATCAAGGTTTGGACTAAATAATAATATACCAACTGAATCAAAAATAGATAATATTGTCCGATCAGAACATGAGAGAAGAAACTATGACCTATGGGCTTTCTTGAATTAGAGGATTAGATATCATGTTTCATTTGACATGGGCAGGAACAGCCCTACATCTAATTGTATTCCACAATCACTCATAGATGCCATTAAATGAAGTATAATCAGTATATTTTTCTAAAATATGAAATATTTGGTTCAAGTTGTTGAATAATTGAAAAATATCACAATTATAGTGACTAAATAAGTAATCATATCCATTGATTTCAATTAGATCTCTCAGTAAACAGTTTCTTATGATTTATAATATATTCTTTTTATTGAATCTAATAACCCAAATATACAATACTTTAGGAAAGCCATGTAATCCACCCCAGGTTTTATGTGTCATTTAAAGGGTCACATGCCTTGTCGCTTTACCCTGGGTAACTCCAATGTTCAGCTGCCTGTGTGAATATACAAGTCATATCAATAGGAAATTACATGGCATGTTAAAAAACATATACATGTTACCCTTTGATCTTGTGTCCTCTTATGCACCCTTGCCCTGTGTTAGTACATGACGTCGATCTCGTGTGATTCTTCCTGTGTATCTGTACAAGGGATAAACTGCGTAGCTGGCTCATTAAAGACGTGTAGTGGGATATATTCCATGTAGGAAAGCCATGTAATCCACCCCAGGTTTGACTCGTACACGTCACATATGACCCATGGATCATTGTACTAAAGTGTTAACACAATCCTAAGGCGTTTGGTCGGTTTCCCGTATGTCAGTTGTTGATTTCACTTAAAAATAAATCCATTTTGAACAAAATAGAGGCACTTTGAGTGGTGTCGGCCACACCGGGCATCGGATTGAGTCGGGGTTGACTTTTACACATCAAATTTGACCCATGGATCATTGCCCTTAAGTTTCAACAGAATCCAAATGCGTTTGGTCGGTTTGCCGCATGTCAGTTGTTGATTTCACTTAAAAATAAGTCCATTTTGAACAAAAGAGAGGCACTGTGAGTGGTGTCGGCCACACCGGGCCTCGGATTGATGCGATGTTACGTCACACATGAGTCATTGATCATTGTGAAAAAGTATCAACGCAATCAGAAGTCGTTAGATCGGTTTGGCGTATGTACGTAAAATATTGTCCATTTTAAACTAAATACATACACTTGGAGTGATACCGGTCACACCGCGCCTCTGATTGAGGCGGGGTTGAATCTTACACGTCACATTTGACCCATGGATAGTTTTCCTTAAGTTTCAATAGAATCCCAATGGGTTTGGTCAGTTTGCCGTATGTCAGTTTTTGATTTCACTTAAAATTAAGTCCATTTTTAACAAAACAGTGACACTGTGAGTGGTGTCGGCCACACCGGGCCTCGGATTGATGCGGTGTTGAATCGTACACGTCACACATGAGTCATTGATCGTTGTGAAAAAGTATCAACGCAATCAGAAGCCGTTAGATCGGTTTGGCGTATGTACGTAAAATATTGTCCATTTTAAACTAAATACATACACTTGGAGTGATACCAGTCACACCGCGCCTCTGATTGAGGCGGGGTTGAATCTTACACATCACATTTGACCCATGGATAGTTGTCCTTAAGTTTCAATATAATCCCAATGGGTTTGGTCGGTTTGCCGTATGTCAGTTGTTGATTTCACTTAAAATTAAGTCCATTTTTAACAAAACAGTGACACTGTGAGTGGTGTCGGCCACACCGGGCCTCGGTTTGATGCGGTGTTGAATCGTACACGTCACACATGAGTCATTGATCGTTGTGAAAAAGTATCAACGCAATCAGAAGCCGTTAGATCGGTTTGGCGTATGTACGTAAAATATTGTCCATTTTAAACTAAATACATACACTTGGAGTGATACCGGTCACACACAAAATCACCCTTCGACATATCCTACAATGTCTTCAGACCCCACCCTTTCCCCTCTGCTGTAAAAATCACCCTTCGACTATCTGGTTATGATTTTTGACAGCCGAGGGGAAAGGGTGGGGTCTCAATCCGAGGCGCGGTGTGACCGGTATCACTCCAAGTGTATGTATTTAGTTTAAAATGGACAATATTTTACGTACATACGCCAAATCGATCTAACGGCTTCTGATTGCGTTGATACTTTTTCACAATGATCAATGACTCATGTGTGACGTGTACGATTCAACACTGCATCAATCCGAGGCCCGGTGTGGCCGACACCACTCACAGTGTCACTGTTTTGTTAAAAATGGACTAATTTTTAAGTGAAATCAACAACTGACCATCTAGAGATGTATCTAAATTTGTGACTTTCTTTTAAATAGTGACTCTTTTCAGAACTGCGTGATATGAAGGTATTTTGGAGATTTTACTGGTTCATGCATGATATGAAGGTATTTTGGAGATTTTACTGGTTTTCTTGTCCAAAGGCCAAAGAAATGTGGTCCATCATTCTTACATGTTACTCGTACACGTCACCAAGGACCCGTGGATCCTTCTCCTAAAGGATGAAGGCAATCCGGATGCGTCTGGTCAGATTTACGTAGGCCAGTTGTTGTTTCCAATTAAAGTGGTGTCCATTTTAAACAAGAGAGCGACCCTTTGGGTGGTAGCGGTCACACCGTGCCTCGGATTGAGGCAGGGTTGACTCGTACACGTCACCAAGGACCCGTGGATCCTTCTCCTAAAGGATGAAGGCGATCCGGATGCATCTGGTCCGATTTACGTAGGTCAGTTGTTGTTTCCAATTAAAGTGGTGTCCATTTTAAACAAGAGAGAGACTCTTTGGGTGGTAGCGGTCACACCGTGCCTCGGATTGAGGCAGGGTTGACTCGTACACGTCACCAAGGACCTGTGGATCGTTCTCCTAAAGAATGAAGGCAATCCGGATGCGTCCGGTCGGATTTCCATAGGTCAGTTGTTTCCAATTAAAGTGGTGTCCATTTTAAACAAGAGAGCGACCCTTTGGGTGGTAGCGGTCACACCGTGCCTCGGATTGAGGCGGAGTTGACTCGTACACGTCACCAAGGACCCGTGGATCGTTCTCCTAAAGGATGAAGGCAATCCAGATGCGTCTGGTCGGATTTCCGTAGGTCAGTTGTTGTTTTCAATTAAAGTGGTGTCCATTTTAAACAAGAGAGCGACCATTTTAGTGGTTCAACATTCTTGCATGTTGCTGGTGCATATCATCTGTTAAAATGGAAAAATGACTCATTGGAGAAAGAATGTTTTATTTAATAACAATTACAATTTTGCTACGAACATTTACATACAACAATATTTCATCTTTTGATCCCCTTAACCCCTCTCAAAAATGACCACCAATTGTACATGTCCCCAAGTCAGATCATCATTGTATTTGTGTACAATCTGTCATCAGGTATGCGGCCCACTCGTTTCTGAACACATCTATATCGTCTTGTGAGTATGAGGCTTTTCGGCATTCATAGTAGTACTGCAAAATAAAAAAATAAAGAATTAATAAATAACTTAAACGAACTAGTAATTGTTTTTGAAAATACCTCTTTAGGGATGCTTGTTTGCTGATGTAAAACGATCTCTTTCATAAATTTACAAACATAATAACCGCAATCATTATCGTTTGTTTGTTTTGGACAGTGCAAAAAAATTGATCATTAGGAGAATAAATAACTTGTGTTGAGGTGTGTTTGGATAGTGAAATTTTATTATATATACCCTGATATTTGTCCAGACGTAGTACTTGTTCGGCTCCTTATGCTTAGCCCCTGTCCTCATACCATGATTTAGACGATATTGGTACACCGCCCTATCATAACAGAATCCTCAGTAAAAGATAATATATATTATATAAATTGATGTTTAGACCTAAAACGTAAGATGTAGTGTCTTACAGATTCACAAACTCCATCATGTATGGTCGGTTTGATGGATATCCTAGCTTTGAATCCATAAAATAAATCTTCGGAGTATCCAAGTTCACCGCAATTAGCAACCAATGTTGCCTAAAAACACAAAAAGGAATAAGTAATAAAAAAAGTGAAAATATAATTGATATGCTTTAATCGTAGAGTATTACCCCTGCATGGTTGGTATTAGGAAAAGTCTGTCATCTGTAATCTTGCGTTCAAATGTTTTCAGCAAGTCCTTCACTATTGAATCCCTTTTTGATGACTCTATTTTTGTTTGGTGTGTTGATGTGATATGAGGACTAACCAGTCCAAATCTTGGCTCATGGGAAAATCCCTTCAACTGTTTTTCATAAATGCGTCTGTCAACAATATAAAATGCATTTAGTCATAATTTGCACATTAGATCAGCTTTTAGAAAATCAATTCATGGAAACATACCTCATATATACATTTACAACAGTGACGCCTAACCAACCGTTTTCAAGGATTTCATTTACATTTTCAGCAGCAACGAAATCTTGACTTTCCTCTCCGTATATATTATCTTCGAAAATCACTATATGACTATTACCATCTTTTAGCTTCGTATCCACATGAGTCTTCAATGCTAGTAAATGTGGAAAGAGAACAGGTGGTGTTATTGTGCTTTCAGTAGCTCCTTGGGATCGATTGGTCGATCCTTTAGATGGTTTCGAGCCGATGTTAGTCACCCCCTTTCCTTTCTCCATCTATAACAACAATCATTGATTCAGACACTCTTTTCATTAATTGTTAAGGGTTTAGCTTGAAAATAAAAGGAAATAAATACCTCTTTGTCTGCATGTACTCTTACAAGTTGTGCCGGCCATGCAATGAATGTCCCAATAGCCTTTTCAACCGTATGAATATCATCGTCATCAAGTGGAATAGGTAGCATTGCATTTGGCTCATGAGCTACAGTAATCGTCACTTTCAGATGATCTTTTGAAAGTGGTCTATTATGCAGTGTGGCATCTGGGATATTGAACACTGTAGCCCTCGCTACAAGGCGATAGGTGGGTGTTGACAGATATAAATCACAATCATTATCACCCTGTAGAAGATCAGTACAGATAAATTATCAGTGTTTGTCTGATTCATATTTAATGGGAACCGTTATTAGAATATTGATTACCACGGCTAAGAAATTTTGTTTAGGTGAATGGCTCGCCTCAAAGCTGGTGGGGGGTGGGGCAGGATGTTCATGCGGTGGTTGTTCCTGAGTTGTGTCCTCCCTTTGCTTCCCACCCATAAAAGTTGCTAGCAACTCTCCCTGCCATTGCAATTTTTCTTCAAGGGTTGCTATTTTTTCGCTCATTTGTTCCAATTTTTTCTCTGTATCATCTATTTTTTCTTCTTCTCAAAATATACTCGGGGTGTCACCCCAAACCCTGCACCTCTGACACGACCGTATTTTTCTGGCTGCTTCAAAGCCGTCTATAATAGGTCTGTATCAGCTACAGGAGTAGCTGATTCCAGTGACTGTCAGATATAGGAAAAAAACTAATTATTTTTATGTAATAGCAATTTTAAACAAATCTTTTTATCATCGTGTCATACTTACACATATTTCCCACACTTTTTGTGTGTTCTCATCTATTAACTTCCCTTCTTTGTTCACACGTGCCTCCTTCCATAGCACATGACGTGGGATAGAAGTGCATTTGGTTTTAGATTCATCAATCTACATATAAACATAGAAAGATAATTATGATGTTGTTTATTGGCACCTAACAATATTACTGTAAATTTACAATACGTACCATTTTCTTTTCTAATGAAGCGTACCCCATCCTTGCTTTACGATAGGGGTATGTTGGATTTGATGCACGTTCCTTATTTTCAGTACAGAGTTTCTGTTTCATAAATGAAATATTGACAATCAAAGTGATGAATACAGGTATCCTCAAACAACGTATTATCACTCACAATGTACCTGAAACTTCTCATCCCCACGACGGCCAATAAATGCATCCCATGCTTCTTGGGATATCAGGTGCTTATAGAAAATGGGTGGGTGCGGGTTTATTTTACCTTTAGAATCTTTCAGGTGACATCTTGTTAAAATAGTACGAAAACCTCGATGAATCTTTCCTGCAAGCCTTAGTACATAATCCTTGTGTGTGTCGTCTACTATAAATGTACTCTGCAAGAGATTGAGAAGAGTAAGACAATGTTTCATCATTTTATTTGCTAGTTAATTAAAGAAATAAATTCATAATGTTACCGTAATTTCTTCCCAGATCACAGCCTTCAACCCGGACACAACATGGTGCCATGAAGCTACGTCAATCGGCACGCGTTGCCGAGTGACAACTCCAATGTAACTGCTAAACATAGCCTTGTTGGGATTCACATGTTGGCCTCGTGCATTCCATCCGACTTCAAATTTGATGCCTTTGCTTTTCGCCTTAAGAATTTTGGCTAACACTGACAAACTACGACGCACCTGTGATTTCTGCGACATCGGTCCTTCATTCCCGACCATTTCATCGATATCAACATCATCTATATGTTCATCTACTATGATATCAACGGCATGTGCTGATGGTTGTTGGACCTCAACACTAAGAGAAGGAGCCGCAACAGCAAGAGCAGCAGCAGGAGCAGCAGTAGGAGCAGCAGGAGCAGCAGCAGGAGCCGCATCAGGAGCACCAGGAGCCACAGCAGGAGGAGGAGTATGAGCCACAGCAGTAGGAGCAGCAGGAGCCGCATCAGGAGCAACAGTAGCAGCAGAATGAGCTGCAGGAGCAGCAGTAGCCGCAGCAGCAGCTGCTTGAGAGACTTGTTCAGTCTCAAGGTTAGGAGCACCAGAATGTGCAGAAGTCATTATCTGCAAAAGTGGTTGAACAGTTCATTCAAATTACATAAATTCTATAATGATAAGATAATAACATGAGATAAGAAGATCTATATTACAAACAAAATATAACCTGTTTACTGAACTCTCTTTCTTTTTTTCAAAGGTTGAAGAGATTTGACACCTCTATCGACAATCCAAATCCCTTCATTGTGGTCTCCTCTAACATACAAAACATCATCTGCATTGGGACCGCTCCGAATTGATTGTGACGTACCACTAAAAGGATCGTCCTCAACTGAATTTTCATCGGAACCCTCAATAGTTTTGGACGATAACAGAACAATCGACCACTTTCGGTTTGCGGGATCTGGAACATAAAAAACTTGTACCGCTTGTGATGCCATTATAAACTGTTCGTCTTTGTACCCTTCTTTACTAAAATCAACTTTCACAAATCCCCATTCATCTATTTTAACACCACTATTGTTATCAATCCATTTGCATTGAAAAATCGGCAATTGAAATGTCGTATAATCCAACTCCCATATTAGTTTGATAATGCCAAAGTATGACATATTTGCATAAATTGGATTTATATCCTTACTACCAGAAACATGCATCGCTTCAGCCACTAGTGTAACTCCACTATTTTGCATGGTACTCTCTTCATCATGTTCATCCGTATAGAATGTATAACCATTAATTACATACCCACTGTAAGATAATACATACACACTTGGTCCAGCGGCTAGCCATCGAAGTCGTTCTGAAATTGAATTCGGATTTTCATCCAACTGCTTAAAAATATGGTCCTGAAACCATCCTATAAAATGGTGATTATGTGTATCTGCTAACCATTTTTCAGCCCTCGATGGATTCAACTGCCTAAGAATTTCTTTGTGAGTTTCAATATATGGAGAAACCTCCCAACTGTTATGCAAAACATAAAGATGAGCCTGCTCTCGATCTGTAATACTGATTGTTACAACTTCTCTTCCAGAAATTCCCTCACCCTCAATGCGTCCAGTGTGACGAGATTTTGGGAGACCAATGCTTTCCACATCAGATAGGTATTCAATACAAAATTCAATGGCTTCCTCAACAATATATCGCTCCACTATACAACCCTCTGGCCGACTTCGATTTTTGACATATCCTTTCAAAATCTTCATATACCGTTCAACAGCATACATCCATCTATAGTGCACAGGACCACAAAGTCGAATCTCTCTCACCAAGTGAATCATCAAATGAACCATCATATCAAAGAATGTTGGCGGGAAGAACATTTCTAATTCACATAATATGATGACAATTTCTTTTTCCATAGCTGGCAATTTCCCCGGGTCTAAAACTTTGCTACATATAGCTTTGAAAAAGAAACAAAGTTTGGTTAACGTATGACGAACATTCTTGGGTAAAATGCAACGTAAAGCTATAGGAATTAGATCTTGCATCAAAACATGGCAATCATGTGATTTCAAACCTTTTAACTTCAAATCATTCATTGACACAATGTTCTTGATATTTGATGAGTACCCCTCTGGAACCTTTACATCATTAAAGAAGTTGCAAAACTGATATCTCTCTGCCCTAGAAAGAGTATAAGCAGCAGGAGGAAGAAACATTCGATTTTCACCTTTCACGGGAGCCAACTCTACTCGTATTCCCATGTCAACCATGTCCAACCTTGCCTTAATTCCATCTTTTGTTTTGACAGGGGCATTTAGAAACGTTCCAATAACACTACCACATACATTTTTTTCCACATGCATCACATCAAGAAAATGTCTGACATACAAACAATTCCAGTATGGTAATTCAAAAAAAACTGATCTCTTTTTCCAACCGATTTTCGTAAGGTTTTTCGAAAATGGTTTACCAAAAACAGTGTTCATATCTTTTACTTTCTCAAACAGTTGATCACCTGTTAGTGGAGACGGTGTTGTGCGTTTTTCTGAACTTCCATTGAATGATGTCGTCCAAGATCGGTACTTATGCCGACGAGGTAGAAATCTACGATGTCCTAGAAACACAGATTTCGATGAATGTTTCAACCTAATTGATTCTGTATCTTCTTCGCACACGGGACACCCTTGAGTTCCTTTAATGCTATAGCCTGAAAAATTTCCATAAGCAGGGAAATCATTTATTGTCCCATACAACATCGCTCTCAACGTGAAGTATTCACTTTTATAAGCATCATACAACATTACACCTGAGTCCCACAATAACTTCAAATCCTCGATCAAAGGAGTCAGATAAAAATCAATATCGTTACCTGGTTGTTTTGGTCCTAATATAAGCATAGATAACATGATGAATTTTCGCTTCATGCATAACCAGGGTGGCAAGTTATAATTTAGCAACATAACAGGCCATGTACTATGAGTGCTGCTTTGAAAACCAAAAGGATTCACTCCATCTGTAGATAACGCAAGACGAAGGTTTCTCGGCTCTTTTCCAAATTCAGGATACTCATGATCAATTTTCTTCCATTGAGGAGAGTCGGCCGGATGACGTAATAACCCATCTTTATTTCTTTTATCTGCATGCCACGACAATTGTCTTGCAGTTTCTTTACTTCCATATAAACGCCTAAACCTTGGAATGATTGGAAAGTACCATACAACTTTAGTAGGATTGGATTTATCTTTCTTGAATCGAGAAGCACCACACTTTGGGCATTCTGTAAGTGATTTGTTCTCCTTTCGAAACAATATACAGTCTTTCGGGCAGGCATGTATTCTTTCAGAAATCATTCCCATCGAGCGTAGCATTCGTCTAGCTTCATACGTCCGGCTTGGGAGCTCATTATCTTCCGGAAGCATGTCATTCAAGAGAGCAAGTAGTTCCGTAAAACTGACATCACTCCATCCATTGCCTGATTTCAATTTATACAACTTCAGTACAGCTGACAATGTTGTATACTTAGTGCAAGCAGCATACAATGGCGTCTTTGCACAACTCTTTAACTTCTCAAACAATTTTGGGCAATCACGGGGTTCATCTTGAATTGTCTTTGTCATTTCCTCAATACGATCTTCATCATCATTGACATCTGTAATCACATCCTCCATACGGTCTTCTTCATTATCTATATTTGTATTCATATCTGACGATCCATAAAACGCAGTTTTATCCCAGCCAGTAGCTACATTCGCTTTTTCCCCGTGTTTATTCCAACATTTATAACTCCGATCTATTCTGTGACATATCAAATGTTCTTCCAACTCCTCTGGAGTAAGTAGTCTAGAATAACAACAACGTAAACACGGACAAAGGATTTGAGAAGGATCCTTTGTGTGATCCTTTGCAAACTTGATGAACTCTTTCACTCCGTTCTCGTACTCTATTGTTAAACGATTAGAATCCATCCAATCTTTATTCATCTTCATCCTATTTGAATCTCAAATATTAGTATTTATGGTTCAAGTACACAAAAGAAGACTTCCAAATACAGTAGAAGGGAACCACTTCCTTGGAAGGAGATCAAGTAGTCTAACCTATAATCAAGATTCATAAAAAAGAATATTAGATTCACTAAAAAGATGATTATCTATCACTCTATTAGGAGAAAAAGATACGTATGCACCTAATGTGACATCAAACATGGTTTTACACACTTTGGGATAAACATGTGTTCATGTTCAGAAACGATTATAAATAATAGGATACCCCCTTAATTTAGTATCTCAACTTTTATAGAAAATATGAGGCTTTGAATCGCGTAGAATTGCATTCAATAGGAGTTTGTAAAGAGAGTTGCGTGCATGGTAAAAAGTTGCGTGCATGGACTTATTCTTATCGATTCGAGAATCCCTGGTGTCATAGTCTACACCTTTATCCACCTTCATGTCCAGCACATGTCAAATTATCTTAGACTGATTTTCCATTAAGTTACTCAGGATTTTCAAGGAATCAGTCCCCACAATATGACACTAAAAAGTTCTACCATAGTTCTAATTGCAGGATTCTAAAATGCATGATTTCAAGTACTATAGTTGGTTTGATTCTATAGTAATGCCTAAGTCATTATGTTCTAGTCCAGACACCCCAAAAACTAAACATTCCCCCTCCCTTTGTGTGGGTTAGACCCATGCATGTAGTTTTAACTTAAAATATCTATGTACAGCTTGATTCTTTCCATCACAAGAAACATGGTGATACATAAACATCATATTTAGGGTCTATTCATGAGACATAAATTTCCCCATTGTCACTATGTCGGAGCCAAATCTACAGATGAAATTTTAAACACAATAAAGATTGTTTTCCCCTTGTGCTCCCATGAATTAAATAAATCTACATAGTGGAGTGAAATGTGAGGTTTTCCCCACTAGTGATATCTTATGAAAAAAATTATCCACTCCCATGAATAATCTAAATCTGTATGGGAGGATGTAATATAGGTAGGTCCTTATAACAAGACATTAAACTGTGTGGCCAATGTTCTGTCCCTATGCATGGGTCGGTCCTACATAAGGGAACCTTACCACATCGTTATAAGAGAAAACATCTCTATCATTTTCACTAAGAAATCTTGACTTGCATCTACCCTTTCATGTTCAGGCCTCTTCCTTTCAAAAACCATACACTATGCACAAAAAGGTCTTAATCCTCATATCCTTCCATGGCCATTGGAAATGAGCGGTCATCGTCCTAAGGTCACCTTTATTTGACTAATCACAATATGCACTGGTGGATCTGCATATGTTTCCCACTAAAAAGGCATGTCAACCAAAGACAATTTCGTCCTCAATAATGGATTTTACTACCATCAAACACCCTATGACATTTAAGTACCATATCAATCCTTGGATTCATGAACCCCTGGGTTAAAATTTACATCTACCACCCCCCCCTCATGCATGATTATGGTAGAACATTCTTGGTTATACTATAGTGAAAAGGGTGAATCATTTCCCCTCCTTATCAGAACAAAATGGAAACCTGCACAAAGGTCCTGGTTTTAGGACATTAAACTACACCATGCCTCAACTCTCCATTACATAAGACAAATTCTAGTAGGTTTTATACATTCCATAACAACTTGAAGGGATTCCATGAATGTTTGAAACAAATAAATAAAACTAGAATAGAATTCATACCCTTAGTTGGTCGAGGGCGTTGCGGGTTGCGGAAGGCGGCCGCGGAGGGCGACAGAGGGAGGCCGAGTGAGGCGGAGGGTGACGGAGGCGGCGGAGAGCGGCCGAGGGCGGCGGAGGGCGGCCGAGGGCGGCAGAGAACGGTGGACGAGGGCGTTGCGGGCAGCCGAGGGCGGCAGGCGGTGGAGGTCGGCCGAGGGTGTTGCGGGCGGCGGAGGACGGCGACTGTACCGAGGGCGGCAAGCTCCGGCGAAGCGAACACAGCAGCGGTATTCGGGAGAAGAGTAGCAGGGTTACGGTTCTGCGAGAGCTTTAGCTGCGATAAAACGAGGGCACTGTGCGACCGACTTTATAAAAAAGTCGACTAAGGTTTTATCAGCGCTAAAAAAGCGCTGATAAAGGCTACCTTTATCAGCGCTAAAATTATAGCGCTGATAAAATCTAGCTTTATCAGCGCTTTTCTAGCGCTGATAATATTATGATTTATCAGCGCTAGAAAAGCGCTGATAAAGATAATTTTTATCAGCGCTTTTTGAGCGCTGATAAAGGATACCCTATATCAGCGCTGAAATTTGAGCGCTGATAGAGGTGTTCTGTATCAGCGCTTTTTTAGCACTTATATAGGCAACCTTTATCAGCGCTCAAAAAGCGCTGATAAAGACCAACTGTATCAGCGCTAATATTTTAGCGCTGATACAGATAATATTTATCAGCGCTTTTCTAGCGCTGATAAATATTACTCTTATCAGGGCTAAGAAAGCGCTGATAAAAATTAGCTTTTTCAGCGCTGTAATATTAGCGCTGATATAGGGTATCCTTTATCAGCGTTTTTGCTTAGCGCTGTTATAAGGGCGCGCTTCCCTTGCCCGTTTTTGTAGTAGTGAAATACTTTCGTGATTTTGGTATAGTCTCACTGTTTGTCGTTCTTTGGAAAATTTCTACTTCATCTCTTAAAGAAATGAAGTTGAATTTGTCATTCGTGGTGTGTTAGCAGATCATGTGATAGAATGATGGGTCATTCCATCTGTCTCAAAAGGTTAGAAAAGTTATCAAAAAATACATAAGTCCATATATAGTGAGATTAATGATATATGGTTCCTAAAATGAACTTATACTTCATATATCATACTGATTAATATAATAAAACTAGTTTCTACTAAACAGGGACTTCCTGTAGGCCAGTGGTAGGCGATAAAGGCCAGTCGCACTTCGGTTGTGGGTTCGATTCCCACATCCTTGTCCGACACGATGGGCTATCGCCCATCCTGCATGTTGTCCTTTTTCTAAAACTACCTTACTATAACATCCCATCAATAATATCGAAAATCTTCTATCCTTAAACAATACTAACTTATGTCCAACATAATCCATTCTAATCTTTAGGCTTATCCATAATACTGCAGTCCACTCTCATAATATAGTGAAAACGATTACTAGAGATTTAATACTGTCGTTGATCCCCATATATCATAAGATATGTCTTGTTGGTCACATTCCAGACATTCAAAGGCCTTAATCACGTATTCTATTGAATACCCATTGAACCTTAGTGAAAACATGAATGCAGTTAAAAGTTAACTCTTTCCACATAACAAAATCCAAAAATTCTATATACTCAAACCATGATATAACCTTCCCCTTATATCAGTCATGAGCTCATGAATACAATCAAATACCTCATTATCTTATTATTCCTTCATTATGCGCATATCATCTACTTTCCAAAAAATATATGAATAACATTTCATGGTTACTAGTACCATTAATCATACAATTTAAAAACTTAGGAAAGACAATAGTGTAACAATCCTTAGATGTCTCTTTATTCCATAGTACCATGAGATTACTTATACAACATTACACTTGATAAACATGTAATCATTCCACTACCTTCTTAAACCATTGACCGAGCTTCAACAATTCTTTCATCTCACATATCATTTGTAGTCTCTTCATCATCATCAACATAAATACTTCCCATACGACCATACTAATTCTCTTCATGAGACTTTCCCTTAGGGCATTGGTTTGCATAATGCCAGTACATTCCACATTTAAAACATTTAACCATTGTTGATGTCGTAGCAATACCATTATCCTTATCCATGGTGTTAACTGAACCTTTTCCTTTGCACTTACTTTCTTTGTGTCCTTCTTTTCCACACCCAAAGCATCTTCCAGTTCCTTTGAAACATTCTCCTTGATGCCTCTTCCCACATGATTTACATAGGGGAAATTGAACTTTCTTTCCTCTATGATCATCATGAAACTCCATCTTTCTCTTATTAGCCGAGTCAGGAAACTTACCAAATTTTACTTTATTGATCATATTATGAGATTGCTGATTCGGAATAATAATGATGTTTGGACTTCCAAATCCCATTTCATTATGAAGAATATCATTCAATTGTCCATCATATTCTCCATTATCGTGAATCATCTTGTTTCCAGCCATTTTCTAAAACCCAAAAAGAATAGTGTGAGAGGAAAAAATCATGCTAGGGGAAAACAACATAATAAAGTGGGAGTACCTTCAATATCTAACATCTTAGGTTTAATTCTATGATCGTTATCGTAATTCTAGTACTATAACCTATACGTATACCTAACCTTAGGGACATCCCTAGACATACCTTAGAAATATCTCTAGGGATCTCACTAACGTTTTCACATCCTAGTTTCCAAAGGTTGACTAAACCTTTCCTCTGATACCAACTGTAGAGACCCTAATCTTAATGTACATGAACATTACATTACTTTTGCGGAATACTTAGTACATAACAAAAACACACACACAAGGATCGTAGTAGTTTAGTGTCTTTGGAAACTCGGAATATAATCTTCTAATCCGGGTGATAGATCTTCAACATCTCCCATAAAGATCTTCCTTTTTTTATACCTAAAACCTTTCTTTATACCCTGGGGAAAAGTAAACATAAAAGGGTGAGCTCAAATGCTCAGCAAGGGAAAATAAATGAAATAAAAATCATACCATATCTTTTTGAAAATCATAACCTGCAAAAGAGATCATAATATCTTAACATGGAACAAATCATAGAAGTGAAAATGAGATCCCCATAATCATAACATGAAACTTGAAACTTTGTGTCATGCACACATAATCATGGAAAATCATTTCTTGTTAGTCATGACTCATTGCCAAGACTATCTTAGTGGACAAAGTCCCTTTCAGAACCGTGTCACCCTCATTCCAGTCCTGTTTCACTGAACCGGTATAACCTACCGTTCCAGCCATGTCTATCTCATGAGATATAAAATCTTTACCCAATGCATTGGAGGGAGATATAGGTCCCACCCATCTTATAATGAATCCTTTCTTATGTGTGCCACATAATCATAAATCATACATCATCGCATAACACATGTAACAAAAATGGGATTCTTGAAACATCATGACATCATAAATCAAATCATATAAGGTAAATGACTTCATCAATGTAATAATAGGGATAAAAACAGAACCCTATATTATCTTAGATGGAAAATAATTTTGATAAAACATTTGAACTCAATTTTTCAGAAAAATATTCTTTCTACTTCAAAAACACTTTTCTTTTCTTAACATGTCATACAATTATAAACTAAAAGAAGTTGATGAAAAATAAACATGAAAACTTATAAAGGAAGATTATTGGAAATAATGTTTTAAAAATCCATTCTTGCCGTATAAGTTAAAAAAACATTCTTCGTACTTTTGTCGGAAAAGTCAAAAAGTACCTCGTATGAAAAACGACAAAAGATTCCTTTCATATCCTTTACTAAAAACTCACCGAAGGGTAAAATTGGATTTAAAAAATTGTAGGTGGATGGAAATAATATTGTATATTGAGTAAACATGGATGTGGATGATAAAATACACCCCAGTAAATACCAAAGTATAAATAATCTCGGATAAAAAGGAGATTGTGATATTTCCCTTACCTTAGGTCCGACTTGCTTTGTAAGTGTCCGAACCTCCTGTATAATGATTTAAATCATGTTATTGACTTATTCCAGAATCATATTCATTGTTACTATATCATATATGGTCCACTTATGACTTTATATTACCCGTTATTTTGTAAATTCATGTTAAAGTAGCGTTTTGGGTAAAATCGTCTCATTTGTCGTTCGTGTTTTTAACTTGTAATTATTAATATGATTACTTGGATCATGATTACTTATATCCAGAATGTAAAACATGATTTATATATAATATATATTCAGAATATATATATAAATATATATATAATATATCGATAAATGGAATGAAATACACCGTTCATGGAGACGGTAGTCCGTACGTACGCATGAACGCTGTTTTCGTTTCCTTATTGAAGTGAATGGAATTAAGTAGATGACATACACATAAATTTACATAAATCCAGTATCATTATTATGTCATATATTTCATTAGTACTTATTATATATACTTTATAATCATTCATGAATGGTTAATCATTGAGAATGAATCTCATCACGTCGTGGAGACGGTAGTCCGTACGTACGCACGAGCGATGATACCGTTCCCATGGTCGTGGAATTGTGTTGAAGTGTATGTAGACTATTTCAGTATCAATATCACTTTATAATAATCATATATTGTTACTCATTACACCATTATACCCATCCTATTAAGGTGGTGGTGGAAAATAGATTACACCACGGCGTGGAGACGGTATTCCGTTCGTACGCACGCGCGGTGATTTCATTTTTCCGTAGGATGGATAGAAGGTTAATTATGATTGTTTCATATTTATAATAACATATCAGTATGTAAGTAATACTGATTTTATTACTTTGTCATGAAACAACTAAAGAAGAAGAAGTTAAAGAAGAAAGAAATTGAAAAGATCGGTAATGGATATTACCTCTTCTTTGAAACGCATCTTTGAATCCTCCACTTAGGGAACTAATATTGGTCTTTGAAGAAGACTAGGACCTCTAGGATTATTCTAGGGAAGTTGAGAAGGGATTTTGGCAGGGGTTGGCCGAGCTTGAGTGCTCAAATTGGTGTGAGGAGGAGGGGGAGGAGGTGTCATTTTATAAGGGAGGAGAGGGGCACCTTAGGAATATCTCAAAATATTATTTTATATTAAAGTCAAAATCGGTTTATAATTGTTCCAAAGGGTCTTATTTAGAAGCTAAAGTGGGTATGGGTCGAAATCCTATCAACCAATAGGATTTAGACAAGTTTAAGTTATTATTTTAACCTTATCAATTAGATTTAACTCTAAGTTAAATAATTTAACTTTTACCGTGTGTTTTTGTTTTCTTACACTATATGGTTAATACACTTACTATAACATGCCAAACGAACCCCAAATTGTTTATTATTAATATATATATCCTTATCTAAGTCATTTGGCCGAAACATAGATTTTTAGGAATAAAATAACAATTAATAATATAATATTTGATTTAAAAACTATTTTGTGTCAATTTTGACACTATTTGATATATGATTTTTGTGAAAGTCATAACAGATTTATATGTTCAAACCAAGTTGATTAAATCAACACTAATATATCATAGTAACCTAGAAAATTAGTTTAATTCATAAAAAGTCTCAAATTACATTTATTTTTGTGTTTATAACATCAATTATGTCAGTATTTCATTAATAAGATAATTACTGCATCATCATTGTGTCATAAATAAATTAAATTATTTAATGTCTAAAAATTACAAATAAAATACCATTATATAGGAAATCTTTTTAGATTTCTAATTAATATTTATAGTTGAATTGATCTTATGTATAACCCCATGTTAAAAATTATTTACTTATTAAACTTTGATTTTAACTATTTTAACTATTCATTAAATAAAATAATATTAAATGTCATAATCTAATCCAAGTGGAACTAAATGGTCATATTATATTCATAATGTTGTTTGTGGCCGAATTACACTTATCCAATAGAATTAGGACATGTTTTAGGATAATAGTAATGTCATATTTTCCCTTAGTTACCCTATTTACTATTAACCGCGGTAAAAAAAGTAAAAAGTTACTATTCACCAAAAAATTATTTTTATCTCATTGAACCACATTTTACTTACTGATATCAACCGTGTTTGTCGGATTTTCTAAATTCCATTCACAGAAGCGGTAAAATTATATTTTATGCAAAATTCAGTTTTTAACCTACCACTTTGTGGTTTCACTATTCATCAAAAATTGAAGTTTTTCAGAAAAATGCCAAAATTTCACCCTAAGATATAATTGATATTCCAAATTCAAAAATGATTTCTATTTTACAAAATTACCAACATATAAGTTGCATTAATTAATTTTATAATTAATTTCCACTGTCACAACAAATAGCGTGTTTTTAAGTGATAATAACTATCAAAAGATTGACACTTGTTTATAACAGGTTTAAATGTGAAATTACATCCAATGACCAACATTGTATTAAATTGTAAAAATATATTCTAAATATACTTTAAAACCACTCAAATTAATAATTTATCACAATTAATTATTTCTATTAAAAATTTTGTTTTTAATTAAAATTTAGTAATTTTCACTATTCATCAGAATATGAAAGTTATCCGAAAAGTACCAAAATTTCACCTTAGGCTAAATTCGATACTCCGAATCCATAAATGAAGTCCATTTTGAAAAATAAAATTTACAAAATTTCAAAAAGTTGTTATTACTATTCATAACAGCTAGTTTTAATAATATCTTAATAGCATATCATTGTTTAGCGAAACTTGGTGTTGCGTACAACACACGCTATCGTGGAAGGTCGCGATTGCGTCTAATTCAAGCCAGGTCAGAGATGTGTGTTGTGAAAGCTCCTTTTGGTGTAGCGTATAACACAAGACATTAATGAAATTAAAAAGAATATTTTTCATAAAATCTTGGGGTGTTACATAGACTATTGAAGAGAAGGAGTGGGGGGTGGTTTTTATAGCGGGGGAGAGGTTGGATTTTCCATTATTTCAATCATTCTTTTATTATTTGGCCAAAAACTATGAATAGTATTGATTCTTATGAGTAAAAAAAAATACTTAGTTCATTTTAGTTCAAACCAATGGCCATTTACATGAATGATCTCTCACTAATGATGCAAAAATTCATCTACTTATCATATTTCCTAAATTATCAAATTTCACTATTCACTGAAAATAGAAGTTTTTCCGAAAAATCCCAAAAATACACCCTAACCATTTCTCAACGTGTAGATTAAAATATTAACTCCATTTAAAAAAATAATTTTCTAAATATATAAAATTTAATATAAAAATAAAATCATAATTTACTGGAAAAATATAAATTTGAAATTTAAAATAGATTTTAAAATTCTTTCAAGAATTAAGAAATCCCTCATAAAATTATCATAAATTAATTGGAAAAAAATTATTTTTGAATTAATTTTATAAAAATGAATTTTATTTTAAATAAATTTATTAATTTAAAATTAATTTAAATATTTTTTAATCACAAAAATACCACCACTTAATGATTAATTTTTATAACATTCACTCTCATTAATAAGGTGCCTAAATTTTATTTATACTATAATGGGAGAAGTTACTATTCATAAGGGCCAATTTACTATACATAAGGGTCAAGTTACTATACATAAGGGTACATCAATATTCATAAGTTTCAAGTTAATATTCACCAAAAAAATTAATTTGATCCTATTAGACTCTAAAAAACATACTAATTGCAACCGTTTATGTCAGTTTTTTGAAATTCAAATTTTAGAAATGGAAAAATTATGTTTCATGAATAGTTTATAATTATATTGTGTAAATAATTATAATAAAAAATAATTTTTTTAAAAGAGGCTCAATTTTTTGTTCATTACAAGAAATATTTATTTTTAATATATTGGGGTGTTACATTATCCCCACCTTCAATAAATTGTGTCTTCATAATTTCAAATTTAACTCCAAAAGTTAAATGTTGATACTTAAATTATATTTTTTGGAAACCCACATCGGAAATAGGGTTAATAAAATATCATCTTAACAATAAGTAGAGGAAAATTCATAGGTTACTACAAAACTACCCATTCGAATAGGGTAACATTAGTGTGAAGTGAAAATATGTACATAGAAGAATAATCTAACTATCATGTTTTGATAGAGAGTGATAGATAACATGGTCATCAGAATGTTAAGCATCATAATGATGTAAATATTATGATCAGTTAAAAGAACATTGATTTCTCAAAGTGAAAACTACAAGGATAACATTTTTGTTAAAAAATAATTTTCATTTAATTTAGGGATTCCTTTAATATCTAAATAAGAACTTATGAAATTAAAATAACATGATTACATTTTATGTTAGGAGAATAATATTTTCTTTTTCATGTGCATTGATCTATTTTCACTTCATTCCCTATACTTATTAATGAATTCTCACGGTAAAATTTTCCCGCCCGAAGAATTTGAATTAACTTTTACATATCACATATCCCAAAAAATTATAAATTTTTATTCCAATTGTCTTTACACACCAATCGAATCCAAAATGGTTATGACAAGATTAGATAATTCCACAAAAATAATAAACTTTATATGATAGAAAGTAACTTTAATCTTCAAATTTATAATTTAAAGGTCATGGTTTAACATAGATTATTTTTAAAATTACTCTCATTGTTCAAAAAAACAATATATAGTAATACCACAAAATCAAATGGAAATTTTTATATCATTTACCAAATGACATCGATAACTATTAATGTCATATACAAAAGATTAAATTTCCACTATCACGTAATCTATAAGATATTCTATACATTTCCATAAATATCCTGGATCACCTTATGTCCACAATAAAATTATATTGGAGTCTAAAATATAATTCAACATTTATTCGTCGAAATATTCTTTTTTTAAAGTCTTATAGGATTCCAAAAATTGTGAACGTCTTCCAAAATAACCTTAATCACTTAACCACAGAATCATTTGGAAATCCCAAAGTTATCTATTTGATAAAACTGATGTACCTAAAATAAAAATAACAATTATCCATGAGAGGTTTTAACTAAAAAAAGTCATGATAACTTATACTTCATGTAGGCTAGTTGTAGGAATTGCACCCTTGCCGCCCTTCGATTGTGGGTTCAAACACTACATCCATACCAAATGCAGTGTGTTGTCACCCGACATGGAGGGTGTCCTTTTTCAAAGAACATATATCTTCAAAAATAAATATGTTATAATTTCATAAAATAAGGTCAATTAATAATGATTTTTCTAACTAGTATTTCCAATACAACATCAATAATGTAAAACATCGTACATTTATTTCCTCATAGGGCCTTACATGGTCTAGATGATATCCTATAGAAGAGTTAATTGACTCTATTAAATACCAGGTCCCTTAAATTTAAATAAAATAACTTCAAATGGATTCTTAGGATCATTTTTATTTCCTTCTATTGTACTCTTCATTTTTCCTCACCTATTCTTTTCATTATTTCCTTCCTTCCCATATGCAACACATTCATCCGTTCCATTGAGAAAATTACTTGGGTGTATCCTTCCCGATTTCATTCATTCTAGTAGTCGAACATTTATATCTCCATGGTCTCCACTACTGGAGCTCTTAGAAAGCTATATTCTTCTCTTCTTTAAGGGGTTTAGGTGTTTGTTATGGTATATGTTTTAAATAATATTTCAAGAAAACTCATTAGGAATGAACATGATACCTTTCACTCATACCAACATCCCATTTGGTTGCTCATCACCACCAATTTTCCCCTCTTGTTCAGTGTTAACATGACTCATTTATATTCTAGACATTCACTAAAACCAAAAATCATATTGCTATTAATAATAGTAATAGTGAGAAAAATTTATAATAATTTATAGAATATCATGACAACCTATTTTCAAACTAAAACTCCAGAGGACTAACCTAGGTTATTCATTTTCAATATATATTCAAATCCATAATTATGGGTTTTAATGAAAAATGTGAATTATCCAAAGAATACCCCCTAGGAGTGTCAAACCAGGTGCATAGTAAGGCACGTTGTCTTATACCATGTTACCCGAGTCAAGCTCGCAACACTATGTCAGTTTTGTCAATCCTAGGTACATTTGTTCCGGAACCACATCTACTTATAGTATCCAGTCATGGAGTTATTTTCTTAGAAGATCCACATAATGACCTAACCCTAGTTTTCAGAAGCCAGTGCATTATTTTTTTACATTGGAATTATTACATGAAATTCAAATGCTGATGGACAGGTGGTTTAGAAGTTTTGGAAAACTAGATACATACATAATTTCAACATTATAACTTGAAATGAAATACAATATAGCAGATCCATTAGTAACTCCCATATCTCCTATATTATCCCTAAAAGTCAATCATAGTACTCTTTTTTGTATCCTGGGGAAATATAAAACATATTTAAGGGTTGATGTCAGATTATTAGTAAGGGTAAATAATACAACTGATGTAATCGTAAACATAAACACTGGGCTTGATGAATAACTAAAAACGCGTCCATTTAAAAATAAACTTGAGCATAATATAGAAGGAATAAACAGTTATTAGATACTTACATAAAACATAAACATGGATATTATACTAGTTGAATAATCACATGTAAAATCAATCTATAGTTTCATAATGAGTGAATTCATAATACTGAACATCATAATCATTCTCTCAAGGCCTCATGACAAGACCATATATGAACGGGTAAAAAATAAAACTAGTTTGTCATAGGAGACCTAATTTTCCATCGAGGGGCTACAGAGGGCCCCACCTATCACTTACTAAGTGCACTAAATTCATCATATGAAAAGGATGAAAGATTAACAATGTACACATTTTCATTGAAAACTGTCATATGAAATGTGAATACATTAACTATAACCCATGAATGGTATAAAATTGGCACATCCATAGTAAAAATGATCGCCAACCCTTTAAAAAAACATGGTATATGATATAATAAGTGATAAACCTCATTTTAGTACATGAATCAACAAAGGATGTTTACATATATGAAGATAATTTTAAATGAGACAATAAAAAAGTTAATGAGGAAATATTCATTAATAATTCCAAAGTGTCCCATACCACTATGAAACATTTAAATCATAATACCTTAGAATATTATGATAATAAAGAGAAACTTGATATGATATATCAAAGGTAAGTACATACACCACATGAATGGAGTATGTGGTGATCAAGGCATATATCTCATTAATGTAAATGTGAGATGAGAAAAGTTATTTTTTACATTGGAAAGAAGAGTTCTTTTGGAAAATGTATTTTATTTGTCATAAATTCAGATTATAAACATGTATATCCAAGAAAAATGGAAGGACATTGAAATTATATTTTAGGATTAAATAATGTCCCACTTAAGTGAAATCATGTAAAAGTAGTTTTTAAGAAACATTAGAAATAAAAAAAATTAGTTCGGTTTAAGGGAAATATTAATGGGATTTTAATACCAAAAGGCATGATTGATTTACTAAAAATAGAGGTGAAAAAGGATTGTTTTTTAATGATAAATATAGTGATTTTATAAATATAATTATGTCTTAAAACAGAATATATTGTGCTCTAGAAATTGGGAAAGAATTCGAGAAATCTCATTGAAACAGATTTCTTTATCATGAATAATTGAGAACAGAACAATTTTAAAACATAAAATTTCCATAAATGAAAGATGAAATGATATGGATATATGATTTTATAAAATATAAATATAATATATAAGAATTAAACAAAAATAAATAAACATTAAATTGGGGTAAGGATAGTGAAATAATAACCCGTTGGAAAAATGATGTTTTGGGTGGAATCTCTTACTTGTTTGTAATCAATTGAGACATACTCCTGAAAACTATTAATAATCCAATGATCTATTTAATAAAATGAAAATAAATCGATTGATGATATGTTACATCAACGGTCTATATACAAACTCCATACATAAGAAATAGTGGCGTGGAAGGAATATCTCCCAAAAATGGAATTCAGATGAGAAAACCCTTACTAATTTGTAATCAATAGAATCATATGTCCAAAAATGAACAATCATCCAATGAATAATTTAATAAAATTAATATAAATATATTAATGATATTATATATCTAATTTCAGTAAAAATACAACACATAAATTAAATAAGTGGGGAATAATGGAAATCTCACGAAAATGAATGTGAGATGAGAAACCCCTACCTTATATCTGACCGTGTTCTGGACATGACCATAAAATCTGGATAATCAAATTAAATCCAATTATTAATTATTTAAGAATCTAATCAAAGTTTATTTTATTTATTTTTGTTATTTTATGTTCATTTATGTCCTTTTTGATGAGTTATAATATACAAATTTATCACTCGGTAGCATTTGTTTCCAGGGTTTTCACGATCAGAATACTTGTATATAAGTATAAAAGTTCACGTGGAATGGATATAATTATCAAAAAGTGAATTTATATGTTATTAATGAATATATAGAAGTGAAAATGGTTATATATATCATTTTTTTATCTGTTATGAGTATTAATCATTATATAAGTCATTTAGTGATAAACTTTTAGATTATTACAGCAGTTATTGATCATAGACTATTTATTTTTTTATAATTTAGTATTATGTAAATATGTTACTTACAAAACATAAAAATGGTTATATTATAAATTTTAAAAAAATTCTCAGCCAATAAAATGGTTAAATGATTTGAGTAGAAAAAGAATTCGAAGAAAAAAACATCATCATCCACAAAAGTTGTAAAATAACACCTCTCGGGCGATGATTTCATTTATAACCTTAAAGAGGGAGAGTAGAGAGATTGATAATGGTTGTTACATAAACATGATATAATTCCATTATATAGATTATTCTGGAGTTATCATGATGAATTTCATAGAGGAGTTATGGAGAGAATAAGAAAATAAGAAAAATTGAAATGAAATTAAGTGAAAAAGGAAGAGGATTTAGCTTTTGAAATATCCTCCTTGAGAACCTCCTTATGGGAAATAGTTTTTGTCTTTTGAAAAGAACAAGGGAACCTAGGTGTTGTTGGATCTTAATCTACATATTATACACCAGAGGGGGGTGAATTGTGTGTTTTGCAATTTTTCGGTAACTCTTTGATTGAACGAGTTCTATCCTTTATACATTATCAGATTTTATCGTGCAACGAAATAAGTAAAAACAAGAACACAAATATGTATAGTGGCTCGGGGACCAGAAGGCCCCAAGTCCACTCCACCAATGCTCAACTCCATGAGCTTGGTGATTTCCACTATCTGGTCCTCTTTTCCACAGACTGGTTCACAACTGAGTACAGGCAGTTGACACCTTTACAATCTTCAGGCTAACAAAGCCTTCTGGTTCAAACATGAATCTACACAGCTTATTACAAGAATATAGTTACTCAAGATAAAAATAATTTTAACAAAAACTTTCTAGTTGATCTTCACAATTGCAACATAAACCAATTGATAGCAGATGGATCGAAGTCTCTAGAAATATTGATTTTCAAGTCCAAGCAGTTCTGAGTTGATCCGGTTGTAATAGATATGGAGATATAGTTCACAACATCAGCAGTAGTAGATCCACAATAGATATTCGATGTAGAACATGTGAATCTTCTTATCGAGTTCTCTCTTCTTAAACAAACAGAGCTTTGACGCTTCTTTTGAATCAGCTGAACTGGATGCTTTTTGCAGTCTCTGTTTTCCACCTTTTTTATAAAAGATTGATCACCATACACGCTTGTACCTGGTGTTTCAGATAGAACATATATAATAAATATGAGCATATCTCCTGCACATTTAAATCCATAAAAGTCTCTTTTTTATTCGTGATATTCAAAAAATTTTAATTTACAGAGAAGTCGTAACTTCCCTTAAGACTCGGCATAAAAATATCCTTTTAATTCGATCTTAAATCCATCGATAAAACATCTTTGAATCAGTCAAAGTCGTATTTTAAAAACAACTTAAACTCCGGCATGAAATCTGCCCACAAATCAGCTTGCTGACCGCTGCATAAAAATATCATCTTTCAAAATTTCCGACGGCAAACGTAAGGTTGGTCATCCATACGTTTTCCTTCAACTTTCAAACGTATGATAAAAGATCCTTACTTTTACTTGATCCATAATTTTCCAAGAACGTATTGTTGTTCACAAAAGTAAGGTTGATGAACCATACTTTTGAGAAATAAACGTATCATTTAGTACTTACGTATGGTTCCCCTTCCATACTTTGATGATAACGTATGGTTGTTTAACCATACTTTTCTCTTATATGAAAAAGTATACACGCTTTTCATCCTTACGCTACGTTTATCTACGTAGGGTATGAATAGCGATTCCAGGAGGCACTAAAGTAGATTCCGCACTATATTTATCCACGTAAGGTATGAAAAGTGATTCCAGGACATGCTAAAGCAGATTCTCATTATTTCAAGCGTAAAATAAATTAATAAATTCATGAAAAATACTAAATGAAAACATTGGAAAATAATTAAGGGTATTTGTGAGCATCAAAATCATCATAAAAAGACAGAGTATTGTATTCTATAATATCATCCTTTAAATAACATTTTTATGTATTGTTTAAAACAATACTTTTCTCAAAAATCTCCCCCTTTTTGATGATCACAAAAACCATAAAATAATTAATGAAATAAACTTTACAAAATTAATTACATATAGTTTTGAAAATTTTATTGTTCCAAATTTCTCATTTAATTCTCCCCCTAAATAAAATGTTGATGCTTTGATGTTGTGTTTATCCAAATTCTCCCCCATTTTGTGATATCAAAAAGAATGAAAAATCATGGATTTTAACACTTTTTAATATTTCACTAAACTATTAGTAAATGCTATTAAGAACTGTTTAATAGTAAATGTATATGATATACTGGCATATGTTAACTTAAAATAGTAACAAACAAATAGAGAAAGAAATAAATAAACATTGAAGGAAATTTTCATTCAAAAATATCAGTATATACATGACAATGATATACACACGAATCAAGGTTTGGGTAAGATAGGAAACAGGTTCTATCTCCTCTGGATTGCAAACTTGATTTTTGTAAAATATTCCCGAAGTCTCTTCATCATCCCATCTCTAAGTTTGATAATGAGATCTCTGTTCTCTTCAGTCATATGAATATCCTCGATTAAATTGACTCTGAAAAAATCATGCATCCTTTCGTCTTTTTCAACAAACACTGACAGGTTATCTGATAACTGATTTAACAGGATTCTGATCGATGGATCACTAGATGTCAGTTGATCTACTAAAAAATTCTGATTGTCCAGCAACACAGAAAAAGGAGCATTGTTACATTGAAGATCTTGTAACCTGACATTCATGTTGCTCATCACCATTGTGATAGCTTGAAACCTTCTGATTAAATCAGGTGAAGTACCTGATCCACTAACAGCATTATTCGCTACTGATGCAAATTGGTTCTCCATAAAAAACTTTAGATCTGATAAATCTGACTTCATAACCATTTTAGATTTCAATTGTGCAACTACAATCAACATATCCTCTTTAAAAATTTCAACTTCTTGCCTTGAGACTGTACACTCCTTCAGCTTTTGAAACTTCAAATGTTCTAAGTCTAAGACATTTCTCCGAATGACATTATCAGATTCCAACTGAGATAATTTTCTATACAGTTCTTCAATTTCTTCTTTCCTTGAATCAGATGCACCATGTACTTGATTCATATTGACATGGTCTGGTTGATGCAGCAGTACCAAAGGTAATGTTTCAGCATCATATTTTTCTTTTTCTCTGTCCTGAGAAGGTTGGTCCCTATATTTTTCCTTAGAGTTTTCAAAATCCTCCACAGAAAAATCCTCTTGATGTACCTCTGTGTGATCTTCAAAAGAAAGCTCACCACAAACATAAGCATCTTGGACTTCCACTGGGTTTTCAGGAACAATATCTTCAGTAGTTTCCTGAGGTCTATCCACTTCTTCACCAGGAACTACCTCCGTCTCTTGTTCCTGTTGAAGTGAAACTTCAACATCGGCTAGAATTTGTTGCTGAATCTCCCTTTGAGCTTCTTCTGGAACTCTTGATCCCTCTACTAGTGCTATTACTTTAGTAACATCTTTCATGATATTATCAACAACAACCTCTCTTACAAAAGCATAAGAAAATAAAGCTTCTGTTGTTGTTTCCAATGCAGGGGAAGTAACTTCCTCATTAACAGGTCTCTTTCTTTTTTATTGAAGTCTCTCCTGACTTCTGTCTTCCTCAACATCTTCCACTTCAAAGTGAATCCTTCTTGCTACATTTCTGACTCTGGATTCATCTTGTCCCTCCTTGGACTTAGCAGGTTGAGCCTGAGCACTCTCTAAGTCTCCCTCATCTCCTACTGGAAAATTTTTTCCTTTAATGGTGCTCCAGAAATATCCAACCTTCCTTAAAGTTCCAGCATTAAACATATTACTGTGATGATAGTTCACTCGGGTATCCACTAATCTCACTATGTCTTTCTTAAACAACAGTTTAGAAATAAATTGATTGAAAGGATAGAAATTCATCCGGGCATCGCTTTGACAACAGTAATTGAGATACCTTATCATTTACCTTGGGATGTTTAACTTAATATCTCTTAACAGAGAAACATTATATACATATCAGAGTATAAAATCTTTTCCATTTCTGCCATTCTTGGAGCTATTCCAGTCTGAATAAATTTGACCAAAATTTTCTGATCAAACTCCAAATCCTTGACAAACATTTTCTTTATATTCTTAGTACCAAAAAGAAAAGACATGATGTCCTCGGATTTATGCACAAAATCACCAATATTTTTCAAATCGAAATGAAAAAATCCCTCATGAGGGAAGTTGAGAATCTTACCAATCTCTACTGATGAGATTGAGAAATCCCTATCCTCTATATTAGCCAACATACTGTCCTCTGTATCTCCCAGACTAAACTATACAGATTGAAGAAGTATCTAAGTTCTACTTCATATAGAAATTATGTATTTTCACTGTTGAACATCTGTTCAAGATTCTGAAATGACAGCGCTTGCTTCAACATTAGATTTGTCTGAAATAACCAGTCGAGATCAATTACCTTGCCCTGTAATATTTTTCTTCCCTAGGAGCATTGTCTCTTGGAATTACTTGGCTCGACTTCACTGTCTCTTTTAGTTCTTACCATCTCTGTGAGAATTTATGAAGGTTTGAAGATTACGGTTTCAGAGGTTCGAAGATTAGGGTTTAGGATCAGAAGTTCAGTTTGCGGGTTCGAAAAGGTTTCGATAGAAATGAAACGGTTTAGAAGTCGAAAAGGCTCTGACAACCTTGATTCCTGTGTAATCACTTATCATTACATATATTTAAAACAAATAAAATTTGCATATGGAGAAAGAAAAAAATCTTAAACAGTATTCAATAAACAAAATAAAATTTACAAAAATAAATAAAAGTAAATAAAAATAAATTATTTAAAATTAAATAAACCTAGCCCCCCCTTAATAAAATCAAACCTTGTAGTGGGAAGTGGTTTAGTAAAAATATCTGCTAATTGAATTTCAGTATTTATAAATTCTAAAAATATATCCTTTTTAATAACATGATCTCTTAAAAAGTGATGCCTTATATCAATGTGCTTAGCTCTAGAATGACTAATAGGATTTTTTGAAATATTAATTGCACTTGTATTATCACATAAAATAGGTGTATTATTAAAATTCAATCCAAAGTCCATAAGAGTGTTTTTCATCCACAACACTTGTGCACAGTAACTGCCAGCAGAAACATATTCTGCCTTGGCTGTTGATAGGGAAACTAAATGTTGTTTCTTACTGGACCATGATACTAAAGACTTTCCTAAAAAGTGACATGTTCCTGATGTGCTTTTTCTATCTAGACCACAACTTCCAAATTCAGCATCTGAATGTGAAATCAAATTGAAATCAGAAGTTTTAGGATAAAGAACAGATTGAAAAATAGTTTCTTTTAAATATCTAAAAATTCTTTTAACAGCAGTTAGATGAGATTCTTTAGGATTTGATTGAAATCTAGCACAAAGACATACTGAATACATTATATCTGGCCTACTAGTAGTAAGATATAACAAACTACCAATAATACCTCTATATAAATTGTCATCAACTGATTTCCCAGTTTCATCCAAATCAAGTTTTATATTAGTACACATAGGATTTGTAAATGTCTTGCTGTGTTCAAGTCCAAATTTCTTAAGTAAATCAGTAATGTATTTGCTTTGATTTAAAACATTTCCAAAATCTTTTTGAAATATTTGAATACCCAAAAAGAAATTTAATTCTCCCATCATACTCATTTCAAATTCATCTTGCATTAATTTTGAAAATTCATGACAAAGAGTTTTATTAGTTGATCCAAAGATTACATAATCAACATAAATTTGAACCAATAAAACATTATTTTTTATAGCTTTCTTAAAGAGTGTTGGATCTGCCAATCCAATAGTAAATTTATTTTTCAAAAGAAAAGAACTTAATATTTCATACAAAGCTCTTGGTGCTTGTTTGAGGCCATAAAGAGCTTTACTAAGTTTAAAAACAGAATCAGGTTTTTGAGAGTTTTCAAAACCAGGAGGTTGCTCAACATAAACATCCTCCATTAAAAAACCATTTAAAAAAATAGATTTAACATCCATCTGAAATAATTTAAAATTCATATAAGATGCATGGGCTAAAAGGATTCTAATGGCTTCTAGCCTAGCTATAGGTGCAATAGTCTCATCATAATCTATTCCTTCTTCTTGATAATATCCTTTAGCTACTAATCTTTCTTTATTTATAGTTATTGTGCCTTGGTCATCTTGTTTATTTCTAAAGACCCATTTGGTTCCTATTACAGGATAATTCTTAGGTCCTTCCACTAATTCCCAAACTTCATTTCCATTAAACTGATTTAGTTCATCTTGTATTGCTATTACCCAACTTTCATCATCTAAAGCTTCTTCTATAGACTTGGGTTCTTGTTGAGATAGGAAGGTAGAGAAATCTACTAGGTTTCCTAAGTTTCTTCTAGTTTGAACACCAGTTTCTAGGTCACCTATTACAGTTTCTAAAGGGTGATTATTTAGGGTTATAGACTGTCTAGGTAATATATTTAAAGGTTCTTCAGTATCATGTTCCTCTTAACTGGACTGAGTTTCTTTTATATCATTTTCAAAATCATTCTTTATGTTCTCAAGTCTCATGTTATCATTAGAGTCAAGTTCATCCATTTGATATTTCCTTTTCTCAAAGGGGTCAGATTCATCAAATTTCACATGAAATGATTCTTCAACCATCCTTGACTTCTTATTATAAACTCTATAATCTTTGGAGGTAGCAGAATATCCTAATAAAATACATTCATCATATTTTGGATCGAACTTACCAAGATTATACTTGGTGTTTAAGATGTAAACCTTGCATACAAACACTTTAAAGTAGTTAACTTTAGGTTTTCTGTCATTCCATAGTTCATAGGGTGTCTTTTTCAAAATAGGTCTAATTAAAACTCTATTAATTATATAGCAGGCTGTGCTTACAACTTCTGCCCAAAAGTAGGTAGGAAGGCTATATTTATTCAGTATATTTCTAGCCATTTCTTGAATTGTTCTATTTCTTCTTTCCACAATCCCATTCTGTTGAGGTGTTCTTGGTGTAGAGAAGGTGTTTTTAATACCCATATTTGAGCATAAGGAATTAAATTCATGATTCTCAAATTCTCCACCATGATCACTTCTTAATGAAATTATTTTAAAACCTTTTTCATTTTGAACAGCTTTACAAAAAATTTCAAATAAGGTAAAAGCTTCATTTTTAAATTTTAAAAAGAAAAGCCATGTAAATCTAGAATAGTCATCAACTAAAACATATACATATAATTTACCAGCCAAGATGTCTACTCTGAAAGGTCCAAACAGATTCATATGAATATGTTCTAGAGGTTTAGATGTAGCAATTTTGTTAACAGATTTGAAGGATGATTTGTGTTGCTTGCCAAGTTGACATGCATCACAGAATTTGTCACTTTCAAATTTGAGACTAGGTAAATCAGAAACTAAATGTTTCTTAGATAATTTATGTAAAACATATATATTGCAATGTTCAAGTCTCCTATGCCAGATCCAAGATTCACTTTAGCAGTCAAGCAGTTTACTTGCTGTTTACACAAGGAATTTAAATCCAAAGTATAGAAATTATCAGTTATTGGTGCTTTATATTTAAATAGTTTATCTTTAGAAACATTACAACAATTTTTAGTAAAATCAACAGTATATCCATCATCACAGAGTCGAGAGATACTTATCAGGTTGTATTTTAATCCTTGTACAAAAAGTACTTTCTTGATTGAGACTGTTTTTGGATCTCCAACAGTTCCAATGCCAATTATTTTTCCTTTGGCGTTGTCACCAAATGTGACAAGTCCTCCTTCCTTTTGAGTGAGTGAAGAAAAATTCAATGAGTTTCCACTCATGTGTATTGAGCATGCATTGTCCATGTACCATATATCTTTTCTACATTGGCGGCCTGCTACCTGCAAAGACATTCAAACAAATTGCTTTGGTACCCATATTCTATTGGGTCCAGGTGTGTTAGCTAGCAATGATATGGGTATCCGGATTTGCTTTGTTCTTTTAAAATCAGCTGAATCATATAAGTCTTTTGAAACATAGGCTTTCTTAATACCATAAATTTGAGGTTGTCTTAAGAAACATTTTTTAGATATATATCCCTTTATTCCAAAAAAGTTACAAATAACCCTTTTAGTGCTTGGAAAAAAATAATTTTTATCTAATTTAGGTTTTTATCCTTTACTCCCAATTCCAAATCTTTCCATTTTAATGACAGTTTTTCCAAGAATTTCATTTAAATAATTCTCTCCTTTTGTAAAAAATAATGCAGCCTCTTTGTAAGATTATACTTCATTCTGCAGTGTTTTTATTCTTGATTCAGAATTAATATAGTTAATGTTAATAGAATTTAATTTATCAGTTAATTACTTATGTTGTTTCAGCAGTGTATCTCTATCATCTGAAACATCTTTATATATGTTCTTTTGTGACTTATGTTTCTTAAATAGTGATTCATATCTTTCTTCAAGCGTATTGCAGTAGGCTTCAAGTTTTTCATTTGTGTATCTTGATTCTGAATTTGATTCATTTTTTGAGTCAGAGGAGTAATATGAGTGTACCTCATCAGTTTCTACCATGAAACACATGTTTGCTTTTAGATTTTCTTCTTCTTTTTTTGAGCTTGATTCAGGAGATCTACTGGAGTCTTCAGATACACACCAGGTAGCTTTCATAGCTTTCTTGTCTTTCTTCTCAAAGTCATTTCTTTTAAAGAATTTCTTCTTCTTCTTTGTATCTTTCAATTGTGGGCAATCTGGTCTGATATGCCCCATATTCTTGCATTCATAACATCTTAATTCCTTATTATCTCCCTTAAAGGATTTTTTGAAGCCTCTTTTCTTGCTATAGAATTTTCTAAATTTTCTGGCTAGCTGATCCAGTTCTTCATCTGAGTTATATGAGTTAGAGCTCTCTGATTTAGCTTTGACTTCTCTGTTCTTCATCTTTCTATTCTTTTGTTGAGACGTTACCTTCAAGGAAGTATCTTCCTTTTTTATGTAGAAATTATGTTCATTTTCCTCCTATTGCATTTTATCTTCATACATCATCAGTGTACCAATCTTCTCTCTCATAGTTATATCTTTGAAATGTGTGGATTTTCTGATTGCAGCAGAGACACCATTCCATCGAGTAGGAAGTACCCTTAGCACTTTTAATGCTTGATCAGCCTGCTTGATAGGTTCTCCTAAAGATGTTATATTATTGAAAAATTATGTCAATCTCCCATTCATTTGGGTAATGCTTTCACCTTCAAACATTCTAAAAGTATCAAATTTTAATTTGGCAGTTGAATATCTCATTTGTCTCACATTATCTGTTCCTTCATATGCCACGACTATTATTTGCCACATCTCATATGCTGTGGGGTACTGAGATACTCTATTAAATTCATCTGGTCCTAGACTATAGATAATTGCATTCATAGCCTTCGAATTCATATCATACTCTGCCTCTGTAGCAGCATTCCATGTCTCAGGATTTTCAGGAATTTCATAAGGAGTCAGAATCTTTGAATACACTTTATATCCGAGATTGTTTATATATATTAACATGCACGATTTCCAGCAGCCATAGTTGCCTCCATTAAAATATGGTTCTCTGACCATTGACATCCATTCTCTTGTATCTGTCATGATGCTCTGTTGTGTAACATTCAAATGGTTCTAGCTTGCTAAGGCTCTATCAGAAGCTCCACCTCTGATACCAATTGTTGGATCTAAATCTACAGATTATACACAAGAGGGAGGTGAATTGTGTCTTTTGCAATTTTTCGGTAACTCTTTGATTGAATGAGTTCTATCCTTTATACTTTATCAGATTTGATCATGCAGTGGAATAAGTAAAAACAAGAACACAAAGATGTATAGTGATTCAGGGAATAGAAGTCCCCTAGTCCACTCCACCAACGCTCGACTCCACGAGCTTGGTGATTTCCACTATCTGGTCCTCTTTTCCACAGACTGGTTCACAACTGAGTAGAGGTAGTTGACACCTTTACAATCTTCAGGCTAACAAAGCCTTCTGGTTCAAACCCGAACCTACACAGTTTAGTACAAGAAGCTGGTTACTCAAGATAAAAATAATTTTAACAAAAACTTTCCATTTGATCTTCACAATTGCAACAGAAAGCAATTGACAGCAGATGGATCGAAGTCTCTAGAAATATTGATTTTCAAGTCAAAGCAGTTCTGAGTTGATCCAGTTGCAATAGATATGGAGATATAGTTCACAACATCATCAGTTGTAGATCCACAGTAGATATTCGATGTAGAACAAGTGAATCTTCTATCGAGTTCTCTCTTCTTAAACAAACAGAGCATTGACGCTCCTTTTGAATCAGCAGAACTGGATGCTTTTTGCAGTCTATATTTCCACCTTTTTTATAAAATATTGATCACCGTACACGCTTATACCTTGTGTTTCAGAGAGAACATATATAATAAAGCTGAGCATATCTCCTGCACATTTAGATTCATAAAAGTCACCTTTTTTATTTGCGATATTCAAAATATTTGAATTTACAGAGAAGTCGTAACTTCCCTTAAGACTCAGCACAAAAAGATCCTTTTAATTTGATCTTAAATCCATTAATAAAATGGCTTTGAATCAGTCAAATTCGTATTTTAAAAACGACTTTAAATCCGACTTGAAATCCGCCCAAAAATCAGCTTGCTAACCGCTACATAAAAATATCATCTTTCAAATTTTTCGACGCCAAACGTAAGGTTGATCATCCATACGTTTTCCTTCAACTTTCAAACGTATGGTAAAAGATCCATAGTTTTACTTGATCCATACTTTTCCAAGAACGTATGGTTGTTCACAAAAGTAAGGTTGATGAACCATACTTTTGAGAAAGAAACGTAACATTTAGTACATACGTACGGTTCTCCTTCCATACTTTGCTGATAACGTATGGTTTGTTAACCATAATTTTCTCTTATATGAAAAATTATACATGCTTTTCATCCTCACGCTATGTTTATCTACGCAGGGTATGAACAGTGATTCCAGGACGCACTAAAGTAGATTCCACGTTATATTTATCCACGTAAGGTATGAACAGTGATTCAAGGACGCGTTAAAGCAGATTCTCATTATTTCAATCATAAAATAAATTAATAAATTCCTGCAAAATACTAAATGAAAACATTATAAAATAATTAAGGGTATTTTTGAGCATCAAAATCACCATAAAAAGATAGAGTATTGTATTCAATAATCGCATCCTTTAAATATCATTTTTATGTATTGTTTAAAACAATACTTTGGCCAATAGGTGTGAGGTGGGTTTAGGAAAGATTATTTGGGCAGAAAATTATGATTATTCAAGGATTAGAGGAGTGAAGAGAATAGGGGGTGATGGGTGGTTTTTATAGTGGAGGAGAGGAGGGTTTTCCCTTTATTTTAATCATTATTTTATTGTTGGGCTCAAGACTCTGAATAGTATTGATTCATGTAACTAAAAAAATTAACGGGTTCTTGTGAGTTTGAACTAATGACCATTTACGTCATCCATGACTCAATTATGATGTAGAAATTCATTTATTTATCATATTTTGTAAATTATCGAATGTCCCTATTCATAAAAATTTTAGGTATTTCAAATAAATCGAATAAATTTATCCTAACCATTTTTCGACGTGTAGAATTAAAAAATATATTCATTTTATCAAAATAATTTTCTAAATATGTGAAATTTAATTTTTAAATAATATAATTATTTACTCGGAAAATAAATATTTAAATTTAAAACTAATATTATAATACATTCAAAAATTAATTGAGGTCTCATTGAATTATTCCAAAATCATAGGAAAAACAAAAATTAATTTAGGAATACATTTTAAGAATTTTTTTTTTATTTTGAATAAATTTATTAATTTAAATGTATAATAAAATATTTATTACTCACTGAAATACCAACACGTAATTACTAATTTTTAAAAAATTGACTCTCATTTATACGGTGTCTAAATATTATTTATACTTTCACAGGTCAGGTTATTATTCATAAGGGCCATGTTAATATTTATAAGGGTAACATTAATATTCATAATTGTACAATAGTATTCATATAGTTCATGTTACTATTCATCAAAAAATTAATTGGATCCTATTAAACTCTAAAAAACATACTGATCGCAATAGTGTATCTCTTTTTTTCGATATTTAAATCACAGAAGTGGAAAAATTATGTTTCGTGGATAGGTTATAAATATCATGTGTAAATAATTATAATAACAATGTTTTTTTCTCGGAGAATCACTATTGTGTGAATTAAACGCTATATTTATTTTCAAATTCTTAGGGTGTTACAACTATTCCCTATACAGTTATTTAAATGGAATGTGTTTTTAGTTATTTACATTTTCATATTGATTATTCCTTATCTAGTTATTTAAATGGAATGTGTTTTTAGTTATCTTACCTTTCCATATTTATTATTCTTTATCTGTTTATTTAAATGGAATGTGTTTTAAAATTTTTAAATTTTTTATATTTACTTTGCACTTTTTTATCTATCTATTGATTACATGGAATATCTGTTTAGTTAGTTCATTCGATAATGATTGTTCTTGTTGATTAATTATTGATTCTATTGTACATTACCCTTGCTTAGAATTTGATCTCACCCTTCTTTTGTTTCCTTAATCATGAATTAAAGAAGTTTATTAAGAAATATATTCAATGATATGCTATATGGAATGATTTTATCCCCAAAAGAAAAAAATTATGTTTTAATTGGTTTATTCAGTTGTAAAAATAGACTCATTTATGTATCTGGTTTAACAAGACTACTAAATTGATCAGTCCTTTTACATTTGATTTACTTGTATATTATTCCAATGTAATGGTAGCATGAAACTAGCTTTAGCATTGATGGGGTCTGGTCACTAGACTATGTTTCATTCAATGTTTATTCCTATTTTTATGATATTCCACCATTTTCTGTTTTGATCCCATAATTTTGAACTATAATTTTATTCTTTTAAGACATATTATTATTATTGTTATTCTTTTTTTCCATCATACAATTTTCTGATATATTATTATGTTACTCCATGGTGTATTCTAAAATTTATAATCAATTAATTTTTGGGTGAGGCACTTTTATGAATCTTAAATATATATATTCCCATCTTATTATCACATATGATCTTCTATTGTTATCACTTATGATTAACCTTAAGAAGAATCTAAAATTACCCATTTCATATGATTACATTTAACTAGGTTATGATGAAAATTAATATGTATGAAATATCTAAATGAGTATCCTTCAATGAGAATTTGTTTTATATGTTTAAGACATTAATTATTAAGCAGATCCTTATATAGAATAAAAATGTTATTTAGTTGAAAAAGAAAAGGGTTTTGTTAGTTAATCACTAGTAAAAAATCTGTAAATCTATATACCTCAGTGGTGATGAGAATTTATTCTAATTAAATATTTTATTCTAGTCTTGTAATTATTATATAGTCACTTTTGTTGGTTTTCATAGAGTCTAATGTGGTAAATGTTAATAACAAGATTTATATCACAACTTTGAAAAAAACTGACCCATTTAGAAAATTATGAAAATTATTAGAATAAAAAGTTCTAAATAAAGTCAAAGTTATAATAAAATGAAAACTCAATATCATTATAGTATATATTATAACCTTCGTTAATAAATTTAGTGAATATATATATAGAGGAAAAATATCTATTAGTAAGGATGAGAATTATTCTTAACAAAATCATTTTCTTATTGTGATTTAAATTCAAAAATAATAATATTTTTTCATAGAGATATAATATCCCTATATATAATGATTAAATACCTTGTAGAATATAAAAATGGGAGAATAAAAGAAACATAGAAGTTCATAGTCAGTGATGACTCTTTATGAAAAAGCAAATATGAAATTTAGTAGACAAAAAATAGTAATTTGTAATTTGATGAATCCATATATCATGAAATGTTGAACATGAAATGAATATTATAATTTAATTATACAAAATAATTCTTATTCATAAATATTTTAGGTGAGTAATTAAACTATACAGATGAAAAGAAGGAACTGAATATGAAACCTGTCTTAAGGAATATAAATGAAGACAAACTCTTACTTTGTATTCCCATGTAGTGGGATGCACTATAAATTCAAGTATAATAAACTAAAACTCATTACAAATTTATTTTAGAAATTTATTATTTTTAACTGAATTGTATATTAGTAATATTTATTCATTTATTATGTATTTATTACTTATATTTAGTTTATATTGATCATTAGCTATTGGTAGTTTTAATTGTTCATTGTTTGTTTTAGTATAATAGTTTCAGTCATCATTTTACATTGATGAGACCATAATATCTTATATATTCATATAACTAGAACTGAATTTTTACAATGAGTTATGAAGATAAAAATTCATCCCTTGGGAGTTAAAACCATGAGCACTTAAGATGAAATCCATAACATGATTGCTTCAGTAATTTCTAATGAATAAAAATTGTAATTTTAATAAATATTTAAATCATAATATTAGTATTCTATATCCTAAATAATAATTTACTTATTATTATCATATAAAACCCAAAATTATGATTCCATAAGAATCCAAGATAAAAATATATATCATTTTTCAATTAAGTGCTTAAATAGACCCAAAAAAGAACATGCTATAATCGATTGGTGATTATTATTATTATGAAGTGAATTTATTGTAATATTATTAGTAAAAAATAATAATAATTATATTTAGTTTTTGTTAAATAGATAAATTATAATTAAAAATATTTGGATGAATAAGTCAAAAGAAAAAAATTCAATAAATTATTACATAAAATGATGAAGTTATCTCTAATCATAGAAGCCTTTTTATTTATGAAATTAGTGGATTCTATTGAATTATGGGGCTCATGATTGTTTTATTGGATTATTAAATATGTAAAAATGGGATATTATAAATTGTAATTCTAATTTTTAGTATTCCTTGTAAAAGGTGGGGGATTTTCACTTTTATAAGTCATAGGGTTTCCATTTTTTTGAATACATATTTACTGATATAAATGGAATTTCATATTTAAGGAAACCAAAACCAAAATTGAAAAATAATAAATTTAATATTATAGTTTATTATGAATAACCTCACCCTACAATTTAAATATATTTTTTGTGATTTTTTTGTGACTTTGTCACTTAATTTAACATTTTAAATATAATTTTTCATTTATCATGGTGAGAAACTTTTATCTTGGTATATTTTTTATTCCTTAAACATAAAATAATGATATTAACTAATTTTGAAAATCTTGATTCCAAATATAAAATCGCATTAAGTTAATTCTATTTATAAATGAGATAATAATTATTTTAAATATATGTATGCATAACCTAATTAAATGTTCTTTAGAGAAAAGTATTTCTAGCATAAAAATAAATTTAGTACTATTAATGCCAATTTTATCAATACCCATGGAATTTATTGATTTTATGATTAAACAAAGGAGGGTTATAATATTTTTAAACTAATACAAAACCAAGTGGACTCTTATGAAAACTAAATTAATCCAAAATGACCATAAATATTTTTTTATTAGAATAAAATGTTACTTCACTGTTCTGAATATTCAAAAATACATTTCTATGTCCGAAAAATATTTTCAAATGATGTCTTTAAATATATAAAGACAAATTTGGTCATGAAAGTTAATTAATAAATTTTATGTTATTATTATATCATAGAGATGTCGTAAAAGTTATGGTATTAATAACACATGATATTTTAAAATATGAACATCATATTTGATAGAATGTATGGCATGAAACACCAAGCATAGAAAGGAATAAAACATCCTTGGACATTTTGATATTTTTTTAAACATAATCAATAAATTTAATATTATCCAAGTAATTCTACATCGGGTTTGTATAAAACATGAATCTCTTTAAGAATATTATTTTTTAAACATTTCCTTTATAACATAGAACTTAGACTAGAGAGTATAAATATAACTAAATAAATTATGAAATTTGTATGTTCTAAACATTAGAAAATAAATAAAATGTATATCAATTTAATATAGGTAAAATTTGAAACATTTTAAAGAAAAGGAAATGATTTATGATAAATAAGAGTTATCTAAATGGCAGTTTAGTCGCACATTGTGCAAATAATTTATTCATACATATTACCAATTTTATAAAATTTATTTTAAAAAATAAATTTAATTTTTTAAATCACCGTATCAAAATTATATTAGGTTTATTTTTTTAAATTTTTATGACATGATTCATTTTTGGATGAATAAGGAAAAATACCGAATTTTAATTGAAGAATGAATTTTCAATTAAAATTTTGTAGAAAGAGAGATTATATTTTAAATTATTTTAATGTAATATTAGTTAAATTATATATATATATATTAATCCAATTTATTTTATTGGAATCATAATTATATTGAATTTTGATATATAAACATTGTAAAATTTTGATCATTTCTCTTCAAAAAGCTGCTTTATTGTCGCATCTACAAGATTAATTTTAAATTAAATTTTGACACTTATGTGAATGGAATTTAAAAAATTGGATTAAATATATTTAATCATAATAATTTATATTATATAATATGTTAATATTTATTTGATTCCATAATGAATAGTAGGAATGGTAAAAATTAATTTCCATGATTATGTTAAAAATAGATTTACCTGGGTTAAACTAAAATGATATGGATTATAATTGTATAAAAAAATATAAAAAATATATTTTATGGACATATTTAGGCCTTATAATTAATTATTAATGAGAATTGTCTATTTTTTAAATTTTTTGCGTATGAAAAATTTTGGTAAACATTTTTTCATTTCAAAAATTACATGGCTACCACTCACCTCACATATAATAGAAACCCACTCTCCTCTATTCTAAACACATTATAAAATATATTTCGACAAATACCATTCAATATACCATAAAAAATTCAATACTCTCATTCTAAAGGCCCTATTTTGTTCATAAATCCATCCTAGGAAGGATTTTGTTGAAAACCTCTAGAGGGTGCATGATGAAGAGTTAATGTTCTTCAATGAGAATTTTTATTTTATTTATTCCTCTACCTAATTGAATTATTATTATACCATTTTAATATTATAAAATAATTATATTACATATGAATATATGTTTTTCTATTTTCATTACCTGTATCCTCCCCAAATTCTATCAAATGGGTTATGAAATCACTATTCGTGTGTACGATGGACTACCACGACATGAACCGATGTCATTCATTTATCCATTACCACCTATAACGTTTGGGAATGATCATGGATATAATGTATATATATTTTATTTAAAACATACATATACATATGTATTAATTATATCATATATTCCTTTTTTACTTTCCACTCCATTAGTTATATTTTAATGTTGCTCGTGTGTACAATAGACTACCGCGACACAAAGCGACGTGATTTTTCATTCATTAACACATTACATCGAAGGGAGTAACAATAAATTTAATTATTATATTTTACATAAATGATATTATTATGTAATTAAGTTCATATCAATCAATCTTACTAGATTTTATTTCATTTTCATTCTTCCATTTTCACTTACTTAAATATGATAACATCGTTCTTGTACATCTGTACAATAATCACGAGAAAGTGATATGAATCACTTTTCATAACCACACTAGATAGATGATATATATAAGTATATTTAAAAATTAATATGGTATATATTATATTATCATCCTTCCTAATTCATAAAAATATTACTTTATGTCTTTCCCTAATAATAATTGATAAATGGTAACGTTACACGTGAGTATGTACAACCTACCATTTCCCAAATTAAAATAGATTCCATTTTCATAACCATCATCCATGATCAGTTTTAAAATTTTAATTTATGTATAAATATTATAATAATTTTGTGATTATTATTCTTGATATTTTTAAATAATGAAATCATTGACCACAATCAACCGACCAATGTCATTTTTGATAGATAAGACAAATATCATTGAAAAATCTGATGTAAATTTAATTTATTAAGTAATCATATAAAACAAGATAATAAGTGAAATAAATGGAATAATAAATTTAAAAATGGTTCATAAGATTTTAAATATTTATCAAACATTTATTATTCAGGAAGATAAAAACATATTTGACGGGTCAAACTAAAGATAATGGTTTATTGTCTAACAATTACTTCTATGAGATGTATTAAATATTTAAAACGTATTTCATTTACATGGTATAAGTAATTCCCCTTTTATATGTTTTATAATGAATATATATAACATAACGGTATATATAGTTTCATATAATCTCATTTCATTAATGGGGATTACGATTCAGAAGTTACCAAAGTGGTCAGAGTTTATTTCACAATCTCATTATTACTCGAGATTGTTTATGTTTATGTTTTCATTAGGATAATTATTTGATATTTCTATCTAAAAAATATAATTTATTAAAAAATGTTCATTCATGATAATTTTCAATTTATAGTACCATTTTACACTCTTTGGTACATAAAATGATCGGGAAAATGTTTTTATCAAAGTCAAATATTTTTTCTCTTCTTCGAAAATCATTCTTCATCAGAACAGATGCCTTATAAACAAGTTTCCAAAAATTATTTTAACCTTATCACAAGGATTTTTAAATACATCACATCATATTTTTACTTTAATTTTTTTTAAATCAATCTTTGTGTTTTTTCCAAAAAAATAATGTTTGGATTTTACCAAAAATGTGAAAGAATAATTTTTTTAACATGTAAAGCATGAATGGAATTTTCCACCATCCTTACCACTAAATTTATTTGTTCATATTTTACATTTTTTAAAATTTTATTTTCAAATATAAAGGTTTTCAAAATATATTTTTAAATTTAATTCTTAAAAAAATTTCTTTTTAAAATGGTTATTGTCCCCATTAAAAATCAGAAAGATGTTTTTATTTTATTCATACTGGTCAATGACATAAAAACTTTATTGAAATTATGATTGATTTGAGATATGTTTTATTGATATAATCCCTATTATTTAACTGGATTATTTATGATCATTTTGGAAAAGGATTTGAAATTTTATTAGAATTTACTAAAATATGCAGGATGGTTTAGGATTTTGTTTATTGATTAGAGAAGGTATTAAAATTTAGTATGTTAGTAATTCAATAAGTATGGTTATGTCAATTGTGTTTATACCATTTAATATGAAGAATGAACTGGAATTTTTATGTCGTGGGGGTGTACAATATATCTATATGATGAATCAATGGGTCTCATTAGGAAAACTAGATTAGTTATTCTCTGAGGCCTCGACAATTTATATAGATGTATGGGTACAATGACTTAATGGCATTTGATGTCTTAGAACATTGACTCAATGGTATTTTTAGGTGTGAACTTTTTTTCTTCCATCATTATGAATATTGTAATTAATATTACATGGGATTACTTAATTAATTAAAATACCCATTGTTTCATATTCAAGATCATGTGATTATTTATGTTGAATAAATTAATATAAATTTATTCCTTCCATATTATAAAAAAATTATTAATTAAATGGATTGTGTTTCTTTCATTTACCATTATTTATTTATTATTCCTTATTTATTCATCGATTCCACTATATACAATCCCATATTGATAATCTACTCCCACCTCATTCTTATGATTTGTTTTTTCCTGTACAACATGATATTTTTGTGATTGATATGCAGTGATATGAGAAGAAGAATAATGGGGTTCTGAAAGAAAATACAATGTTTATTTTTTTAAAATTTCAATAACAATTTCATGTATGTATCTAGTTTACCGTGACTACTAAAAAATATGTTCATTTGGGATGTGATTTGTTGTATCTTATGGAAATATAAGAAATAATATAGCATTTCAAGGATACTATGGTCATGTTTTCTAAAGTTGATATCTGAGAATGTATAGTTGAAACATTGCGAACTGGGACTAGTAAAATAGAAATTAGGTAACATAACGTGATTATAGTATTTGAGGATATTTATATTAGAAAACCATATTTTTTTAAGGGATATATTATATGGGGTTTCCTAGAAAATAAATCTTTCTCTGTCTATTAACAGTGGACATGGTTGTGGAACAAATGTACATATGGGTAATAAATCTAAAAATGGAACATTGGGCTTGACCTGATCATCACATAGTAAAAGACAACATGCCTTACTTTTCAAATACGTTGACACTCCAGGGGGAATTGGGTATTCATGATTTATTTCACATCTACATTACAATCCAAAATAGTGACATAAATTTTTTTTAGGATTTGAAATAATACCAAGAGAACCTATGATTATGATAATGAGATTATCATTGCATAGATTTTTCAATTTATGTTACGTATTCCACTAGTTTTAGGATTATACATTATGTTTTGTAATGATATGATTTAATTTAGTGTAACACCACAGGTAAATAAAGAATATGACATTTTCATATTTATCCATATTTTTGAATAAAATATTAAAATTAATTTAAAGGGGACGCTATGCTCGATGGCGTACCCAATACTCAACAACGAGCTTCTTGGGAATCTTTCGTTGCACTCTAATAATAAAATAATATTATTTTAAATGGCAGTTCATGCCTAGCCGTTGTAATGGCGGGAATGAACGGAACTGACTAAAAAATTAGTATATATGTTTTTCAAATATTTTTACTTTTATCCAATCAATGTTAGAGGTTTAAAATGTGAATGAATCCAATTTTAAGCGTAAATATTCTAATATTCTTTAAAAGGTCGATTAACCACCTTTTGATGGAGAACACTTTTAAATCCACTTTTTTAAAATTTAATATGTTATATTGGACCAAATAAAATTATTCTTTAGAATCGGGACATCAAAATTTACATTGTGTAAATTTTTGGTATTTTTCCGATAAAGTTCATTTTTTAATGAATAGTGAAAAATGTTGTATTTTAATTCAAAACCACTTTTTAATATAATTTATTTATATGATTAGATTATCTTTTGAATTGTTTTTAAAGTCCAATTATAATATATTTTTACCATTTAATCCAATAGTGGTCATTGGAATTAATTTCACTTTGAAATTGGACTTAAACTAGTGCCAATCTTTTAATAGATATTGTTTCTTAAAAACATGCTATTTGTTTTGACAGTGGGAATTAATTATTAAATTAATTAATTCAACTTATATGTTTTGAATTTTTTAAAATATACATCATTTTTGAATTTGGAATGTTAAATATATCTTCGGGTGAATTTTTGGTATTTTTCTAAAAAACTTCAAATTTTGATGAATAGTGAAACCACTAAGTGGTAGTTAAAGAAACTGATTTTTCGTTTAAATGAAACTTTGCCACTTCTGTGATTTGATTTTTAAAAATCCGACACACATGGTTTTCATTAAGAAGTAAAATGTGGTTCAAGGAGATTAAAATAATTTTTTGGTGAATAGTGACTTTTAAGTTTATTAATCGCGATTAGAGGTAATTAGTGTAGTTTAAGGTAAAAATAATGTTTTAATGATATGAAATGACCTAGACACATGTAATACCCTTATTGGACGTGTCATGTCCGACCAAGAAAATCAATGGGTCAACTTGGGGACCCCATGGAGCCACTTTGGTAGGAAAATGACATTAATAACTTTTTGTTTAAAGATAAAATAAAAATGTCACAAACATGAGTTGTTTTACTAAAACAATTTTTACATGGGGTTATAAAAGTCATATTTTGGACTATAAATATTCATTAGGAAGATAAAACGATTTCCTACACCATGATAGTATTTTTATAATTTTTAGACACTAGATAAATTAAATTATTTATGACACCATGATGATGCAGCGATTACCTCATTATTTAATGATTTAAATAAAATGAAAAGATAATGTAAAATATAAGACCTAAACTAGTCACAAACCTATAGGATGGGTGTAATTAGAAACCTTATCACCTTATCCTTGAAATATATCATTTTTGGACCTTTTAAATTCGAAAATCATTTTATAATAAAGTAATATTTTATAACTTTCCAAGAGTGCCCCTCCTCTCCTCTTATAAAAGGCCCCAACCTCTACCACCATAAACACACCTATCAAGCCTTCAGATCAGCCAAACCCTGACCATTTAATCTCTACAAATCCCTCTCTTAATCATTGAAGCCTCACTTTTGGCAGAACCCTTTTAAAGGAATCCTTTGAGCTCAAATCAAAGAGAGTTACCCGATTTAAAGGTAATGTCTTCCCTTGTGTTCTTTTGTTTTATTTTGCTTCTCCAACCCTCTAAAATCTTTTTATTCCTTTATTCTGTAACTAAAACAGTATATTAAATATACTAGGATGTTTTTATGTGAAGTATTAGAGCTACAATAACACAAACCTTCGTCTAATGGTTAAAGAACACACTGTTTCTGTGGATGACGAATTTCTGCCTCACGAAACGATGATTGTTCAATCTTCTCTTAACACCATTCATGGTGGCCATTATGATGTCACTATATTTTATATATCATATATATGATATTTATGTTTTCTATATTCTTCTGGATTTTATATTTAAAACATGCCTTTATTCTTTTCATGTTGTGCAAATGTGATAATTTCATACGAGGAAGTGTGGACTACCGCCCCCTCAAATAATGTGACTCGTTCATGCAATACATGGAATGTATAAATAATGAAATTAATGAAAATATGTGACCTATATAACATGTATATTATACTGTAATTATAATATATATATCTCTCAATTATTTTTAATTCCATTAATATGACAACGAAATGAAAGTAGTGTTCATGCGTACGTACGGCCTACTGTCTCCATGAACGGTGAATTTCATTTATTTTTATCTCCAAATGTTATGGAGTAGTATAAAATGAATATTTACTGCATATATATGATATTTAAATCATTAATACTGTTATGGAGATGATTTACTTATAAGTACATGGACAACCATTTTCAAACAAGTTCATTTTTGGCTCATGTACCAAACATCGACAAAAACGTCTGATATGAACTCACATTATTAACCAATTATTATAACATTATAATATGTGATATAAACTGAATAATAATCTTTAAAATAGGTCCTTAAGAAATTATAAATTGACCAATATTTATTATTCAGGAATATAAAGAAACAAACAAGACAAGTCAGACTTGATGTAAGGGATACTACCCCTCTCTTTCTTTTAAGTACACTCTTTTATGTCATTCCTTTTAAGCTCATATTTCTTATGATTGGGATGTTCTTTTATATTAATCCTACTTTAATGTTTATTTTCATATGATGAGAGACTTTATTTTCTCTCATCAATCCATTTTGGAAGTTTTGAGTGGCGCCGTTAGGGTGCCGAATTTTCATAAGAGATCTAACTTCTCTCTCTTTCTTTTTAAGTACTCTCCTTTATGTCACTTATTTTAAGCTCCTCATTGTTATTATGAGGGATGTTATTTTATATTCATCTTGCTATAAATTTTATTGTAATATGATGAGAGACTCTATTTTATCTAATCAATCCATTTTTGGATGTTTTAAGTGGCGCCGTTAGGCTGTCGAGTTTTCATAAGGGATTGTTCATCTCACTTTTAGTCCCGTGATATTTATGCAACATTTTCCACTATTTCCTTTTTTTGGTATATGTACTTCCCATTATTTTACTATTTGTATAATATACTCTCATTTATGTGTATTTACATCTTCATTGTATGACCCTTCTTTCATGGGGTGTATGTTTCAGAAGTTACCCAATTTGGTAAGGGAACCTTTCACCTTCCTTATTTTAAAAGACTTCTTTTTTAGGTCTTTTAATCTTATTATGATGGGATATGTTCTTATATATCCTTTTTGCTATAAATTTTATGTCCAAGTAATGAGATACCCCTTTTTATCTCTCATCAACTCATTTTTTGAATTTTTTAGTGACACCGTTAGGCTGTCGAATTTTTGCAAGGGAACTTCTTAACCCAATTTTGATTCTTTGGGATAAACTTGTACTCCTTGAAATATGTCATTATATGAATATGTGTGAAAGAACTCTGATTGTTTTACACCTAATATCCACTTATATTTTGTGAATTTTTTTGTCACACATAATTATGTCATTGATTTATCCTTAATCCAAGGATACCGTATTTGTAAGGGACTTCGTCTCAATCTCCTTTCATTGAGGCATATTTTGTTTTATACACAACTTTCTTTTATACGGTGTATAAACCCCTTTGACTTCTAATTTTATTCAAAAGGAATCTTTTTATACAAATCATTTTACTAAAAGACAAAAAGGAATGTTTCTTTTAACGTACGCGGTGACAATGTCCTTTTCCGCCGCCGTGAGTATTATTTGGTCTTTGGCTTCCTCTACAAGCCATAATTTTTTTAAAATGAAATAAATAACATATACTCATTTATGTATTTTGGTATTGAAAATGGTTTTTATAATGGATTTGTTATGTCAATATATTTAAGTGATATATTGTGATCAAAGTGGGGAAATGATTTCTTTCCATTATATTTTTTTATGTCTTATGATTTTATAATGGTACTTGGACATTTTACGGGTGGTTACATGATAGACCATATGACGGGTGGTGCCATGAATATCAGGATGGGTGGTTACTTTATAACCTCCAATGCATTGGGTAAGGAAGTCGTCCGTATGGCTATTCCATTAAGTATGTGTGGAAGTCGACCGTATGGTTATTCCATTTAAGTCTGTTTATGCCCCAAGTTACCTTTTTTATGTTATATGTTATTTATATGGGTTTTATGGTAATATTTTGGTTACAAAAGGGTAAGTAATGATATTTTATTCAGTGAAGAGTTTTTTTTATTTCATAAAGGTAAAAAGTATTAATTTGATAAAGTATACATGGTTTACTTGTTGTTTTGAAAAACTAAAAGATTTCATTTTTTGTGTATCCCTTACTGAGCTTTTTATGCTCACCCCATGTTTTTTTGAAATGTTTTTCACTGGACTTAATGTGGAATAGGGTCAAGGATGGGATCAAGGGAAAGTCATGCTATCTAAAACATGGAACTAGACATGTTTCTTTTTAAGAGTTTTTATTTTATGGAAACTTAGTAGAAGTGTCTACTTAGTAATCTTTTGAGATGTAATAGTTATGTACTAATTCTCTAAAACTCTTAACCATGAAAAGAGACTCAATGTGAATTATTCATTTAATTCAATATTAAGTAAGGTTTAAGGCTGGGGCCTTATAGTTGGTATCAAAGGCTGGTTTAGGAAACTTTAGGGATTATGAGTTTTTTTAGACACATGGTTAGTCCCTATATCTATTATTTTAGTTAAATCCTTATTTTATAACTTTTTTTTAGGTAAAGTAATGTTAGTTAAGAATGGATGGAGAAGGATCTCAAACGACATTCCTATCTCTTCCTGATGACATGCTTGCAATAATTATTGCAAAGTCATGTTCGGAATATTGTGAAACTTTTTATAGTATACAACTCACTTGCAAGCAGTTGTTTGAGATATCAAACACCTCCACTATACCTCGTTATCATCGTGGATCATGGGTTGTATTTATAAAAATACTATTTTCACAATATTCTCATATCTTCAAGAAAGGTAAATATTATCAAGGTATTTTCAAATATTTTACCTTATTACCAGAATTTCAAGCATATTATGATTATAAAAATGGTGCTGAGGAAGGAGACCCTTGCGCAACCTATTTATATTTTCTTTTAAAATATAGTCTCTCAGCACATACTTATGGTATTTTAAAAGGACCGATAATAGAAAGTTTCAACTCAAATTCTGTTCGACTATTTTATAGAAATAATGTTTTAGCAGATGTTTTGGAATTATATGTCATACATGATTATTTTCCAAAACTGTTTTTTTGTGAACACCCATATGACCCATTTGGTACAAGGTGTATTTGGATGGAGGAAGAAAATAATTTTTAAGGATCTATAAATCATTGTTGTAATGCATGGGACTTCTACCTACATGAACAAGATGACGATGAAACCGAGTGGACGCCATGATCAAGGTATGCTGTTATTCATTTTGGGAATCGTTTTATTTTATATTATGGTTGTGAAATAAGACTTCAAGAATTAATATATTGAGATCGTAATGAATTTGGATGAAAATGAGAGGTATAAGGAAACTATTAAGGTTAAAACATGTTAGGGTTATTTTTGGAGTTTTATAAAAAGGACAACACGCAGACCGTGTGACAACCCGTCACGTCGGACAAAGCTGCGGGAATCAAACCCACAACCAAAGTGTGACTGGTATTTATCGCCTACCACTTGACTACGTGAAGTCCCTAGTTAGTTTGACTAATTATTTTTAGTTAGATGATTTTATTAATTAAGAGTAAGTTTATTTTGGGTTATCTATGGAAATTATTAACCTATCATGGAGGATATGTGATTAGGTTAATTACTTTTCAATATGAGACTTTAAGAGCAACTGATGTTATTTGGAGATAAGTGTTATTTTGTACCTTGGAAGACTATGTGATTAAATCCTTAAAATATTTGGGCTTCAATCTTAGTTTGGTTTACTTCGAAGAAATTTATAGACAAATTGTTTATCGAATGGTCTTTGTTGAACTTTGGGTTTTGTTGGACAAATTTTGGAGATTAAGAATAGATTTTCTTTTTATAAAGGGTTATCCTTTTCTGGATTATCTGATCTTGTACTAACCTTTTGGGTATGGGTTTTTGTTAAAGTCTAATGACATGGGAAGTATATAGTTTTCTTTTGTGGATTATGTTATTCTCTAGAAGTTGATTATAGCCCTCTTAATGTAAATAAGTCATCCTAAATACTCATCTTTTGGAGAAAATATGAGTTCCTGTAAGAAATCTAGTAAAAGATAAAAGTCAAAATGACAAGTAAGTATGTTTCCTTATGTTTTAGTTAAGCTCAAAAATAAATTCCTCAATGAAAAGTAACTAAAAAAATGTTTTCTATTAACTTTTCCTACTGGGGAATCCAATACCGTTTAACCCATAACAAGTTTGTGATTTTCTGGTGGTTAACTTTCTCCTAAAAATGTTTTCTATCACACTCCCTCAGAACATGACCATTTGTTTTTTCTTCCATATCCATGTTTTCATACCTGGAATCCTAGTATGGTTTAACTCGGGTGACCTTTGTACTTCCCTTTCTTTCTTTTAAAGTGATAGTTTAATTTACTCCTTTTCCAATGTGGGGCTTTCAATGAAGTTTCTGAGCCTAATTTTAAAATTGCGAGGATGCAATTCCCAAAAGGGGAGAAAGATGTAACACCCCAGGTAAATAAAGAATATGACATTTTCATATTTATCCATATTTGTGAATAAAATTTTAATATTAATTTAAAGGGGACTCTATGATCGATGGCGTACCCAATACGCAACAACGAGTTTCTTGGGAATCTTACGTTGCACTCTAATAATAAAATAATATAATTTTAAATGGCAGTTCATGACTAGCCATTATAATGGCAGGAATGAACGGAACTAACTACAAAATAATTATATATGTTTTTCAAATATTTTTACTTTTATACAATCAATGTTAGAGGCTTAAAATGTGAATGAATCCAATTTTAAGCGTAAATATTCTAATATTCTTTAAAAGGTCGATTAACCACCTTTTGATGGCAAACGCTTTTAAATCCACTTTTTGAAAATTTCATATGTTATATTTGACCAAATAAAATTATTCTTTAGAATCGGGACATCAAAATTTACATTGTGTAAATTTTTGGTATTTTTCCGATAAAGTTCATTTTTTAATGAATAGTGAAAAATGTTGTATTTTAATTCAAAACCTCTTTTTAATCTAATTTATTTATATGATTAGATTATCTTTTGAATTGTTTTTAATTTACAATTATAATATACTTTTACCATTTAATCCAATAGTGGTCATTGGAATTAATTTCACTTTGAAATTGGACTTAAACAAGTGTCAATCTTTTAATAGATATTGTTTCTTAAAAACACACTATTTGTTTTGAAAACGGGAATTAATTATTAAATTAATTAATGAAACTTATATGTTTTTAATTTTTTAAAATAGACATCATTTTTGAATTCGGAATATCAAATATTTCTTAGGGTGAATTTTTGGTATTTTTCTGAAAAACATCAATTTTTGATGAATAGTGAAACCACTAAGTGGTAGTTAAAGAAACTAATTTTTCGTTTAAATGAAACTTTTCCACTTATGTAATTTGATTTTCAAAAATCCGACATACATGGTTGTCATTAATAATTAAAATTTGTTTCAATGAGATTAAAATAATTTTTTAGTGAATAGTCACTTTTAAGTTTATTAATCGCGATTAGAGGTAATTAGTGTAGTATAAGGTAAAAATAATGTTTTAATGATATGAAATGACCTAGACACATGTCATAACCTTATTGGATGTGTCATGGACAACCAAGAAAATCCATGGGTCAACTTGGGGACCCCATGGAGCCACTTTGGTAGGAAAATGACATTAATAACTTTTTATTTAAAGTTAAAATAAAAATGTCACAAACATGAGTTGTTTTACTAAAACAATTTTTAAATGGGGTTATACAAGTCAGACTTTTGACTATAAATATTCATTAGAAAGATAAAAAGATTTACTACATCATTATAGTTGTTTTATAATTTTTAGACACTAATTAAATTAAATTATTTATGACACAATGATGATGCAGAGATTACCTCATTATTTAACGATTTAAATAAAATGAAAAGATAATGTAAAATATAAGACCTAAACTTGTCACAAACCTATTGGATGTGTGGATTTCAAAACCTTATCACCTTATCCTAGAAATATATCCTTTTGGGACCTTTTAAATTCGAAAATCATTTTATAATAAAGTAATATTTTATAACATTCCAAGAGTGCCCCTCCTCTCCTCTTATAAAAGGCCCCCACATCTACCACCTTACACACACCTCTCAAGCCTTTGGCTCAGTCAAAAACTGCCCATTTCATCTCTCCAAATCCCTATATTCATCATTGAAGCCTCACTTTGGGCAGAATCGTTTCCAAGGAAGCCTTTGATCTCAAATCAAAGAGAGTTACCCGATTTAAAGGTAATGTCTTCCCTTGTGTTCTTTTGTTTTATTTTGCCTCTCCAACCCTATAAAATATTTTTATTACTTTATTTTGTAACAAAACCAGTATATTAAATATTTTAGGGTGTTTTTATTTGAAGGATTCTCTCTAAACTTACATACACCTTCGTCTATTGGTTAAAGAACATACTGTTTCTATGGATGGTGAATTTCTGCCTCACGAAACGATGACTGTTCAATCTTCTCTTAAAACCATTCATGGTGGACATTATGATTTAAATATATTTTATATATGATATATATGGTATTTATGTTTTCTATATTCTTCTAAATTTTATATTTAAAACATGACTTTATGCTTTTCATGTTGTGCAAATGCGATAATTTCATACGAGGAAGTGTGGACTACTGCCCCCTCAAGTGATGTGACTCATTCATACAATACATGGAATGTATAAAGAATGAAATTAATGAAAATATGTGACCTATATAACATTTATATTATACTGTAATTATAATATATATATCTCTCAATTATTTTTAATTCCATTAATATGACAAAGAAATGAAATTAGCGTTCATGCGTACGTACGGCCTACCGTCTCCATGAACGGTGCATTTCATTTATTTTTATCTCCAAATGTGTGGAGTAGTATAAAATGAATATTTACTGGATATATATGATATTTAAATCATTAATACTATTCTTGAGATGATTTACTTATAACTACATAGACAATCATTTTCAAACATGTTCATTTTTTGGCTCATGTACCAAACATCGACAAAAACGTCTGATATGAACTCACATTATTAACCAATTATTATAACATTATAATATGTGATATAAACTGAATAATAATATTTAAAATAGTTCCTTAAGAAATTATAAAATTACCAAAGTTTATTATTCAGGAATATAAAGAAACGAACAAGACAAGTCAGACTTGAGGTAAGGGATCCTACCCCTCTCTTTCTTTTAAGCACACTCTTTTATGTCATTCCTTTTAAGCTCATCTTTCTTATGATTGGGATGTTATTTTATATTAATACTACTGTAATTTTTATGTTCATATTATGAGATACCCTATTTTCTCCCATCAATCCGTTTTGTACTTTTTGAGTGGCGCCGTTAGGCTGCCGAATTTTCGTAAGAGATCTAACCTCTCTCTTTCTTTTTAAGTACTCTCCTTTATGTCACTTCTTTTAGGCTCCTCTTTTTTATGATGGGGGATGTTATTTTATATTACTCTTGCTGTAATGTTTATTTTAATATGATTAGAGACTCTATTTTATCTCCTCAATCCATTTTTGGAAGTTTTAAGTGGCGCCGTTAGGCTGCCGAGTTTTCGTAAGGGATTGTTTATCTCACTTTTAGTCCCGTGACATTTATGCTACATTTTCCACTATTTACTTTTTTTTGGTGTATGTAATGCCCATTATTTTACTATTTGTATAATATACTCTCATTTATGGGTAGTTACATCTTCATTGTATGACCCTTATTTCATGGGGTGTACGTTTCAGAAGTTACCCAATTCGGCAAGGGAACCTTTCACCCTCCTCATTTTAAAAGACTTTTTTTAGGTCTTTTAATCTTATTATGATGGGATATTTTCTTATATATCCTTTTTTCTATAAATTTTATGTCCAAGTGATGAGATACCCCTTTTTATCTCTCATCAACTCATTTTCTGAATTTTGAAGTGACGCCATTAGGCTGTCGAATTTTTGCAAGGGAACTTCTTAACCCAATTTTGATTCTTTGGGATAAACTTCTACTCCTTGAAATATGTCGTTCTATGAATATGTGTGAAATACCTCTGATTGTTTTACACTTAATATCCACTTATATTTTATGAATTCGTTTGTCACACATAATTATGTCATTGATTTATCCTTAATCCAAGGATACCATATTTGTAAGGGACTTTGTCTCAATCTCCTTTCATTGAGGCATATTTTGTTTTATACACAACTTTCTTTTATACGGTGTATAAACCCCATTGACTTCTAATTTTATTCAAAAGGTATATTTTTATACGAAGCGTTTTACTAAATGAAAAAAAGGAATGTTTCTTTTAACGTACGCGGTGACAATGACCTTTTCCGCCGCCGCGAGTATTATTTGTTCTTTGGCTTCCTCTACAAGCCATAATTTTTTTAAAATGAAATAAATACCATATACTCATTTATGTATTTTGGTATTGAAAATGGTTTTTATAATGGATTTGTTATGTCAATATATTTAAGTGATATATTGTGATCAAAGTGTGGAAATGTTTTCTTTCTATTTTATTTTTTATATATTTTGATTTTATAATGATACTTGGACATTTTACGGGTGGTTACGTGATAGACCATATGATGGGTGGTGCCATGAATACTAGGACAGGTGTTTACGTTATAACCTCCAATGCATTGGGTATGGAAGTCGGCCGTATGGCTATTCAATTAAGTATGTGTGTAAGTCGACCATATGGTTATTCCATTTAAGTATGTTTATGTCCCAAGTTACCTTTTTATGTTATGTGTTCTTTATATGGGTTTTATGGTAATATTTTGGTTATAAAAGGGTAAGTAATGATCTTTTATTCAGTAAAGATTTTTTTTACTTCATAAAGGTGAAAAGTATTACTTTGATAAAGTATACATGGTTTACTTGTTGTTTTGAAAAACTAACAGTTTTCATTCTTTGTGTATCCCTTACTGAGCTTTTTATGCTCACCCCATGTTTTTTTGAAATGTTTTTCACAAGACTTAAAGTGGAATAGGGTCATGGATGGGATCAAGGGAAAGTCATGCTATCTAAAACATGGAACTAGACATGTTTCTTTTTAAGAGTTTTTATTTTATGGAAACTTAGTAGAAGTGTCTACTTTGTAATCTTCTAAGATGTAATAGTTATGTCCAAATTCTCTAAAACTCTAAACTATGAAAAGATACGGAATTTGAATTATTCCTTTAATTCAATATTAAGTAAGGTTTAAGGCTGGGGCCTTATATTTAGTGTATTCCAACTCTCAGAAATGGTTCCTAGATAATTGAATGGGAACCACATCAATACCCTTAATCCAAAGACTATGAATGATTGATTCTTCGATATGAGAAACATAACCATTTGAAGGGAACTGGTATCCCAAACACTCTCATAATATATGGTTATAGTATCATGTACCATCAATACATGTAATTAATTATATATGTTTTATGCAATCAAAGGGAAGAAAGATAATAAAAGGATAACAATGAAAAATATGGATAAAAGGAATAAGGGAAAGATTGATTTTCCAGCATGTCATAATTTTGTAAATAAACACCATTGTACATTCTTAAAGGTAATGGAAGTTTCTTATATGTGTGGAGATAAAGGAAACCATGATAATTCATTACATGTATTGATAGTACATGATACTATAACCTAATATGATGAGAGAGTTCCAGAAAATGACATCGCAACAGATATTTCTTGTGACGGGTGCGTCGCAAAAAATATCTTTTGCGATGGGAATTTTACCCATCGCAAAAAACCCCCTGATTATATACATTATATACCCAAAAACCTTTTTCGACGGGCCCGTCGCAATTAGTTTTTGCGACGGGGAACCTGCCCGTCGCAAATAGCCTTCCAATTATATACATTATATACCCCTAAACCTTTTACGACGAGCCCATCGCAAATAATAATGTTAAAAAATATATTTCAATTATTTGCGATGGAGCCCCGTCGCAAAAGACCCCTTAACAAATACTAAACATAATAAAAAAATTAATAAAATAATGATTAATGAAAAATTATATTATTATTATAAAAATAATAAAAAAATAAAAAATATTATTATTATTAGTAAAATAAACAAACATTAAAAAATATAATACTAAAACAATATATTTAATAAAATTATGATTAATAAAAAATTAATATTAATATTATTAAAATAATAAAATAATAAAAAATTATTACAAGTTTCAATAATTTCAAAAAAATATAAAAAAAATCATAAAATATTATAATTATTAGTAAAATAAACAAATATTAAAAAATATAATACTAATTATAAATAATAAAATATTAAAAAAAAATTAATTATGCAATATTTCCACCAATATAAAAGATAGAAACTGTAAATAGTTCAATTTATTATAAAACTTGAATTCAAATGTTTTTAACATAAAAAACAAATCATTGGGGGGGGTCGTGTGAAAGAGGTGGACGAAACTCTATCCCTAAACTACGAGTCAAATGGAGCATGTACTCCATCTGCTCGTGATACTCCTACTGTCTTCACTGATCCAATCGATGTAGCTCCTCCTCGTGATGATGCTCCTGCTGCTGCTGCTGCCGAGACATCTCTTCATACTGCTTCTGCAAAGTCTCTATAAGCTCAGCCTAAGTTCTCAACTGCTCCTGATACTATGAACCATAAAATGATGTCTCTCCACGAGCTCCTGTCGAGGTGGACGCCGACATCTTAGCAGTACCATAATAAGTACCAGGAGTCAAATGAGATCCAATACCAACTACTCGGCCATTCTCAAAGCCATACTGAGTCACCTGCATCCATGTCGACTCATCGAAATGGTGAGAATCGGTCTTCCCAATCGTCTCGTCCCGACCCTCAGCCTGTGTCTGAGAGGTCGCAGCCTCATATGACTCCGTCAATTCCAATTTAAAATTAATATTGTGAAAATATTATATGCAGTTAATTTTCAAACAGAAAAAATAATACTAACCACAATCTGATACTGGCGATCACCTCTAATCTCTCTAGTGGCTGGATCACTGTACATCCTCTGATAAATGTCAAACTTCGTAATATCGGGATGCTCGACTACCTACAGATATATAAAATAAACTGGTTATATTTAATGTTATATAAAATATCTAAAAAATATACTTACCAGATTCTCTCTATGCGAACTGAATTTATAGCTACGAGCTTGATGTGTTACCTCCTATCTCCCCCGGTTATGGCGTCCCACTGAAGATCTACTCTGAAATCCACCACCCAACCAGTGTAAAAATAATCCATCCCAAATGTGAGATGAAATGCACTCAGGATGGTGTTATTTACACTACTCATCAAATTCTGTCACTCCTACTTTCTTAATAGTTGCCCTTCTCAAATTGTCCAAAAACTGACGGAAACGGTCACGCATAGAAACCTGCCATGCCGCGTGGATAGCTTCGTGCATGCTATCATCAATAGGATACCATAAACCCTACAAATAATTTATAATATCAGGTTATTAATAGAATAAATTTCAAAATAAATATTATTTATTTTCATACTAGCTAATGATGGAACATGTCGCATCACACATCAACGGGAATCTGTTCCCATGTGATCCATTGCTGAGAAAAATAATTGCGCAAGATAGCGCTCCCTTATCCAATAGCTACATGCACAAAACTGTGAAAAAAGAATAAATAATCAAACAAATAGTATATATATAAATTAATTAATAAAATATAACTAAAATATACAGGTTACCATACCTCCATGTGCATAGATCAAAACCAAGATGTGGACGTCGCTCGGGGATAGGGTCAGGAATCATCAGTCGTGCAAGACCGTGCCTTCTCCACTTACCCCCTGAACTGCCAGTAGGCTTTGGGTCAGATGATCCAAAATCCCCCTCATCTAATGGTATGTCAGCCTCCGGAAACTCGCGATATAGATCAGGGTCCATCTGAAACACAAAATGATTATTTTTAAGAGATAGTTGAAAATAACTATTATATATAGATATATATTAGTTATGATTATAACCTACATTTAACTGTGTCAATGTTCATTTTCATCCTCTTCTCCATAGTTGTCAATGTCAATGTATTCATCTTCTTCCTCAGCATCATCAATATCCATATGAGTTTCATTTTCAGCATCTCTTGTCATTTCAAATTCATTTGTAACATGATTAATATCTTCATCACCATCGATCCTTAATTGTGGGGGTGTCATCATCGATATTCATGTCTCTTTCTGAATCAGATGAATTTTGAGAAGTCTCTTGAAAAAATTCAATTCCTTCCACTTTAGTGGAACCTCATTTAGTTTGAGTAAACTGATTTTCATGAGATTTCATTTTTATTATGCTCCACCAATCTCTCAAGTCTCGTGAAGTAGAACAATATTTTTCATAATAAATTTGATGTGCCTGTTGATCGGGTAAAAATGGTTCATTTACTGCAAGAATACTTTTATATTTAACATCGACGATTTCATGAGTCGTATGAACACACAAGCCTCTCTCAGTATCCAACCACCGACATTTAAACATTGTTATGTAATTCTATCCTAGATAACACAACTCAATAATTTCATCCAAAATTCCATAAAAGTCAACATCAGTTTTTCTATGATGTGATCCTCCCAAGAAAACTCCACTATTCATTGCTTTTTTGGTTCTCCGTATGCATGTGTATGAAATAGAAAACCATTCACCACATATGAATTATAATATTTAACCATTTTGGAAGGTGGGTTACTTAATATAGATAGTTTGTTATCAATTTTATCAGCATATTGAGACACCTGAAAATTTTTAAAACAATTATCAATATAATAAATAATAAACAGAATTGATATTAAACCATCAATAATTTATGTTACCTGTTTTTGAAACCATTGAGAATTTTTTTTGTCTGCATTCTTCAAGAGCAGCTGCTATAATTTGTGGAAGTTGTTTCTTGATATGATTATCATATAACCTAAAAATAAAATAATTTTAATTACTATAGCATAAATTATATAATAAGTGATACTAGAAATCACATAACAAATGATTTCATTTCTTCACAGTTGAGCAGAACATATGTATGAGCTCTATGATGTTCATCATCTGAAAGCCAACGTTCATGAACTCCACCGAAACCAAGATCTGGCTGCTTAAAAACTGTTAATTGATTGTCCATTTATTCACTAAAATTCCCCTCATTTCGTCCCATGCTATTTTTTTAGGTATATTGAGATTCAAAATAATGAGAGCAGAAAAAAAAACAATTTCCTCTTGCAAATAAGCTTCATCAATTGAGCCTTCTACTGATGCTTTGTCACGTAATTTTTTCTTCAATTTCTGCATGCATATCTCTAATGGGTACATCCATTGAAACTATATTGGACCTCCATATTTATCTTCATGTGGAATATGTAATATCATATGTTCTATTGAGTCAAAGAAAGCCGACTGAATGATTTTTTCCACTTTACATATAATTACAACAACATCTTATTCTAGTTTGCTTAGCGAATCGTAGTCTGTTGTCACACAACAAATGTCTCAAAAAAATCATGATATGTCTGTTATCGAATCCCAAATCATATAATTCAACAAACCTCTAAATTCAATCGGCATAAGTCTTTCCATTATAACATGAAAAGCATGACTTTTTAATCCAGTAATATAACTATTCTTAACACATCTTCCCAAATTGGAAGCATAGCCATCTGGAAGTCTCAAATCTGCAATCCACTGACAAAATAATAAGTTATTCTCTTTGGAAAATGTATAAGATGATTTTGGCTTCATTAACTTATGTGATCTGACATTTTCAAATAGTTCAAGTTCTGGTCGCCTGCAAATTTGGGAAAGATCTAATCGTGCCTTTACAGTATCTTTGTTCTTACCTGGTGTATCCAAAACTGTATGAAATAAATTATGTAAATAGTTCTTCTCAATATGCATAAAATCTAATATGTGGTGGACCAACAAATCAGACTAATATGGAAGATCCCAAAAAATGCTCTGTTTTATCCAATTATGTTCTTTCCAAAAGCCATGAATTTTCTGTTGGTTTACTGTTGGTCCAAATGTGATGGGAGGTAATGAAAATACAATTGATTTTAACTCTATACCTGATATCATATTTTTAGGTTCATCCCTTTCAATTGTACTTTTTCTGAAATGAGATTTGTTCCTCCGACAAGGATGATCGGTTGGAAGAAATCTACGGTGACAATCAAAATAGAAAGGTTTTTTTTCCATTGACAAGCATAAAGGCTTTATTTTCTTTCATACAGTAAGGAAATGATTTTGGACCATGTGTACTCCAACCAGATAACAAGCCATATGCTGGAAAGTCACAAATCATCCACATCAGTGCAGCTTTTAATATGAAATTGTGTTTCACAGCAACATCATATGTATTAACACCATCACTCCACAATGAATTTAACTCATCAATCAATGGTTTCAAATAAACATCAATATTATTTTTCAGATAACCTGTGATTAATAGAGTCAAAAATATATAAGGCTCCTTCATCAACATCCATGGAGGAAAATTGTACAGAGTTATAAAGACAGGCCAACATGAATACTGACTACCATAAGAACCAAACGGGCAGAAAATATTATTTGAAAGACCCAATCACACATTTTGGGATTCTATAGAAAAAGATAGATACATACGGTCAAAATGTTTCAATAAATCACCATCATATGGATGATTCAAGATTTTATCAGTTGAAATATTGGTTTTGTGCCATGACATCATTGACACTGTGTTCTGAGACATAAATAAATGCTGCAACCTTGGTGTAAGGGGGAAATATCTCAACTGTTTTACTGGAATCGATCTAGACTTTCTCTGGTTGAGCTTCTTTATACCTCGATTGTCCACATGTGGGAAAACTATCAAATCACTCATTTTCGCTAGAATATAAGATTCAATCATTTGGACATGCATGAATCTTCTGATAACTAATGCCTAGATTACGAACCAGCCTCTTGCTGTTATAGTAATTTGCAGGCAACCCATTTCCTTCAGGTAATTGTGTTTTAACCAAAGAAAATATCTGATCAAAACAGTTGATTGACATTACATTATCTGATTTAATAGGCATAAATTTTTCAACCACATCTAATTTTCTTATCTTAAAACCAGGATATAAGGTATCCTCAGCAGACCTCAATAACTCATAAAATTTGGATGGTGCCAACTCAGGAGTTAAATAAATATCATCGTGAGTTTCAGTTTTTTGAATAGATGAACCTGCAACATCATGTAGTAAATTTTAAAACCTTGATGGATCTAGAATCAAGTTATTAGTATCTTCTCTGGAACTGCGTTCACCGTGTTGATACCAAAAAACATAATCTGGTTGAAAACCAAACCGAAAGAGATGTCCCCAAACCCTGTCAAATGTGTCAAACATTCTCAGAGCACTTTTTTATAGGGACACTTAATTATTCCTTCTAAAATAGATTCTGGTTTTGATGATGCAAATGCTAAGAAAGCTTCAACACCCTCAATATATACATGATTTAAACCAGAACCATTTGGATTTCTTCGCTGATTTATCCATGCGTGGTTATTTAACAATGACTGATGTCGACTTCCTTGTTCCATATTTTCCTACATAAAATATAAAATCATCAATGTTTTTGAATAATTTGAAATTATAAAAACACTATCTGAAAAAAGAAGATAAATAATTACAACTAGTTCTTAATAATTACCATTAATTAAGGGAGACACAATTTCCAGTGGATTTACGGCTACTCTTTTGTCCGACGACTCATTTACTTGCATCTTTCCCACACTAAAATCACAATGAAGAATCTGGTTGGAGGTACGCATATTCATTGTCATATGCATGAGAATGAATATGTTTTCCTTCGACGAGATTCTTCATTGTGATTTCAGTGTTGGAAAGATTCAAGTAAATGAGCCACCAGACAGAAGAGCCCTCTTTTCGTCGATGAATCATCTTCTTCTAACTGTCACCGCCTGAAAAAATTATAAAAAATATTATCCTACGAATGCATATCCAAACTCGTGTATACAAGATTGAATATGTCTACGTAGTAGCAAATTTTTCATAATGTTTTTAGTCGGTGAGAGTTGAAAGGAGAAAAGTCGTGGAGAAAAAGTAGTGCTGTCAATCCACAGGAAATTATGTTAAGTTCATAAAATTTATTAAAATTTATTAAAATTTCTTCCTGACCATTCCTAAATGTTCCTAACTAATTATTACTAACTATTCCTAATTATTGCTAATTATTCCTAATTATACCTAATTATTGCTAATTATTACTAATTATTACAAATTATTGATAATTATTACAAATTATTGCTAATTATTACTAATTAATACAAATTATTATGAATTATTTCTAATAATTACAATTTATTACAATTTATTACTAATTATTAAAATTTATTAAAATTTATTACTAATTATTACTAATTGTTACAATTTATTACTAATTACTATAATTTATTACTAATTATTAAAATTTATTAAAATTTATTACTAATTATTACAATTTATTACTAATTATTACCAATTATTACTAATTATTACTATTTATTACTAATTATTACTAATTATTACAATTTATTACTAATTATTACAAATTATTACTAATTATTACAAATAATTACTAGTTATTACTAATTATTTCTAATTATTGTTTATTATTCCTAATTATTGCTAATTATTGCTAATTATTCCTAATTATTACAAAATATTACTAATTATTACTAATTATTACAAATTATTACTATTTTTTACAATTTATTACTAATTATTACAATATATTACTAATTATTACAATATATTACTAATTATTACAATTTAATACTAATTATTACTAATTATTACAATTTATTACTAATTATTACAATTTATTACTAATTATTACTAATTATTACTAATTAATACTAATTATTACTAATTATCCAAATTATTACAAATTATTACAAATTATTACTCATTATTACTAATTATTACTAAATATTACAAACTATTCCTATATATTCTTATGTATTCCTATGTATTCCTATTTATTCTTAATTATTGTTAATTATTACAAATCATTGCTAATTATTGCTAATTATTGCTAATTATTTCTAAAAATTACTAATTATTACTAATTATTCCTAATTATTACTAATTATCACTAATTATTACTAATTATTACAAATTATTACCAACTATTACAAATTATTACAAATTATTACTAATTATTACTAATTATTACAAATTATTACATATTATTACAAATTATTACTAATTATTACTAATTATTACAAATTATTACAAATTATTACTTATTATTACTAATTATTAGTAATTATTGCTAATTATTACTATTTATTACTATTTATTACTATTTATTACAAATTATTACTATTTATTATTATTTATTACTATTTATTACTAATTATTACTATTTATTACTACTTATTACTATTTATTTCTAATTATTACTAATTATTACTAATTATTACAAATTTTTACAATTTATTACTAATTTTTACAAATTATTACTATTTATTACTATTTATTACAATTTATTACTAATTTTTACTAATGTTTACAATTTATTACTATTTATTACTAATTATGACAATTTATTACTAATTATTACAATTTATTAATATTTATTACAATTTATTACTCAATATTATAATTTATTACTAATTATTACTATTTATTAGTAATTATTACTAATTATTATTATTTGTTACTATTTATTACTAATTATTACAAATTATTACTAATTATTACAATTTATAACTATTTATTACTCTTTATTACTATTTATTACAATTATTACAAATTATTACTATTTATTAATATTTATTACTATTTATTAATAATTATTACTAATTATTACTATTTATTACAATTTACTACTAATTATTACTATTTATTATCAATCATTACAATTTATTACCAATCATTACAATCTACTACAATTTATTACAAATTATTACAATTTATTACAATTTATTACCAATTATTACAATTTATTACAGATTATTACTATTTATTAATATTTATTACTATTTATTATTTTTTTTACTATTTATTACTAATTATTACTAATGATTACTAATTATTACAAACTGTTACTAATTATTACTAATTATTACTATTTATTACTTATTATTACTATTTATTACCAATTATTATTAATTACCGCAAATTAATTATATACATTTCTAATTATCGCTAATAATTAATAATTACTACTAATTATTAAGAATTACTACTAAAAATTTCAATTTATTAGTACAAATAAATACTAATGACAAAACAATTTAAATTTAATTTAATTACAACCAATCAACAATAATAAAAATTAACTTAAAAATGAAATAAATAATAAATTAAATAAAACATAAATACCTTTAAACTTGATCTTCTATTGTTGTAAATGGATTCACAACTTCATCATGAAAAAAAAATTATGTTAGAAAAAATTTCACTCTGAAATTAGAGTTCAGAGAGAAAGAGGATTTGAGAATTGAGAGGAATGAGAGGAAAAACGGATGAGGGTATATATAGGTTAGATTATTTGCGATGGGTTACCCATCACAAATAGTATCTTTTGCGATGGGGCTCGTCGTAAAAACCTACGCATGCATTAATTACTGTCGGTGGTTAAAAAGGTATTTGCAACGGGTCCTGTTGCACATAGTTCCTGCCGACACACTTTTTGCGACGGGAGGACATTCCGTTGCAAAAAGCTATTAACCGCCGTCGGGTATTTGTGTCCGGGCCCATCACAAATAGTGAGGTATTTGCGATGGGTGGATCCCCCCGTCGCAAATAACCTTCGCGAGGTTTGGTAAAAACCTCACTATTTGCGACGGGGGGATTCGCCCGTCACAAATAAGCTTCACGCGGTTTGGTGCGCAAGTCGCGCCAAACTTTTTGCGACGGGAGACGAAAACCCGTCGCAACCCGTACTGTAGCTGGTTATTACTGACACTTTCTGCATGAATTTTCATGACTAGCTTCATCAATGAATGCTTTGACAAAGAAGAACATTCCATTCCAAAGGACTGAGGAATACCATTAGTATTTCCACAAGTTGAATGTTCATCTTACATTATCACCTATCTTGATTTTTCCAGAATCAAGATAGGGGTACGTGGTGTACTGCGATGCTTCGGGATCTTGGTTGGGATGTGTTTTGATTCCAGGATACCATTTGGTATATTATGGTTCATGGAAGTTGAGAGGTCATGAGAAGAAATACCCAACACATTAATTAGAGATATCCACAGTCATTCATGCGTTGAATACTAGGCATCATTATCTCTTTGGTGATAAATTTAGTATGTTCACAAATCAAAAGAGCTTGAAACATCTTTTCTCATAGAGAGATTTGAATCTATGGAAAATGAGATGGATGGAGTATCTTCAGATTTTTATCTTTCAATTGATGTATAAAACAGGAAATCAAAATTCAGTGGTATATGAATTAATCAGAAAGATGTACACTCAGTTTGAAAAAGAAGATTCAGATGAATGGCAGTTGATGTCGATCCTAGCTAACATGCATGTAAATGTGATGACCGAGGTGATGTTGCAATTTTATTTTCAGTTTATGTTGTTTTGGATTTGATAATGATGGTAAAGTATGAACAAAAATATGATGTAGTTTGTGTGGCAATGAGTTCACAACTAAATGGTGGGGAGACCATTGAGGGGAGGAAACTTGATAAGAGATTGGTTTTGTGGTTCATAGATTAGATGGTTGTACCTATGGATTTTCAGGAGCAACTTCTTCATCCATACCACCATTCAAGATGGGATGTAAATCAGGGTATAAAGAAGATGTATAAGGTGTTGGTGGAGAGGCATTAAAAGGAACATGACTGAGTGTGTCTCAAAGTGATTAATTTGTCAGCAAGTTAAGGATGAACATCAGCGACCAGTGGGTACGTTGGAGTCTTTACCAATACCACTGTGGAAATGTGAGAAGATAGCTGTGGATTTATTATAGGCCTACAAAAAATGGTCTGGGAAAATGATTCCATATGGCTGATAGTAGATCATCTCACAATGTTGGGTCATATAATTCCTATTCATGAAACTCCTATAGTGGATGATCTGTCTAAAATCTATATCAGAGAAGTGTTAAAGAGACATGGAATACCAATTTTGATCATATTAGACTGAGATCAGAGGCTTACATCTCGTTTCTGCAAATCCGTACAAAATGATATTGGGAGTTCTTTGACTATGAGTATGGCATATCATCCTCAAATGGATGGGAAATCCTAAAGGATCATACTGACATTGGAGGACATGTTGTGGGACTGTGTATTGAATTTTGGTGTCTCATGGGAGGATCACATACCCATTGTGGAGTTATCATATAATAACAGCTATTAGGGATCGATACATATGGATCATTTTGAATCATTGTATGTCTATCCTTGTCATTCTTCACATTTTTGTGGAATTAGGTTAGACTTCACTATTCAAGAAGATCATTGTTCAAGAAATAATGAATATGATTCAGTTGATCATGAAATTGGTGGAGACAGATCGGAGTCATTATAAATCGTATGGGGATCATCATCAAAGACCATTGTCTTTTGTGGTGAGTGATCATGTGTTCTTGCATATTTCTACATGGATTGTACATCATCATTTTGGGAAGCATATCATGTTATCTCCTTGATAAATTGGCCCTTCCAGTATACTATAATGAGTTAGAGTGGTGGAATATTGGATGGCATTGCCACTATGCTTCAGTTCGATGCATAATGTGTTCCATGTATCTCAGTTGAAGAAGTATCAACCGGCTCATGACCATGTGATCTGAAGGAATCACGTTGTCCTAGAGCTGGATGCTTCATTATTACATACCCCAATGTGGATAATTCATAGGAAGGATAATGTATTGTGGGAAAAATCATCCATCTAAGGCGGGTTTTATGGCCACATGGTCATGTTCATGATGAGACCTGGGAACATGAGAAGGAAATGAAAGGGCAATGGTCATAACTCTTTCATAGTAGTGATGGTATTCTACTTTCTGGGGATGTAAAGACCTATAGTGGGGATAATGTAGTTCCCTTGGTTTCTATTATGCGACCCTTACTTTGGGATTTTTTTGTTTATAAATTTTAATGGGGAAGGATGGGAGAGTTAGTTGAACTTTCGATAAGTTTTTGGGGAAAAGGGGGATGTGAATGGGTTGTACACAGTTTGTCTAAGCCGTGCAGAAATCCTTTAAGAAACTATGTGTAGCAGTAGTTTTGAGGAAGTAGCATCAGAATAGTATTCACACAATTATGGATACTATAAAATGATGTCATACGAGGGTTTCCTTAAGGTCATAGCTAACACATAGTTAGCACATGGTTTGTATAATTGTTCAAACTAACCGTGCTCAAAGTTAATGTTAGATCTTAAAAAATATGATCTCACTCAATTTTCCACTAAATACATTTTTTTCTCTTTGGAAGTCCTAACTCGTTATTATTATCCCTTTACGGTAGGATAAACTCTCCTAAGTGATTTGGAATCAATATGAATCCCTACCTTGGTATTTTCAATCCCGATCCTTGTGGTTATTATCGTTCACCAATGTTCTTGTCACCTTTTCATAGAAATACATAAATACACATCTCTTATCCTCTAATTTTATAAAATATATTCATTTTATTGGATGATATAAGATTTTGGATGCTAAATATGATGACATTTCTTATTCTTTTTTGTATGAGAAGAGATCCAAGGAAGTTTTGTGAAAAATAAACCATGTTGTCATAAGCGTTCTTCATACGTTTTCAGTTTTCATCAAAATGGTTGGGGTAAGTGGGTTCACTCTAAACTCCTCTTCATTTAACTATTTAGAATACTTTAATTTTATTTGATGAATTGGTAAATTATTAGATATTTATACATTTTTTGAAGCCTTCTTTTGTGATGGTTTGGTAAATTATGGAAATTGGGATAATTCAGTGTTTTGAATAAAGTGATTTTATTCTTGGTTTTAAAATATGGATTTTAAAATGGGGATTTTATGGAATTATGGCACATGTATTTTATTATATGTTTTCAATAAAATGGGATGTTTTATTAAAACTAAAAATTTGTTTGGAATTGGTGTGTTCATTGGTTTTCAATAAATGTATAGTTTTATTGAAATGTTTTTAATAGGTTTATTTGAATGAATTTGGAATATCTGAGTTTTCGGAGTTCATGTTTGAAATTCCCCTAAACAAGGGACGTGTTCCATTGGGGTATAAGGTATGTGACCCTGGATCAAGGGAATGTGTCGTTGGGATAGAATTTGATGGGATGAGAGACTGCTCATGAGTATGGAACTATCAAACAAAGCATGCATGGGTGGGTGTGTGGTGAACCATGGGATGGTTATTCCAAAATGATTTTGAGATATGGTTTTAAAGACATGACCAGTTGTTTTCTGAAAGTATGACTTGATAGAAAATTGTCTAAAATAAAACTTTCATTACTTTGGTTATAATGGTTTTGGAACATGTTTATATTTAGTTATAAACTGTTTTTATAAATTGTTTTATATAAACTATTTTACATAAATGTTTTTATACTTTCAATCCTAGTGGCATGACTAGAGATGTCATTGGGGTAAAACCTACTGAGTTTTATAATCACAACTTTTTTGGAACTTTGGTGCTCTAGCAGATGCTATCTTCTTCTAACATGGGAAAAGGTAAACTATCACATGTTTTTAGCACCACCTCATGATACGTGGGCTATTTGGTGATGTTAGTGATTGGATCTTGAGGAACATGGAATCTTGCGGTCATCTTGGAATCTTTAGTAGTTCTTACACTATTTAATTTTATGGTATCTTTGTCTTCCTCTGTAGCATTTTTTGGTCGGATTTTATTATAAATATAATGGTTGAGTTTTATTTATTTTATTCGTGCATCATAATTTGAGTCATTTGGTTATGGTTTTTTGGGTTTATTGTTTTAGTTCAAAAAGGTTTTATCATCCCCCCACTTTCATTTCAAACCCTTCAACATTTATTTCCAGCCTTTGGCATCTTGGGGATGTTTCTTAAGGCCCAGTAATGATTCATTTTATTCTCAATCCGATGATATTAAGGGGGTCATTACATTATGTATTCATTCATTAAAAAACTAGATATTGATGGTCCATGTGATTATTAAACTAGTTGAATATCCATGGTTTGGTTTTATGGAATTATTTAATCAGTTTTCATTCATAAAATATTATTCTCAAGTTTATTTTAAAGGAATGTATTTATTTATTCATCATGCCTAGTGTTTATGTTTATGATTACTTCCGTTGTATTATTTACCCATACTGAGCATCTGAACTCACCCCTTTCTTATGTTTTATTTTTCCCTAGGATGTAAAGTAGTGTATTATGAATGACTTCCAATGATAATCTATGATTTATGGGAGTTACTAATGGATCAACTATATTTTATTTCATTTGATGTTTTAATGTTGAAATTACATATTTATTTTATTTTCCAAAACTAATAAACTATCTAGTCCTTTGGGATACAACATTATTGTAACCATTCCAATGTAATAAAGTAATGCTCTAGCTTTAGAAAACTGGGGTAAGGGCATTACAATAATCAATATTCAAAGTTAATAAATAGAAAAAACATTACATTTAAACAATAAAATGAGAATGAAATGCATCCATATTTTTTTCCATAGTGAAAATCCCATGAATAATAATAATATAATCAAAATGAAGGAAATGCTTAATTATTGAATGTCATGTCTAAGGATCATGAAAACCTATACCATCGTGACCATTCATAGGATTCTTTAAAAATACATATAGACACTCATTTAATTTGAGAACCATTCTTGTATCATGTGAACCAATTGATGCATCAAGGGGCTCTACAAATTTTGGGTCCCACCAATAATTTTGGGTCCAAACTATTTCTCATATAAAATAGTGGAAATAATTATTAATACTTATCAAATATTCATATCGAATAATGAATATGGATTTATCAATATTTTCTAAAATAAATAATTATATTCCAATGTAGACACTATATGTAAAATGGTATAGAGTTTTGTAAATAATAATCCATGATAAATGATAGGGATAAATATGGGAAATTCAATGTTCAATGATCATAAGAAATTTCATAATTCAAAGGGACTGAAAAAATGAATCAAGGTAGTGAATTTCCATACAATAATTAGTAAATGAAATCATAAATAGCCTAGAGGAAAAATGTTGATGCTATCAATACAATTTATCCGAGGAGGAGTAAAAAAATCATTATTTCCACTGGTCAACATAAATACTACAAAAACATATATTAAAAAATATTAAGGAAATATACAATACATTTCTAATTTTTTTGAAAATCATTTTCCAGGAATTTTTTTAAAAAAAATAATATCCCCAAAAATGTACCTTTTAATATTTAAAATTAATCTTCAAAAAAAAGATAGTGGGTAAATTCGTATATGTCGTACATGGTAAAAAGAACATAAATTTTATGGTAAAAATGTTAGAAAAATAATTCATTCAGAAATATAAAGAATAAATACCTTTTTAAAAAATTTATAAAAGGGAAAAACAGTAAAAATGTATTCCATAAAACATTTTGGAAAGGGTAAAAACAATTTTAGAAAACTTTGGTTTTTGAAGAAAATAGGTTCCCTGACCAAAGAGAGAAATGAAGTCCAATTTTATTTGTAATATTTTTTAAAAAATTTAATTTAATAAATAGTGTAAAATGGTATTATTAATTTTAAATAATCATGACTAACCATATGAGAATAAAATTGAAGGTTTATTGCAAAATGATCAAATAATTTCCTCTAATAGAAATTCAAGTACAAACAATCCTAAAAGAAATGAAATTTTGAAGTAAACTCTTGAAAAATTATCATGTTGAACTGAAAATAAATCAATGAATATATTATGTGTACCAACTATAAATCATCTTCTTTATGTGTAAATACATTAATAGATAGTAAAATTAATTATAAACATAATCATAGAATATTATAGCCGACGAGGAAGTAGTATAACCCAATGAAAATGAATCAGGATATGAAATTTATTTTCCACTAGGGTACATTATGTGTAAATCCCATTAGATGAAATAATTCAAATGAAAACTAAAAATTTTATGAATAATGAATGAAACATTATATTACATGTCAATTTTCATGTATGTACAACATATATACGAAATTAGGTGCATAATGATAAAGTATGTCACAATGAATTCAAATTGAGATGAAGTCTATTACCGTTGTGGTAACATGTTAATTGGAAGAACCAACATAATAATAATGAAATAAAACATTTAAATACCATTAAGATAAAATAATTCATGATATATTATTTCAAAATGGGTAGTAGTTACATGACACAAATAAAGTAAGTGGTGTTAATTATGTATAACTCACGAAATGAAAAGTGAGACAAGAATACCTTACCTTGCATTTCATATTGGGTGAATGTATATTAAATTCCTTTATATTGGTTTTAATCTTGTTTGTAACCTATAAAAGAAGCATGATAATATTTATACTATCTTATATTAACATTTTATAATATATTCTTTCCCATTTGTTATCAATTATTCATTATTTTCACTATTTCGTGTGTTAATTACATAGTTTTCCAAGTGTTTCTTGATTTATTATATTTATTATTCTTTTGTATATCATGATTTAATAAATAAAAATTTTAGAAAAATTAAATATTATATAAATTCATTTGGTAAATTTTTGATCATAATATATAATGATTGGAGATAGAAATTGAAATGGAATGTCTGTTGATATGGCAGGTCGTACAGACACATGCACGCTACTTCCACTTATATATCATATTAAAAGAATTAATAGTAAATCTTTTTTGAGTATATTATTATTAAATTATCCTATTTATTTTATAAATGTCTTATAGGTTTATTAAAACAACCCTTTTTTCATTCCATGTATAATGTGAACATATCACATCATTTTTGAAGAGGCGTTAGTCCACACATCCACAAACGATGTTATCATTTTTACACAAAACAGATATAATAAATTACTAAGTTATATAATAAATAAAAAATCATAAATATATTATATATATCATATATATAATATATATCATATATAAACATAGTTCCCATCATAATTACAAATAATGAGTGGTGTGGTAAATGAAAAATGAATGACATCGTTTCGTGAGGCGGAAGTTCACCATACACGAATGGTAAAATCGTTACCCATTTCATGGATGTGTGGATAGGTGTATGTAAAAACCATAATATAAAAACCTATTATGATATTATGGATACTTATGTTACTATTTAATTAAATAATAATATGATTTGGGGTTGGATAATGAAAATAACCCAAATTATCTTGAGCAATGATGTTATATCTTCTTTGCGTAACTCCATTTAGTGTTCACCAATGGGATTACATGGATGGAATTATTCTATAATATAAGATTATAGGTTATGTAATGGTATTTTAAGGATATATTTGGGATTATTTTGGATGATGCAATGTGGTTTGAGAGGAGTGAGGAAGTGGGAGGTGGTGAGTATCTTTTTATAGTGGAGGAGGAGTTACATTCTTGTAAATTTACTGAAGGGGAATTAGGCCTATGTTTTCCAATGTAAAGTTTCTCCAATAATTAACATAATTCAATAATAATTTTCAATGGGTGTAAATACTTCCATCCAATATTTTTTGGAGATTTTTCTAGTAATCTAGGGAACTTAAGTGTATGGTTTATTCATTTTATAAACTAATTTTTCTCTTAATCATTGTAATTAGTTTTAATTATATTCACTAATCCTTTTATCAAAAAAGTTGACCATATTATAAATTATAAATTAAAATTATTAAAAATATGGAATCTATTTATATAGATTCAAAGAACAGTTGTGCAAGAAATAAATTTAAATTTAATCCCACAGACGGGAAGACAAAGCGGGGTTTCAAAGAAAAAATATTGAAAATATTGAAAAGTTTTTCTATCAAATTTCATTGTGAAAATTTTTATAGCTACCTAAATTGGATTAAATTATTTGAAATTTATATAAATATTATTTAAAAATAATAAAAATATAATGAGTTATTATAAGAAAATTAGATGAAATTGAAAATTTGAATTGAAATTTAGAATTTTCACCATTGAGAAAAAATGATACTTCATAAAAAAATAGAAAAAAATCATCATATGATAATTATTATATTCCACTTTAAAAGAATAATTTTATTTGTACATATATATTCAATGAATGTAAAAAAATTGTATTTAAAATATGTTCCCCATTAAATGTTGGTAAGACTAAATTCGTAAAATAATTTGTTTTATGCATAAAATTGGGTTTGTTCTTATCTTATGAAAAAAATGTATTAGATGAGTATCAAGTATATTTTATTTTATATATAATATTTAAATTTTATTAATATCCTTAAATAACATAAATAAATTTAACTTATTATGATAAATCACCTTTTCACATAAAAATATTCTTTTATAAAATATTTCCCATTATATACACTTGGTTTCTATATTCATTTCTAATTAATAAGAAAATAATGAATCCCACTATATATTTATGTAATCAATATTTTTTAATAAGTTAGTTAATAATATTAATAACCACTAATTTAATATATTGGTTATGTATTATTATATTAAATAATAATATTTTAATAATATATTATTGTTCAGTAACACTTGGTTTTATGTGTAATGTAAACTATCAAAGAATGTCATTGTTGAATGAGATAAATAGTAACTCAATATTGGGTTAATTAAAAGGTTTATCATATATATTTTTATTTAAAATAGTTAATTTATTATAATTTCTAAGGATATTATATTCCGTTGTGCGATTGGTGTTGAATGTCATACATGCTATCAGATACAATGTTCTTACTTTAGAATTTCAGGGTGCTACATTCTAGCAACCTTAAATAAATTGCTTCCTAACAATTTAAACCCGATCTTGGTAATAAATTGTTTTGTATTTTTTTAATCCCACATCATGATATCGGTTCATAAATCATCCTCTATAAAAGAGATAATGGGATGTATGGTGGTCATATGGACTAACATATAACTATGTCATTAAGTAGGAGAAAATTATTGGAAATTTGATTTTCATACATGAAAGAAAATAAAAAATATTTATAGGGGTAATTGATATAATTTATCATAAAAAATTAATTTATAAATGAAATATTGGGGTCTAAAAATTCATAAACCTATGAAGATTTCAAACATCATTGATTCAAAAAATAAGGTATTAGGATAACATTTTGTTTCTAATTAATTTTCTATATTTTTTTAATTATTTTATTAGATAATAATATAAGGAAACATAATTATGTGATAGTTTTTAATCTCATCAAAATAAATAAATTTTTCTTCTTTGATCAAATTATAATTTATCACTTAATCAATGAAATGGATATCCTTGAGTTAACAATTTTTTTTAATAACAAAAATTTCATATTAATAGATCGTAATGCCCATAAAACAGTGAATTGTATTTCTATTTTCCTCTAACTATTCTCTAAATCCAATATTGTTAATATATTAATATCTAAACCTAAAAGTAATAGCATAGGTTCCTTATTAATATTTATTCATCAAATTGTTCAACTAAAAACAATGTCATATTAACGAGGACATTGTGTAGGTCAGTGGTTGGTGTAAAACCTATATCAACATTCAGTCATATGTTCAAGTCCATAAGCTTTTCTAAACTTAATGTATTGTAACCTTACAGAAATATTTTAATTTTATAAAACGATATAATTATGAAAATTAATATGATATACATCCTTAACATATAATCATTAAATTTCCTATTAACTAAGGTTTTTACAAAAACCCCAATATATATATATATATATTGTACATTTATTACAATATATGTCCATCCATAGAGTAGAATATACCATAGAGAGGAGTGAATTTCCTAAAACCAAGAAGCATAGTTAGAAAACCAATTACCATATTGCAAAACCTATATAATAATTTTTTCAATGTCTATATCTTGACACATTATTTTAAATCTAAGAGACCCATGGTTTATGCTATTTTATTAATTTTAATTATCTATTCAAATCCATCATAATGGATTGTAATGGAATTGGGAATTATCCTATGAAAATCAATCAGGAGTGTCAAACTAGTTCTACAGTAAGGCCTATTGTCATGTATCAAGTTATGGTTGAGTGAGACCCAATTCAAATTTTTGGAGTTGTTATGCTAGTTACAGTTGTTCCAGAACCACGTATACTTGTTCCATCTTGAAAGTGATCTAATTCAACAAAAACCAAAAAATATCAATCTAACACCAATATTATGACGTTATTCTATATTTATACTCAAATTTTATTTTATAGTTATGTTCTCTAATATATGTTTTCTTAAATCTAGTTTCAAATGATTCCACTAAACATGTTTGGATATTGACTATAGGGAACCAAACCCAACAAGATAGGAACTGTTTTCATGATACCATTATATTGGCATAAGATACAAGTAAATTGGGTCCCAATTTACTAAATACATTAGTTGTATTGATAATCCAAATACATATATGAGTCTAGTTTAAAAAATGAAGACAGTAATGAAAACATATTTATATAATTCAATTATATCTTTATTCCATCTATCATATACATTTATATATTTCTTTGTACACCTGTTTAATTCCACTAGAATGATACAAAATATGGATGATATCAAATTCTAGTAAGGTAAATTTACAAATGAAGAAATAGTGAATCAATGAGATTACGCATTATAGAAAGGTAAATAACTGAACACAAATACCATTTTATCAATATAAATAAAATAAAGTGAAAAATAAATATGGAATGGTAAATTGATGAATACACATGACATTTAAATAACTCAATATGTCATAGTCAATCTTGAAAGGTAAATAACAGAAAACAAATTTTATTTATATAATTGGGTAAGGAATAATAAATTTGGAAAGGTAAATAAATGAAAAAACATTCCATTTAAACAACTATAAAAATAATAATCATTATGGAATTGTAAGAGATAGAGACATATTCAATTTAATCAAGACAATGAGAATTTAATGAATCTATATATTTTTTCTTAGTTAAAATCTCTTGGATAATAAATAATTAATCAAAATGAAGGAAATAATTAATTATTGTATGTCATGTCTAATGCACATGAAAATATCTACCATCATGAAATTTCACAAGATGGTTTTAAACTATAGGTATAAATCTGTTTAATTTATGAAAAATATTTGTCTCATGAGACCTATTTATGGATTGAGGGGATATATAATGTCCAAGCCCCATCCATTATTGTAAGTCCAAATAATTCATCATATCGAATAGTAAATATGAATAATATGAATTATCCAACATCCATAATGAGTAAAGAATACAGATTTATCAACATTTACCAAAATAATTAAATAAATTTCAACGTAGACACTTTATGTTGAAATGGAACACAATTTTAGAAATAGTAATATACCTGATAAATGGCATGGATAATTTGGGGTAATTTAATGTTCAATGATCATATGAAATTTAATATTTCAATGTGAATAAAAAAATAAACCCAGGTAGTGAATGTCAATACTATCCTTGGTAAATGAAATCATAAAACACCAAGAGAAATAATAAGTATGTATCAATACAATGTATAAAAAGTGGATTAAAAATAAAGGGTTTTTCTGTTGATGAATAAAAATACTATAATATGACATTTTAAAAAAATTCTTGAGAAAAATATCCTTTTAAATTTGAACAACATTTTTAAAAATAAATAATTTGAAAATAAATGTTAATAAAATAATTTAAAATTAAACATTTCAACATGAAAATCAATCTTCAGTGAAATGAAAGTGGGTAAATCTTCCCATTTCATAAAAGGTAAAAATAATAATCATTTTTCACGATAATGAGGGTAAAAAAATACCTCGATCAGAATGAAACAAAAATATTACTAAGAAAATAATTCAGGATAGAATGGGTTATTTTTTATTAAATCATTTTCAAAACGGTAAAAATTTTTAACCTTTTTAGATAACTATTTTTTATAAGAAAACGGGTTGTTCTACCAAAAAGTGAAATAGTGTATTGTTTTCTTAATCAAATATTAAAATATATATACCAATGATTATAAAATGGTAATATTATACTCAATGTGAGGATTCTATGTTAAGGAGATGGATTTTTAGGATATATTTTGATATAATTTTGTCGATCCAATGTGGCTTCAAAGGGGTGACGAAGTTAGTGGGGTGAGTTCCTTTTCATAGTGGAGGTAGAGTGTCATTCTTAAAAATTTGTAGAAATGAAATTCCACCAATGTATTTACCATGTAATGGATTAAAATAATGAAAAAAATTTGATCCATGGGAGAAAAAGGTTTATAAAGTTCCATGAAAAATATTTTGGAAAATTATCTCAGTCATTTTGGCCTTTATTTGTATGGTTTAGTCCCTTATTAATGTAATTTTTCACCTTACCGATGCAATTATTTTTAATTACTTTAACAAAAATATTGCGTAAAAATGTAAGCTAATCTTATTAGAAATTATAAATTTGGATTATCTTACCTATGGATGAAATTTTTTCAAATTCCAACCAAATTAGTGGATAAAATTAATTTAAATTTAATCCTATAGATGAGATGAAAATGTAGGTTTTTAAAATACATCTTTTGAAAATATTGAAATGTTTTTATGTTCAATTTCAATGTGAAATTGGTTCCAATGTCCTAAATTGAACTAAATTATTTAAAATGTATCGAATTAATGTTTAAAAAAAAAATAAACTATATAATTTATCCTTATAAGGAAATTCGATGAATTTTTTTTTTGAATTAAAATTTTGTATTGTTCATTTTTCATCCAAAAATGAAACTTCACAGAAAAATACAAAAATTTCACCCTAAGAAAATTTTTATGTTCCTATTTTAATGATGATGTTCATTATGAGATATAAAATCAATAAAAGTTAATTTTTTTATTAAAAATTGGCTATCCATTAAAAGGATACAAAACTACCTTTATAAAACTATAGGTTATTATGCATAAAAATCGTTTTGTTCATATCTTATGACTGTAAAATATATTGTATGAGTACTAGAAATATTTTATTGGAAATATAATATTTAAATTTATTTAATAACATTCACTAATAGTAATTAATTCAATTTATTAAGATAAATCACCATTTTTCCATAATAATGGTCTTTAGAAAATCACGACCATTATATTCATTTTATTTCTATATTAATTTAAATTTAATTGGTAAATAATGAATTCAAATATATATATATTTTTAAACAATATGTTTTAATATTTTAGTTAATTATTTTCATAAATTCTAATTTAACATCAAGGTTATGTATTATTACATTAAAAAATAATATTTTAATAATATATTGTTGTTCAGTAAAACTAGGTCTTGCATGTAATGTAAGATACTAAAGAATATTGTTGTTGTGTGTGATGCATGCTAACTCATTATTAGGTGAATTTAAAGCTCTATTATAGATCGAATTTATTTAAAATATTTAATATATTTTAATATCTTGGGATATTTTATTCCCTTACGTGATTGGTGTTCCATGTAATGCACGCTATTAAATACAATGTTCTTACATTAGAATTTTAGGCAGTTATAAATAGCCTAAAAAAAGAAACATATAAAGGAAGAAAAATCATAATAATATTAAAACATGTGAGCATAATCATTATTCACATACCTTTGTAAAAAATATCATTTTGTTACTTCATTAAAATGTGATCAAAATCAATTTTCTCATTCCTCTATAAAAAATTAATAATGTCCAAGACATACTATCTCCTGATATATTAAACTTAACCAATGCATTAGAGCGTGATATATTAAACCACCAATATATATATATATATATATATATATGTTCCATTTGAAATCAACTATTCATCACATTAAACAGAACACATGACAATAAAATGGATTTCAAATATTTATTGAATGGAATCTCATAAACAAAACATTCAAAAAAACATCAGTAATTACAAGAAGATATAATTTTTGATATTAAACATGCATCTAAGGGTATTCTATAATGTTATAGGTAAATTACCTTTCATAAATATAATAGGGAAGATGGTATTAATATTTTATATATAATTTCTATACAATTAAGTTAATAGTTTTAACTAATAAATCAATGTAAGGAATTTAGGTGAACACACCTCAATCAATATAAGGGAATACATAGTTTCATTGAGGAATTAAATTGGACTAAAAATATTAAACATTAAATGATATGTATAGAAAAATTAATTAAATGATAACCATGAGTTTAATCCCCTAAGACATTATAAGATAATTTATCCAGTATTACTCGAAATAAAATACCAAAATAAATAAAACAATTTCTCAAAAATAGGATGATGTAATTGAAACTAAAAAATTGTTTTTAGAAAATTTTATTAGCAAATCATAAAATATTAATTTATTATACTCCTTCAAAAGATATATTTTTTAGAAAGTGATGCGAAGAATTTTGGAAACATTTACCTTTCATTATAATCTAAAATTATTGATCATTGAAAAGACATAATTCTTATTCCAAGAAAATGTAGAGTGAAAAAAAAACAAATGATCATGGAAGATAAACCATTTAAAATATAATATTCGAAACCCACATCCTAAAAAATATAGTAAAGTTTTATTTTGATAATAATAGTTTATAAATGTGAAGTAAACTTGAAATAACATAAAATTGTGTTTCAAAATATACCAACGAATATTGGAAGGAGGTAAAATATGGAAAAGGATGGGTAATCATTATTAAAGAGGATGAGAATTAATATAAAAAATACTATAATTTTTTTGAATGAAATTTTATCAATGTAAAATATTTTATATTAAAAGGTAATTCTCTACCAAATTGAAATATAATTTTTAATGAAATAAAATTATAGGGTGGAGAAAACCAATTTTGGATGAAATTATTTCAAGATAGATAAAAATTATAACTCAACAAAAGAAGTTGAGTTAGAAATAGAAAACATACAAAATATGTATATTTTGAATCTAAATACATATAAAGAGAGAAAATGATATTAATATTTGATCCCCATGAGTTAAATTAATATTTCCAAATTTAGTCATTGGATTTAATCCACTGTATTAAAGATTTCATGAAGCACAACAAGAAATATGTCTCCGGAAAATAAATTTTATCTATAGAACCCCTTACAGTTTGGGTATCATTTTTTACAAACCCCTTTAAAACATGATATTAAAATAGAACATAAAAAACAATGAATAAAATATAATTCATTATATAATTTCTCTAATTGGTATTTTTTACACCTTCTAATGAAACATGGTGCACAGAATAAACCATGTCTCTTGTATTTTATGACGAGACAATGAATCCCTTACCTTATATTATTGCTTATTCATTGTATTTAATCAACAATATTAAATATTTCATGGTTCACAACAAGAAATATGTCTCAAAAAAATAAATTTTATCTATATATTCTCTTATGGTTTGGGTAATATATTTTTTAAAACCCCTTTAAAGAGTGAGATTAAAATAGAACATAAAAAACCTTGAATAAAATATAATTTAGGATATAATTTCTCGAATAGGTATTGTTTACACCTAAATAATAATGGTTCACCGAATAAAGCATGTCTCTTATATTTTATGATGAGATAATGAATCCCTTACCTTGTATTTTTTCTTAGTCAAATGATTTTTAACCTCCTGTATAAATATATTAACTATAAAAATAAATTATTTAAAAACCTTATTCATAAATATAACATTGTATACCCTTTATTTAAATTATTCAATATATTCATAATAGTTATTTATTATTTATTTTCAATATCGAGTGAGAGTAATTTTAATTGGTTTAAAATGGTTTCATGATAGTGATGTTATTCTTCATATAATATCATATTTATTTTCTGTAAAATTTTAAAAGGGAATTTAATTAGAGATTAATATTTGTTTTATATTCCTATAATTTCATTCTATGAGTTTTTTGGTTATTATACTTAAAGATGATATCAATGATTGATTTTTTTGGTGATTTTTAACAAACATACCTTGTTTTCATAACAATGAACTTTAATAATAATTTTATCAATAAATAAAGAAAATAAAAATATCATTTATATATTTATATCATATAATATCAGTACATATATTCTCCTGGTCATCCCTAAAATTAATCTACATCATTTTTCATGTATGTGGTTAGGTCGACCCAAATTTGGATGTACCATAATTGATGGATGAGTATGGTGATGACAGTGGTTTACCATGGAATAATTTCCTTAGTAAATTTTTAAATTGATATTATGTAGATATTTTTAAGGTTTTGAATCTAAATAGAAGGGATTTTAAAAAATAAGAAGGAAATTAGTGGAAGAAATCAGATATGTTACTTCATAGAGGTGGTAGTATGCACAAATAAACGAACGAAATTTCCAATTTTCCTAATGGAAATGTGGAAATTTGGGTAATTTTAATTCCCACAAAATAAAAATGTTTTTTATACTATACAATTTATGTTTTCATATATTAATTGAAAAATTGTATTCTAAAATAAATGATAGAAAGGAAACAACATTAAAGAAAATTTTGTACATACATTATTATTATTGAACATCCTATGAGGATTTCTTTAGAATGGAGGAAATAAGAAAAAATCTAATGTTAATAAACTTAATTAAGTGAAATATGATTTTAGTTAATGGAAAAGTTGTGGGATTCAAGATAATATATAAATTTTGGAGTGTTCATGGATAGGTGGTGGGAGGAATCATTTTTAAGTGGTGAGAATGATATTTTTGTAAATTCTCATCTTGATATTAAGAGAGAAGATGTTCCCCTTTTGAAGAATACTTTAAAATTATAATTACTGGAGTGTAAATATTTTTTTTTCAATATGAACCTCAACCACTCACTTATAATTTTCTTATCATGTTAGTCCTTTTACCTATTAGTTTAACCCTTCAAATATTTTTGGATTTTACAGTGATTACTTGTTTTTGCCATGTAATTTATCATTATTTACTAAAAATAAAATGTTACTTATTATATATTCGATGTATTGTAATTTTTAATTCAAACCAAATTTATTACATTAAAATTTAAAAAATTATGGAAATTAATTTTAAATTAAGAAATATATTTTGTATTAAAAAAATTTATTGAAATATTACTAATGTTCTAAAATTCAAAATATATGTTTGTATATTACACATAGTATTTTAAAATATATAATTTTGTGAAAATTATATTTGATTAATAAATTTATTTCAAAATATTTAGCTTCTGATTATGTTCTAGTGATGTCATAAAAGTCATTATATTTGTAAAACCAATATTTTTCACTATTCATCTAAAAATAAATCTTTTAAAAAAAATAAAAAAATAATTATAAGATAATTATGAAATTATCAATTAATAAATGATATTGTTTTCAAATAGTTCCAATTTTAAAATTGAAAATGTTATTTTTTGAATAAATATAAAAAATAAAATGAAAAATATTTTTATTGAAAAATGTCCTTTTTAAATAATACGTGTTCATGATATTATTTAATAAAAATTACAAATATAAATAATTTAACATTATATGATATCATAATAATCATTTAATAGTGGTTGAATTAATTTATTAACACTTTAAATAATTATTTTATTAATAATAACACTTCTTAATAATACTATTTATTTATCCCCTAAATATATGAAATTTTAATTGGTTACTATATTTTAATGTACTTGATTTTTTATTTTTCATATATTACTGATATTCATATAATATATCATAGATCATTTTAGGTCAATTTTTTATGGACGAAAATATATTACTTATTTATGGAATTTATATAATGAAATCTCATATCATAAAATTATCCCCCTTAAATAAATTGTTTCCATGAAAATATAATTGTTACCCAATTAAAAATTAAATGTTTTCAATGAATCAAGATTTAAAATCCAATGGGGATTCATTGTCACTCTTCCTGTATTGATGAGGTGATATTAAAAGATCCTGTAGCCATATCGAGTCATTAATTCCTAAAGAATTTTAATTTTTGAATTAGTTGACTGCTTATATTTTAATCCAATTTTTGTGATACATAATTTAAGGTTATAATGCATTACAATATGTGTTTTTGAAATAAATGGATTTTTAAATATATAAATTATTATAGGTGAGAATTTAAGGAAGTGAAGGGAATATGATTTACTAGTTTTAATTACCCTATAACCGCTTACTAGATTATCGCTATCTGTTTTCTTGTTGGTGGTGTAGGAAATTTAATTTTTCTATATCTAGACAAACCTGCTAGATGGTGGGAAAAAATAGTCTATTTTTAAGTTATTATTACTGTTGTAGTTACTGTTCTACCCCTTTAGTAATTTAAGAGGGTGGAACTTCTTTCTCCCCCTATTTTTATGTGCATGGGATGAAAATGCCTCCCCGTTGGCTAATTCTTTCTCCTATGAATATGTGTAATTTTTGTTGGATTCGTGAAAATTTCTAAGCGAATATCATCTTTCCTTATTCAAGTTTTGGTTCCTTCATTGATAACCATTGATCTCTTCATTTTTTTATTTTGGGGTTTTATATAATTCCACCTGAGCGATGTGGAATCATCCTATAATAAAGAGAAATTCATGAATCTCATGAAGAGGGAATCTTGTAACATTGTCTTCATGTAGTGTCTGATGGATTTAGATAATGTACATCACACTATGTTTTGTTCCATGTTTTTTCATAAAATATAGAGTTAATATATTTTTTGAAATTAAAGTGTATTCATTGTAATTGGAATTAATATATGTTGGGTATCTATATTGGTTATCTTGTGGGTGTGTAGCCAAAGATTCATTATGACAAGTCCACCTGATGATATTTCATATGGTATTCCTATTTTAAAGGAATAATTTTCAATAATTATATTTTCTAAAATTAAGTATATTTGGTTTTTGTATATTATTATTGATGTTTTTAGGTCCTTTTAGATGTCATTTATTGTGAGATGGATTGGATGGTCTTCGAAAGACAATTTAGAGCTGTTGGGCAGTGAATCTAAAATGATAATAGATTCCTATGTGGTAGGAGGTATTTTTATAATCAATATGTTAATTATTTAATTATCTTTTATGTGGTGTACCATATCCCTACTAATTTCATAGACCAATTCAATTTAATTGAGTGGTTTATGTTTGGTAAACTATTAAATTGAATTGATCTCACAGTGAGATAATTAAAACAATTTCACATATTATTAAATGAATTACATTGGTCTATATGATGTTTTAGGGGTTGTATTAGACCCTCAAGAACTAGATTTTATATTTCTATCATTGATTACTGAGTTCAAGATTAATCATGAGCATTAATTGATGAACCACCTTAAGGAGTGCGTATTTAAATATAATGGGGGGAGATGTAACACAATGTCTTGAAATTGGAGCCCCAAGGGCACCGCCATATGGGGTGTTGAATGAATATATATGCATGGCCCGAGTAGGCCATGTGAGGAATGTAGGATACCTTAGAGACAATAGACTATTTTTGATAGGCTGGGGATTGTAATGATAGATTAACAATCATGAGATCGAGGGACCCTATAAGGTTTCCTCCACCTATGTATTGATCAAGGGGACCCTGGTAGGTACCCTTATGTTTCTTTACCTTGAGTGGTATTTTATGGGATATGATTGTGATGGTTTTAGGTGTCACCTTAAAACATTATCCAACTCTTAATTATGAAGGCGTTGTGTTAAAACTATGGTGTTCATTTTATGAATTTATTTTAAAAAATCATAGGAGGACTCATGGATGGTAGATAACCCTAGGTAATTGTGTTTTATATATTTGTTCTTATTTTGATATATTTAAAATGTAAAATTTCGATTTGGTGGTGATTATATTTTTTAGAATGGAAAAAACCCATATTGTTGGCCATGAAATATCCTTTCGGAGAGGTTGTGAAAAAACCCTTCAGGGATTTCACGAAAACTCCCTTATGAGAGGTTAGGAAAACTACATTTGGGGAATTTATGAAAAATATCTTCTTGGAGGTCATCATAAGAATTAATACTATTATGGTATGGAGGAATAATATACTACGAATAGGGACCCCATGGATGTAGATCTTGAATTACTTTGGTTCTGGGTAGAGTATTGGTTCTACCACATTTCTGATATAGGGTTTTATATTGTATTTGGATGGAGTGGTCATACATCCCATACTGATGGGTCTTTGATGTAGAGACTATTTTATTCTGAGATAAAGAAGTCCTTGTGTTTTGATTTTGGGATTGATCTTTCCCTATGACATTATATTGTATTCTCAGGAGAAATTTTATCATCAGTTATTTCCATTATATACTATGGTGAAAACCCCTAGGGTTATTTATAGCTAGAATGATCATTGTAGTGTTCTTATAGACACCCTGATACTGGCCATGGTGATTAAGATATTCCAGGTTCATGGGCTTTGGGATCAATAATGTTTTATTAATTTATATTCAGTTGTATGTATTCAATTAAATATTTTAATAGAAACATAATACTACATTAAAAGTATGTAGAAGAAAATATTATTGTACACCTTATTATTTTTATTCTGATATATTTTTTTGGCCAGTACTACACTTAGTTAATTGTGAAAAACACTCACTTCATTGTGGGTACTTGTTCGGAAGAGGCTCAACATTTACATGATTGATTAAAAGAATCACATATGGGATTTTGAGTTTTGGATGAGTTGCGGCTTAGGGATTATATGAAAGCCTCCAATTTTTTTTATTTTAACAATTATTTATCACTTGAATTTCTTTTGTGATCTAACCGCATGAAAATTTTCTCATATACTGGAATGATCGTTCAATACTGTTTGTAGAATTTCATTTTCTATTATTTATTTCTATATATTTATTTTTATAATCTGATAGATGAGTATAGATGATGTTTTTTTATTTTATATGTGGTTAAATACATTGATATTTTCGGAACTTTTTCTTCATAGTACCACCCTAAACCCCCAATACAAGTCAGTATCCTCTGGTATTTGAGAAGGTGGAATTGGGGTGATATGGTTAACTTGTAAATTTACTATTCGTAGTGAGTTCAGATAGGAAATTACAAAGTGGAATAAAATATTTTTTTTGTTTCACTATTTGGGATATGGTAACTAGGTGTTATAGGAATGAGTTGGAGCATGTGATAAATATCGAGATAAGGCATCACGAACCCCTGATCTAGTAATAAGTCAATCTTACAAGGTGATTGGGTATTTTTCTCATGACATGTGATGTTATAGATACACTATTTTCACTTCTTGTGATGCACATGGTGTTTGACATGTTATATCAATGTTGTTTTTATTGTTTGACCATAGAGAAAAGAGTAATATCATGAATCATATATGGAATGTAGTATTTACATGACTTATAGACCTTCTATTGTAAGATTATGTCACCAATTTTATGTCTAAATATTTGAGTATTGAACTAAAACATATATAGAATTATCTCATATATGTTTTTAGTGGAATTCAACCAAATAAGAATGATATGAAAATTTATCATTCTTATTATAGGTTATGTTGATATATAGTGAGATTCATCTAGATGGTGGAAATGTATTCCTATATATATAAAGGATGTGTGGTTACACTAGTCTATTTCCAATGTTAGTAAGTTCCCACATAACAAACCCCATGGGGTTGAGTCTTCTATATTTTCACGACCTGCCTTCACCAAGATGAGGGAAGGGATTAAAAATTCCCAGACCCTTCCTTCCTCAAGTTTAAGGAAAGATAATGACCCCCTGATCCCCTATTTCAATAGGCCCCGGAGTGGTGACTATCACTAAGGGTATATAATCACACGTAATATGGAAGCCATTACCCTTTTTTATTTAGTAGGATCAGGAGATATGGTGGTAAAAACCCAAACAAATCCAAAAATTAAGGTAGAATTAAAGCCAAAACCCATTCTCATATGCATGTTCAAAGATAAACAAATACAAATACAAGAAAAACTCTAAATAGAAAGTACCAAAAGAAAGAAAACAACAACGAAAACTTTCCTGATGTCTAATCAAGTACAGTCCCACACGATCCACAAAGTCTTCTTGGAAGCCTGAATGTAGTTTTATATACGTATGGTGAGTATACAGGTATACTCAATAGGGAAAATCAAAATCCCTCGTGCACAAGTGGGGAGACAATCTAATACCCCATGAGAAAAATAGAGATAAAAAAACACCGAGCAAGGAAAACTATCCACCCAGTCTCACAAAGGCACGCTCCCCAAATAACGCAAGTCAGATAAAGTAATAGTAATAGCACATTGACATTTGGGTACCCTGCACCGCTTTCCCATTGGTTATTTAAGACTTCCTACCCATCAAAAATCCCCATCCATTCTGACCGTAGTCCCACTACTATCCCCCGCCCCCACACACCTAGGCAACCACAACCACACATGTCGCCCACAAAAACTTGGGCCACAACAACCACATGTAACCATGCACGTAGTCACCTAGGCCAGAACAACTATGACCACGCCCGAAGACACCTTAGCCTCATCCTGAAGACACTTGGGAAACAACCTGCCCACACACACCTGGGCCAACCACCACAACTACCCTGCTCAAAGAGTCTTGGGCAATAATGGACCTCATTCCATCACAGCATGCCTGAAGAGTCTTGGGCTACTCTGGAAATGGAGAATAAAAGGAGATAATAACCAGCCACTCATAGGAGTGCTGGAAAAAACATCCTCCCCTATGAAATGGGGGTGTTCGGCATGAAGTTCTCAACTTGGGTGGGGCTCGAATAAGAAACATAAGAACTAAATTATAAATATAGGTAAAAAATCACTCATCCCAACCCAGGGGATCCAAAACTATCCCATACACAAGCACCCTCGTTACTATTCATTCATAAGAAGCACGACATCCACAACGATGTCATAACTCCTTCCCAGAAAACAATTCCCCATTGAACCCATTCTTGATTTCATATTCAAGGGATTACATTTAAATAATTCTTAAATACCGGGAAACTAATAGGCATAAACACATGACAAGGAAGGAAAAACAACCAAGCAATAATATAAGAATTCACTCTTGGTTCTCTTGTAAAGTCACAATAATAAAAGGGATCTGTGAGATCCCTCGAAGTACTGGAACCAAACCAAGCTCTAACATACTGCCCCACACAACCTCATATCCACAAACCAACAACAGCTCAACAGGGGATCCCATCCCCATCCACGTCACCCCACTAGAATCAAGCAGAACAACCACACATATTACCAAGACCAAGCAAGGGGGTTTTCAGATTCGAACACACCAATCCTTAAGATCATTCTTTCTGTTTGGTTAACCAGGGTGATCACAAAAGGATTATTATTCATTGGACATCCATTTAATCATCTGAGTTTACATAATTATCCAATTTCCATGTTACAACCATTCAATCACATAATTATCTAGCAAATAGAGGTTCATTAGTGCACAATAAAGGACCACCAACGACCATGATTTTCAGTGGACATAATCCCATAAAATTCACAACATGTAAGAAATGGTAAAATATTACATCAATATCATCAACCACACCCCTTAATTTCATTCAAAACAATTTATTATTTTTGTTAAGGTTTGGTTTGATCTATCATCAATGGGAAATCATCGTACCCACCCCACACGATACATAGTAAGGAGAGACGAAGGAAAAACCCTAACTAGATGATAAACGACCAAAGTTTTAACCTAGAACCATAAACTAGGGATGCGTGACTTGAAGGAGAGGAACTCCCAGGACTCCAAGAGTGAGTAAGAAAGGCTACAGTACAGGCGCACCACTAGCCTTGGGAAGGGGGAATCCAAACACAAAAAGGAAAGGAAAGAGACCATCCAAGAATAAGAAATAATTCTCATACGATAAAAGGCAAGATCCCGGAGTTACGAGACATGAATTGTGAACGGCTTTAAAGTCAGATCGTGGTTTCACCACACGGTTGGACGGTTACACATGATGTAATTAATTTTTATTTAATAGTTTTCATTAGATAGGTGGAAATAATAACTATGAGTTAAAGGATTTCATTTAATGAGAGTCAAATGGGTCCGTTGAGGGTCAGACCACTCCTAAGGTATTTAAAACATTGTTTACGGGGCTAGAAACGACCTTAAACCACTTTAAAAAGGTTAAAAGACTCAAAAGTGGAATTTTCGGAGAAGCATGGAAGGAACATCCTGACAACTCCCAATGGCACCGATCAGGTGTGGCGCCAATCGGCAACTCACCGATCGGTGACACGCTGATCGGTGTCACTGATGGGTGACACCACATCGACATCCTTCCACTGACACACCACCCTATGAACTTATGTCTAGGGAGTCCTAAACACTATAATTGGAAAAGTAATGGACCAGGAGGGTCTGGGCCATTACATTAGATACCTATCAAACTATTCTCATCCTTGAGAATCAAAACTAAACCCGTTGTAAAGATATGGGTACAAACAACCACCTCGAAGATACTGCTCAAGAGTAAACCTCCTTGACATCTAGGAACACCTCTCCCTCAAGATATCACAAAAACATAGAAAGTTCACACAATCGAGTCATATGGATTAGGGAGTCCCTCCCCCCATGTCAAGATACTATCCGCTTTGGGTGGCATTGAATCTACTACATTAGTTTAATTGCATCCAATTCAATGTGTCTTGATTAGGGATCGAGTCCTCCTTTTTCCAAAGTCATGAATCTTCACACACAATTAGAGAACAAGGAAAACAACAAATTTCATAGTTAAAAAGGTCAACACTATATAAAAAACAAGTAAAAAACAAAACAAAACAAAACTCAAAACAACTTTGGGTACTGGGTGCACATATGTGCCTCCCATTCCTAGTTACTCTCCTCGAGGACATCATGCCTCCACAACACTGGAACTAAGGGAGTGGTTTGTCCATGAAGAACCTTATCCTTACGACCCTCGATTATCACTGGTCCCTCTACGAAAGTCGTGTCGTCCTCAATATCCAGCTTCCCCCAGTCGAGGACGTGTGAATCATCGTGCCGGTAGCTACGAAGCTGAGACACATGGAAGACAGCATGAAACCTTATTAGCGGCGGTGGTAGCACCAGATGATAAGACACTTTTCTGAGCCACCACAACACCGCGAAGGGTCCGACAAACCTGGGATAAAGCTTACTCCCCCTGACAAAAATTCATTGTCCACACTGAGGAGAGACCTTCAATAAAATATGGTCCCCGACCTCAAACTCCAAGGGTCTCATCCTATGATCAGAATACGACTTCTTCCGATCCTGATCCGCCTTAATCCTCTCCCATATAAGCTGAACCTTCTCCATCATGATCTGCACTACCTCAGGGCCAAGAACACATGCTTCCCAAACCTCTTCCTAGCACACGGTTGAGAGACACGTCCTCCCGTAAAAAGCTTCAAGAGGAGCCATGCCAACGGTAGAGTGATAGCTATTGTTGAAGGAAAATGCTACCAGAGGAAAGTGTCATACCCACGATCCCCAAAGTCAAAAACACATGCCCATAGCATATCCTCCAACGTCTAGATAGTGTGCTCTATCTGTTAATCTGTCTAGGGGTGGAAAACAGTGTTAAGCCATACCTGGGTGCCAAAATAATGTTTCAATCATCTCTAGACCCGTGATAAAAACAGGGTATCCCAATATGAGACTATGGACCTCATAAATCCATGAAACCACACAACCTCATCCTCGTACTTCTATGTTAGGTCATCCACCACACTCGATTCCTTAATTTTCAGTAAGTGATCTGACTTTGGCAACCATTCTACCACTATCCAGATAGCATCGTAACTCCCTTGAACTCTGGGTAGTCTTGTGATGAAATCCAACGAGATGTCATCCCTCTTCCACTCAGGAAAATATAAAGGTTTTAGCAGACTTCCTGGGACGTAGTATTAAGCCTTCACCTTCTGGTATATGAGGCACTTTGACACAGACTCTTCCACTTACCGCTTCACCCTAAGCCACCAAAACTGACCCCTTAAGCCCCGGTACATCTTGGAAACTCCTGGGTGCACCGCCATGGGTGAGTTATGGAACTCACCAAGAAATATCTCACACATTTCCACTGAGATGAACAACTTTCCATGAAAGAACATCTGATTCTTCCCGTTTTCCAACCATCCACCTGGAGAAACAGCCTGGCTAACAAGATCACTCATCACTTCAGCATCTAAGTCCCCCCATTGAGAATCCTCCACCTGATGCAATAGAGAGGCCTTCAATGTCATATGGGATAGACAACCTCTGTCATCCTCCACCTTTTCATCCAGGTGTAGGGAAGATAACTCCCCCATTGCCTTCCCAGCATCTGAAGATTCTCAAACCACATCCTTCTGTGACGTCCTACCCAAGAGATCAGCCACCACATTCCCCTTTCCTATGGTGTAGGAAATTTTGAAGTCATTGTCCAGAAGAAACTCCATCCACCTCCATTTCCACATGTTTAGGTCCTGCTGGGGGAAGATATACCTCAATATTTTGTGATACATGAAGACCACGAAACGCTCCCCGATGAGGTGATTCCACCACAACTTTAGTTAGAACATGACTGCTGCAAGATCCAGATCTTAAGTGTCATAGTCACGCTCATGGGGATGAAATTTCCTAGACCCATAAGAGATCACCCCCTATTGTTGCATCAACAAACACCCTAATCTTTGGCCTGAAGCATCACAAAACACTTCAAATATCACTCCTTCCTCTGGAAACCTCGGTATTGGGGAATTAACCAGCTTCCACTTAAGGTAACTAAAGGATATCTTGAACTTCTCACTCCATATAAAAGCTTGTTCTTTCTTGGTTAAGGATGTCAAAGGTTCTTCAACTCTGGAGAATTTGGGCATGACCCTCTGCTAATAGCCAGCCAGACCCAGGAAACTATGAACCTACTTCACATTCATGGGTGTTTCCCAAGAAATAACTGCTTCAAACATTGATGGATAAACCGTTATTCCCTGGTCAAACACCATGTGTCCAAGGAAGTGCACCTCTCATGTCCAGAACTTGAACTTAGAAAACATCCTATAGACCTGGTGCTGTCGGAGGACCTCTAAAACTGTTATCATATCTTCAGAGTGATCCACCTCTGATCTTGAGTAGAACAGGATGTCATCATTAAACACTACTATAAATCAATCCAGATATTCCAGGAAGACAAAGTTCATGATTCCCATGAACATGTCTAGTGCATTCATAACGCCGAATAGTATGACCACGAACTCAAAGTGCACATATCTGCACCTGATGGAAGTCTTCGAGATGTCTCTCTCCTTTAACCTCAACTGGGGATATCATGACTGCAGGTCGACCTTGGAGAACCATCTTTCCCCCCTTCAATTGATCAAAAAGGTCATCGATCCTCAGGAGGGGGTAATGAATCTTTACCGTTACATGGTTCAGCCTTCGGTAGTCTATACATAGCCTGAGACCACCATCTTCCTTCTTCGCAAACATGACTGGAGCACACCATAGTAAAGCACTTGGTCGAACAAAACCCTTCTTCATCATATCGTCAATCTTAATCCATAACTCTCGCAACTCAGAAGGATCCATCCTATAGGGAGACATCGAAATCAGATGGGCACCAGGTTGCAAGTCTATCCTGAACTCAACATTACGTCGAGGGGGTAGAGTCACCGACTCCTCAGGGAAGACTTCCATGAACTCATTGATGATCCCTGGGACTTACACCATCTCTGTATCCACCAAATCCACTGATATCTTAGCTGACAAAGAAAGGAGAGTATCCTCTCTCTGGCTACCCTCTTGGCAACCCCACTCATTGAAAAAAGCTACACATTGGCCACCCATATCTGAAAACACGTTCTTTCTTCAGAAGCAGTCGAGAACGTCACACATTTAGAATAGCTAGTTGATGCCTAAAATGATAACATACAGTTGCATCTATAGAAAAGAAGGTCCCCATCATACTGATGTGGTCCCAACATCTATCTACATCCCCGGAAAACATGAGACATGTTGTTATGACCTCCGACTAGCATACTCGAAACCAAGGCACAAGAAGTCTCTCTGTGTCTAGACCCAAAGAATGGGCTAGACTGGGTTAAGAAAAGGAGCGAGGAGCTCCTTAATTAAACAAGGTGCATGCCAGAGTGCTAAATAAGATGATCATACATTGAATGACTTCTGGCCCTACTAAAATGGATGCCTCTACGGTGTGCAACTGCTCACAACCAGCTCCCCTGCCCCTCGGCAATTGGCCACCTCCCCGACCATGCCCAGGTCGAGGTCCCTGAGGAGCACCCTGAGGTCAGCCTCCTCCTGCAACATCTACTCTCATAGGAGCGGGAGATTGATGTCCCTACTACTACTACTGAAAGGGCCTGGCTAGAAACTGCTTCTGCTGAGGTGGGTGTTGAACCTTCCCACCCTCGTTGTACTGCACACGGTCTGGGAACTGATTCTGAGGGTTCCCACGACTGCCACAGATGAATCATCTCGGTCTTGGGCCAACAAGGAAGGGGCGAGGACCGAGAGATCGAAACTAGAACTGTTGGGGCCTGCTCCCCACTGGCTGAAACCTGGAAGGTCTTAACGCTGGAGGCCAGCTACTGATGAATTTCCCCTTTGATGATCTCAACTTGATCCCCTCTCGTGGCACACCTCCCAATGTGTGCATACTCTCCACCACCTCAACCTTCTTCTGGACATCCAAGTATGTCAGTAGAGTGAAGGAAGTAAAAAAATACTAAATAGATGGTTGGAGTACAACATCTAAACAACTCGCCTCAGACACAACATCCAGAAAGAGGTCTGGAGAAAAGAGAAGGAGATCCTTGAACTTGATCCCCAAATCCCTCAATAACAAGCTCCCCTAATGAAGGGAGAGTAACTCCTACCTCTTCTCTGACTTCATCATGGAAGATATGAATTCCTCCTAGAACTCCATCTCGAAGTAAATCCATTAAACCTCATCCTCACTCTCCTAAACAAGGTAGAGAATCCACCACTGATGTGCTGCTCCTCACATCTGGATTACTGCTAGAGGATCCCAAAACTCTATTGGATCCCGGATCAAGCTGAAAGCCATCATGAGATTCTAGATCCCTCTTTTTGTCTCTATGTCTGAGACGCTTCCATCGTACATATCGAGGGTCTTCCACTGAAATCCATGAAGAGTCATATTCCACTGTTCTTCCTCCTCATCCCAATCAGCTCTCTGCTGATCAGCCAAATCAGCCTCGTGGGACACGATCGCCCTCACTACCTGTGGTCGCTATCCAGGTGCCATAGCTGCAATGTAAACAAGGAAGTCCTAATCCCAAGTAGTGTAGAAGATTTATTTTAAAATTTTCAAGGCTTTTTATTTATTTTAAAACCCTAAAATACCAAACAAACACATGAAAAAAAGTCATTGTGATGCATTTACCTTTCTTAGGGTCTCTACCCTACAATCAGTGTAGCCTCACTTGGTCGTTCAGTAGGTCCAGGGTCCTTGCATCAGATCATAAGGGGGACCTAAAAACCCATGTCCTAGCTGGTCATCCCTAGCCTATTTCACATTCCAAGATTACCTATAACTGTTTCCCTAAAATCCCATGAAATATTCACTCTGCCTAACTACAAACTCCATCCTATCTCTCAAACCTTATCTGATACCATTCCATCATGACCTGCCTTCATCAAGATGAGGGAAGGGATAGAAATTTGCCAGACCCTTCTTTCCTCAAGTTGAAGGAGAGATAATGACCCATGAGTCCCGCCTTTAATAGACCCCAGAGTGGGGACTGGAACCAAGGGTATATAATCACACGTAATATGGAAGGCATTACCCTTTTTATTTAGTAGGATCGGGGGATATGGTGGTAAAAACAAAAAAACTCCAAATCTGGAGGTAAAAGTAAAGAAAATAACCATTCCCATAAGAATGATCAAAGATAAACCCATACAAGTACAAGAAAACCTCCAAAGGTAAAGTAAAAAAAGAATGAAAACAACAACGACAATTGTCCTAATGTCTGAGCTAGTACAGTCATGCATGATCCCTGAAGTCCTCATGGAATCCTGAAAGTAGTTTTATATACGTAGGGTGAGTATACAGGTATACTCAGTAGGGAAAACTAAAAGTCCTTGTGAACAAGTGGGGAGACAGTCTAATTCCCTATGAGAAAAATAGAGATAACCAAACCACTAAGCAAGGAAAACAATCAACCCAGCCTCACCAAGGCACACTCCCCAAATAACCCAAGTTTGGTAAAGTAATAGTAATAACACATCAACATTTGGGTACCTCACACCGCTTAACCACTAGTTATTTAAGACATCCTATGAATCAAACCTCCCCTTCCATTCTCAGCACAATCCCACTACCATCCCCCATCTCTACACACCTAGGCTACCATAACCACACATCCAGCCTGCAAACACCGGGGCCATAATAACCACACCTAACCCTTCCCGCAGACACCTAGTCCAGAACAACTACTGCCACACCCGAAGACACCCGAGCCTCATCCCAATGACACTTCGGAAACAACATACCCGCACACACCAAGGCCAACAACCACAACTACCCTACACGAATATTCGTAGGCTATAATGTACCTCAGGACATCACAGCCTACCCGAAGAGTCTTGGGGTACTCTAGAAAGGGATCAGAAAAGGATCTAATAACCAGCCACTCATAGGAGTGTTGGGAAAACACCCTCCCCCATGAAATGGGGGTGTTCGACATGAAGTGATCAACATGGGTGGGGTGAGAATAAGAAACATAAGAGCTACATTATTCATATATGTAATCAAGCACTCATCCCAACCTAGGGACTCCCAAACCAACCCATACACAAATACCCTCATTACTATTCATTCATAAGAAGCACCACAGCCACAAACATGTCATAACGCATTCCTAAAAAACAATTCCCCATTGAACCCATTCTTTATTGCATATTCAAGTGATTCCATTTAAATAATTTTTCACTACCAGGCAACTAACAGGCATAGCCATAAGCCAAGGAAGGAAAAACAGCCAAGTAGTAATTTAATAATTCACACCCGGTTCTCTTATAAATTCACAACAGAAAAAGGGATATGTGAGATCCCTCGAAGTACTGGAACCAAACCAAGTTCCAACATACTGCCCCGCACAGCCTCAGATCCACAAACCAACAACTGCACAATGGGGATCCCATCCCCAACCATGTCACCCCACAAGCATCAAGCAGAACAACCACACATATTACCAAGACTGAGCAACAGAGTTTTCAGATTCAACCCCCCCATTCATTATGTTATTTCATTATATTTGGTTAACCAGGGTGATCACACAAGGATTTTTATTCACTAGACATCCATTTAATAAATCGAGTTTACATGATTAACCAATTTCCATGTTACATACATTATCTGGAAAACCATTTTTTTCCATTTTCTAGAAGACAGTTTAAGGGTTTCTGGTACCCAAATACATGAATCCAAACCATACACATTCCAAATAGCCATGACATCGCACTTTAAAATTAAAAATTCAACATTAAAAAAATCAACCGCTGACCACCTTGAGCCACGAACCCACGCGGCGACCTCAAAACACAAGATCCCTCTATTCCTGCAATTCCTCAAACCATGGTCAACCACAAAACACACCCGAGATGACTGAAGTATCCGAAAACTGAATCACCGATGATCTTCAACGGCATTTATCATCACCGTCACAGTGGAAGGAGTTCTCAAAATCACTCATGCCGACTTCCAAAACCCAGATCGCTATCATCCTCATCTGAAGTGGCCAACAAAAAGACATAAACCACAAACACAAACTCAACCATCAAACCACCATGCCAGACGAAATCAAAAGCAGCAGATCCAAAACCAGAATCAGTGAAATCAACACGCTAAACATCAAATACAGAATCCATCTACAGCCAAGGATCCATGGATTCCATCCATGCATCACCGTACAACCATATTCAAACAATAGAATCTTGAACCACATCTCCAGACTAAAAACATGTCGTCAAATCAGAACAAAAATCCCGTCGCTGGCAACCCAATCTCTCTAGAAGACATGATTACCCACCCACACACACAGTAGACGTCGAGTAGAAATTCCACAAACTGCAAAAGCAGGGAACTCAGCCACTAGGCCAGCACTGTCCCACCAAGAATACCTATCCATTATAGAGGAACAGGTCGACAATGATTTAATCTCCAAGATGGCCGAGCCCATGAAGCACGCCACCACAATAGGGGAACCTCCACCGCGATCTCGTGGAGAAAGGGGAGGATGAGCCAAGCTGACTTGATGAGGAAGGTGGTGGCGACGAGGAGAAAACCTAGGGAGGGAGAGCCCCTTACGAGCCCATCACCATGTTACATCCATTCAATCACAAAAATTATCCCGGATACATAGGTTCATTAGTGTATATGAAAGGACCACCAACGGCCACGATTTTCAGTGGACATAAGCCCATACAACTCACAACATATAAGAAATGGTAAAGGAGTGAAACAATATCATAAACCACAACCCTTCATTTATTTAAAAACAATTTTTTATCTTCGTTATTGTTTGGTTTCATCAACACTCTTAGGTATATCATCGTAACCACCCTGCATGATACACAGTAAAGGGAGACGAAGAAAACTCCCGACCTAGATGATCAAAGACCAATGTTTTTCTCCTTGCACCAACAAATAGGGATGCACGACTTGCAGGGGAGGAAATCCCAGGACTCCAAGAGAGAGTAAGGAAAGGCTCCAGCATAGGCGCACCACTAGCCTTGGGAAGGGGGACTCCAAACACACCAACGAAAGGAAAGAGACATGCCAAGAAGAAGAAAGAATTATCATGCGATAAACGGAGAGATCTCGGAGTTACGAGATAAGAATTTTGAACGTATTTAAAGAGGGATCATGGTTTCACCACACGGTTGGACAGTTAAACATGATGGAATTAATTTCTATTAAATAATTCTCATCTGAGAGGTGTCTATAACAACTCTGCGTTAAAGTATTTTATTTAAAGAGAGTAAAATGGGTCCGTTGAGGGATGGGCCACTCTTAGGGGATTTAAAACATTGTTTACAGGGCGAAAAGGGCCTTAAACCACATTAAAATTGTTAAAATACTCAAAAGTGGCATTTTGGGAGAATTGTGGAAGGAAAACCCTGACAACCCCAGGTGGCACTGATCAGGTGTGGCGTGGATCGATGACTCGCCGATCGGTGACACAATGATCGGTGTCACTAATGGGTGACACCACAGTGATATCCTGCCACTGACTCACCGCCCTCTAGACTTACATCTAGGGAATCCCAAACACCAAAATTGGAAATGTAATTGACTAGGAGGGTCCGGGACATTGCATATATGTTAGACAATTTAATGATTTAGTAACAACTAATACAATGTTTTACTATATAGAAACTAATTTCATTCATATTAATTGATAAAGAGGTAGTAATTCATTGGATATGGATATTTACTGGGTGAAATCAGTCAAATGATTATGATTGCATGATTCCTGGGGGCTTAGTGCCATGTGAGGTTAATGATGATAATTAGTGCCCTTGTGGGAAAGCAGGATGGCATGATATGTGGTTGTATTTATATGTGTGACCCTAGAGTTGGTATAGGCTTGTTGGGTTCCTTGATATCTTAGATGGAAACATTTCAAAATTCTCTTGAGTTGTGAATTATGATTTTTAGGACATGAGGGAGGACATAGTGACCCTTTTATATACGACTTGTGATTCCGGGAGTTGGTTCAAAGTATTGTTGAAGTGTAATGCTTGGTAGGGGTTAACACTATGTTTTGAGTTCCTATTAATAAAGATGCATTGGGGAGGTTCTTTAGGTTAATGGTTTGGTCCATGGTCATGATACCATATATATGGTATAGTCATAGGGGAACCTATAGAGTTGGTGATAATGAGCACCTTGAGTTCTAGAGATTTTTATATAAATACTGGTATCAAGGGAATGAATAAATTAGTTTCTATCCTAGTTTTATATATAGATCTAGTGTTATAGCATGGATGGACATTTTTTGTAATATAATTATTCCCAATTTTGTAGGTTCTCATAGAGTATAGCATTGAATATGTAAATTCTGGTTTTAAAGATAAGGGTCAAGGGTGATTTAGAATGAATGATACTAAAATTCAGTAGGGTCATTACCCATGATTTAGGCATGAAAGCATAGTTTTAGGGAACCACTACTCTCGGGGAAGTGATTCATCTATTAAGATCAACTCTGTGTTCTTGATATGATTATATTGGATCAAATCGGTGTTATACAGAAAGCATGATTCTTGTCGAATTGTAAATCATTGAGCAGTTCTATGTGAGACATGGACCAAGAGATCTAATGTGATCTTATTATAATGGAATCCTAGGGTTTTGGATGTTGTTCCAAAATTTATATACTTAGTAGAGAAACGTTGTAATTTTATTCGGGTGTAATGACATGGTCATCCAATGAAAATTTAGCTATCTAAAGTATTGAAAGGATGTCAAGTATAGCTCGAGGTGGGTGACACACATTTAGAGGTGGAAACTGGTGAAGTTTTTCAAAAAGTGTATTGTAATGGAATCTGGATGTTTGGGTGTGTACCATTGCATATTGGTATGTGTGACCATTTTTGTTGATTTATTTTAGATAGATTCCAGGGGTTATATTCCCATGATCTAGAAAAATATAGTAAAATGAAGTTCCTCATTAGTACTCAAGTATGAGCAGACTCATCCACATCCACTCATCATGTTCATGAATTGATGGTGATTGACCTATGGTTTTTGTGTTTTATTCCAATGGATCTATGATGAGGGAACTCATATGGTGGGAACCACCATGTCATTCGTGGATTATATGAAATCTATTCACCTGGGGTCATAGTTCAATTACACTAGTCTATAGATGGCAGATGAAGCTTTATGATATTCATAGAAAGATGACCACAATCTTATCTTGTCCCATGAAAAAAATTGTATTTGAGTCTCATATGAAATAATAGATGGAGTCTGAGAATGATCCCTGGACATGGGAGAGTTTAATATGATCCATATGTGTTGGACCAGAAATGTAGCAGCACTTAGGTGGGAGAGTGATTATGGTGTGAGACAACATATGTTTTAGATGTTGAATTTCATTAAGAAATGTTTTTGGATATTAGTGATCATTTTTATATGATCATGGATTTCCATCAATTTTATGAGCATTATGATTGGGTGTTTCAAGTGACACAACGATGATGGAATTTAGGTTCATTCATGGTACATTCACTATTGGATGTTTGACAAGTATATTCATGTTTAATTTGATGTCGTGATATGATAGTCACATCAGATATGACATTCCATAAATGAATGTTGTTCTTTGGTGTAACGATGGAAAATTTCATGTAAAAGACAGTGGATTAGGGCTTGTTTAATGGATTCTGGGTATGCAACCATTTTTCCATGTAATTGGTAAATGAGTATTAATACCATTTTTGGAATATGGTAATGAATATCTTATGGTGTTGTCTATTGGGAAACTTTTTGGGAATATCGTTAGACCTATGTGAATTTGTTTCAGTAGGAAATTATGATGGTGGATTAGAAGGAATACCAGAATCAACCTCCTATATCTTAGTCATATAGAGGGAGGATCCATGAGAGTGATGTTAAATTAGAACATGAAAACATTGGGTCTTAGGGTGGACAATATCACGAAAATAACACCCCAACATTTTAGTGTTGAATGACTTTCATTAGATAAAAAATTATTCCTTAAGATCCTTTCATTTGATGTTTCATTTATGATGATCATTGAGAATTCATGGATTGAGCACTCTATATTAAATGTGAATTAAAAAATAGGGAAGTTCTTTATGTTCAGTTTTATAACCACTAAGAATTATATGGGATGAGAGGTGTTATGAGTGGGAGGTGGTTAGAGGTTGTGTTCATATGGGTTGCTAATTTCATAAAAATATTAATTTTGAAATCAATGACGGGATCAGATTTTAAACAGCAGTTTAGAATAGATCTTTGATGGTTTTAAAACATTAAAATATCCCTCATGGGCATGGAATTGAGGTTGTATGGGGTCTTAGAGTAGTAGGAGAGTAGCGATAGAAGGGCCAGGTGGTTTGGATGTTGGTTTGTAGCATCATGTAGCTACTAGAAAGTCATTGGCCAAATAAGGCACCTGGTAACACTAATAGGCTCATCGGTCAGCTGTTGTGATCAATTTTTAAGAAAAATTTCCAATCATCCCACTTTATATTTTACGAGGAGCCTCATTGTCCCATTTTTAGCTGCACACAGACTACAAACTCTACCCCTTGGCCTCCTTATTCCTCCCTTGAAGAGGATTGATTTATGGTGCACTTAGGAAAAAATAAAAAGTAAGTCTATCTACCAATGTTCAATTCATAAATCTAATTTTATCATTATTTATTCTTTTCATGTTCATTTATGGTTTTGAGATGATTCCACTACTTCATGGTAATATAATATAGGAATGAAGGGGAATTCATGAATCTTACAAAGAGGGAATCCTATAAAATCGTTTGCAAAGAAAAGCTTGTTAATTTGTTAAAGTCATGATACACGAATACTTTTTCCATGGGTTTTATTAAAAATGTAAATTAAATTTAATATTTAAATTGTATATTATTTATGTTTGATTTATTAGTTTGATGTCGTGGGTACATGGGGGACACCCTGTGAGAACTTGATCATGGTTTTGACGCATTGAGGTTATATAGTGAGTTTCTTCCTTGAATTTCTTTTTTTAATGAAAGTATTAAATTAATTATAACTAATATAATTAATGGTTTTAATTTTAATATGGATGATTGATGTTATATGGGGTGTTTTCGAAGATTATGTTGGTTGGATGGCTGGGATGGTGCTACAATACTTGTATGAGGTACCATGTGGTGAATTAAAAAGGATAGAATCTTCATATGAGGTTGGTGGTCTTCCCTATAATACCTTTGGTAATTATTCTATTTTTATGTTGAAAATAGTGTTTTCTATATCTAATAAGGTCATAAAAACATTATAATTAACTATTGGTTTTAGGTTATGTCAAATGTTGAATCACAAGGATCACTTATTGAAATAATTAACTAAGTTTCAAAACATATTTAATGAATTAACATGGACTGTACAATGTTTTGGTGGCTACATTGGACCCTAAAACATTGGATTTCCTTCTTTAATCAATGATGATGGAGTTATTTAATAATCTTAGACCCTAATATATTAACCCCTTGAATGGTTTTGTTTTTAAATTGAATGGGTGGGATGGAACATAGTGAACTCACATAGGATCACCTCAACCACCCACACACGGGGGTGTCGAATAAAATGATATGTATAGACTGAGTAGGTCATGTGAGTACCTTTGGATATAGTAGAGTTGATAGTATATTTTTTTATTGGATGGGGATAATACCTACTGAGTGATTTTATTCAGACTGAGGACTCCCAGTAGGGTTCCTCTACCTATATTATGATCTATGGGACCCTGGTAGGTACCCAAAATAATTTTATTGATTATTGGATTGGTATGGTAGAGGGTAATAATAGATGTTGGTGTAATATTAAAATAAAAAAACTATCAAGGACCAAGGTTATATTCTATATTTTGGGTGAATTGAATAAGAATTTAATTTTAATGTGTAAATAATATTAGAGGCCTCAGGGATGGTGAATTCCCCTAAGAACTCATGTTTTATATATTCCATCTTCTTATGATTTTATTGAAATGGAATACTCAATTATGATAGTTTTTATATTGTTTTAAATAAAAAAACCATATAAGTGTTTTTATAACTAACATATGTGAGGCCATGAATACTCACTTCATATAGTTCATGATACTAAGAAAACACTCCACATATTAAGGTTTATGATACGTTTGTTGGGTCTACCATTGATTTGGATCTATGATTAATTTTCTTTATTGAAGAGGATATGTCCTACAAAATTTGATAATTTATATTTTTTTATGGTCTTTGGTGGGTATTGTTGAGTATCATATACTATTGGGTTTCAATAGTCATGGACATTACACACTGGGATGAAACAATCTCTAGGTTGTGATATTAAAATAGATCTTTCTCTAGGTTGTTATACTATATATGGGGGGGGGGGTGATTCCCCCTTCTCGAGTCATAATTAGTGTATAGAGAGCTGAAGTCCCCCCAAGTAATTATTATGGCTAGAATGGTCAACATGACCGTCTCATAGACCCTATCACACTAGATGAAGTAGGTATATATGATCAGGGTCGTGGACCCGAGGATAAACTGTTGTTTATTTTTTTCACCAGTTATTTCTTCAACCAAATCATTTTAGATGCACATATCAGTGCATTTAAAATATTCATGGGATATCCTTTATGGTTTTAGTACCGAATTAAAAACTGACACCATTATCAAGTTAACACTACCCTAGGGTACCCTAGTAGATTCTCACCAGATTGAAGGTCATGTTTGGCAGGGACCTGCGTTTATCAAGATCTATTTAGTGCATCTTAGAAAGGTTCAAGTGATTGATATGAGGTGAAGCTAATTTATTATAGTGGAGTCTCACATTTTTTATTTTGGTCTATATTTATCACTTTTTTTATATAGGCGATCATCCCCAAGGAAGACCTATCTTCTATGTCGGTATGATTATTTGAGCCTATTTTTGTAGATTAGTTTTTCTTAATTGTGGTTCTTTTATATTTCATCTTTTACTATGATTTATTTATATAGATGATGTCTAGTAATTTTATATATTTCTAAAAAAATATATTGATGGTATAGTCTCCTCACAATACCACCCTTGACCGCTTCTGTTAGTGAGTAACCTATGACATACTAAGAGGCATGTCCAAGGTTATGTTTTGAACTGGACCAGTTAATGTTCATAATGATATGGTATTAATAATTAAAAACCCATATATTTCCTAAAAAAATAATATAACCATTGATGATTTTTCCTCTAACCAGTTTTACAAAACATGATAATATAATTGGAATAATTTTTAATATGGAATCTATAGTCATCCTTATATTATTGGATGACCATGGGATAATTTATTATATGTCATTTTCCTATATTAGAAGTTTTCATTACCACTATATGAATAGAGTAAAACCTTGACTAATGTTATGTCAAATTTTTCTAACAGATAGTATAATATTATTGGAAGGACATCCCTATAAACATCTTATGGAGTGGTGTTACATAATTTTGATACAATAATCATAATACAATGTTTTTTTATTAATAACATAACATTTTTTCATTGGGGTGGAGAATTAATATTTTTAGTAACCGTTATAGGAAGATATTAGGTTTAACATGATACAAATGAACTAGTAATAAGTATCAAGTAGGTGATTAGTGTTCCTCATTCAATAACAATTTTGAAACCCACTTCTATCATTGTAGTTCCAAAATATTTCTCTTTTAATGGAAGTTACTAGTGTATTCCATCCTTGTTAGCCCCTGTATTATATTATTGACTTATTTTATACCAAGCATCACAATATTTAACATGTTGATTTATTAGTGGTGCCTTGAGAAAAAATCAATCTAAATTCACCTTGTCCACTAATCTCTTCACAATTCCTCGATAGAAGTTAATATGTTTTCTCCATTTTAATATATAAAAAATATATTAGTTCTATTAAGACATACCCATTAGTGAATCTTACCACATTTTTTACAAGAAGGATTTTAATCTTATTTCCCTAACCATTTTCATTACTTTAACTTCATTGTGACTTCATCATTCTCTTCTTTGGTGTGTTTTGACAATCAACTATGATTATGTCATTAATAACAATTCATGATAGTTAATTTGGAATAATCACAAGACTTATCACTCCATAATGTTACAGTTTCCTTGGAGATAATGTCTTCATCATCCATGGAATCTATTGTTTACTTGGTTACTTTGGGCCGCATCCATTACTAAACCCATATAGAGTTAATCATGTGTGATGAAAAACTAGAACTATATTTGTATTATTGTTGGATAATTAAATTAAAATTTAATATTAAAAATACCTTAATATTGAAAATTATTTTCTCTTAGTTCAACCTAAATAACTCTTTATGCAATCTTGATACCATCATATTGGGTTCTGTCATATTCCTTAAAAAACATCCCTTATCCTTTCTTGTAAATATAATGTCATTAATCAATGCATATCCCAAGGGAGTGTCTTTTTGTGTGTGTATTATTTGTACCACTCATCATGAATAAGGTATAATATTTGGATGATAATCAACTATACCTTTTAGGTATATCACGTCTAGTTGAATCCATTATATAGATGTATATTCTCGCAAATATAAAATGAAGGTTGTAATTAATCAGATAACAACATGGTATCTACATCAATAAAATGTTATGATGTCACCAAATATATTGAATAATCCCATAGAAATATACCTAGGGTTATAAGTAATCTTATATTATCCTAATCTATTAAATATTCAATATTTCTTCAACTAAACAAAAGGGTTATATTTACCTTTGAATATACGAATAATATTAACATATCAACCCGTAAAATTATCCTCACCTAACATCATAACCTCTAAAGTACAGTAAAACATTCTCTAAGAAAAACTTTGATGACCTATAAAATTTATTATCTCATAATTAGATGAATTAAAATGAATATATAAAAAAATAAAACAACACAATATTTTATATTTATAGATTTATATAATTTGAATAAAATTGACGAACAAAACACATTTATTTTTTCAACAAGTGGAATTTTTTCACTATATAAGAAACTAAATAATAAATAAATTCTCTTAAACGTCCACATAACTTTATCCACATGATATTAAATTCTAGGAACATCATAATTATTTCTTTTATTCATAAACGGGTGAAATGGAAACCTAATAAAGGGGTTCTCTCAAATTCACTATTTCTGAAATCATAAGAGATAACAATTAGGGATCATAAGTGCACATAATACTGGAATATGGGTATATTTGGGATACATAATACATTTATAAACAAATAATAATATATTATAAATCATGTATTAGGGCATGGAATAACATATTAACATACCATGGAACTTATATATATCACATAATAGAAACAATAACAACCTATCTTTGACACAAAAAACCAAAATCTAACATTATTCCAGTGTAACATTAATGTAAGAGATATCATGTAAAATAGGAAAAAATGTAATTTAACATATATTTCAATAAAAAAACTTATAAAGTTGGAACAATCATAAATATATAAAACATTATAAGTAAACTAACAATTACCAAGCCTTTATGGAAAAACTCATTATGTCCACACAATAAGATGATAGAAAACACGTTATGCTAATGAATTTGTATAAAAAATAATTATATCCACTCCTAAATATCTTAATACAATCAAAACACATCCAATACATTATATTAAAACATAATATCCCACTTATCATCATCTACACATATGAGTGACTCTTCAAATCAACCATTCATTAGATCAAAAAGAACCCATGGAAGTAAAATGTGTTTCATGTCCATTTAAAAAGGAATCACCCATAAAAAAAATTCATATTTCCATCAATAATTTAAAAATTAATATTCTCAAGAATATCGTATTAAAATTGTAAAGATAATGGGTATAAAGTTAAGTCAATAATGCCAATAATTAATCATCATTTGGAATCTTAGTGAAAATATTTCAATTAATGGAAGGAAATATAAGTGGTAATATAGGTACTATATTGGAAGAAACACATAAAATTGAAAAACTAATTAATATAGTGTAAGTAATATATTTTCATGAGTTTAATCCACCAAAAGAGTATGTTATAATTTCGAGGGTAATTCTTTTAAAAAAACTCCAAGTAATGAAATCCTTTGGAGATAAATAGAAACATTTATGTGGAACTATTTAATAGTATTTTGAAATTATTTTTAACATTATCATGAATGAATATGTGGTGGGTCAATTTGAAGTATTAGTTTTTTTAAATGTGATGTGAAAACTTTTGAAAAATATTACCTTTAAAAATAATCCTAAATAATGTATTTTTAAAAGGACATGACTTTTATTTCATGGAGATATATAGTCTTATATAAAATAAACAATTATTGAAGGAAAACCATTTAAAAATCATTTTGAATCCCACATCATGAAAATGTACAATAATTATTACATTTGAAAAGTGTGAAAGAGAAATTTAAATGTCATGGAAAATAACACATATTTTGTTTTCTAAATATAATATTATAAAAAATGATAATAAAGAAAAGGATGTTAAATAATAATTAAATTGGATGAGAATTAATCTTATCATTGGTATCATTTTTCGGAATGAAATTTTATACATCTAAATGATTCCAAATAATGATTCATTTTCCAACTTATGGAAGAGGTAATACCATGAAACAAATTCATAGATTGAATGAAACCAATTTTTGTAGATAGAAGTTCAAGAAGTAGAATTGAAACACAATAAAGTTAGATTCATTATAAAACCCTACAAATTTATTATCTTTTAAATCAAAAAACATTTAAAGAGTGGAAACAATATGTTTATTAAAACCCCATTAAAAATTGAATTTGGTAAAATAACTTCATTAGGAAATAATCTCACCATATTAAAAATATCATGGTACTTGATAAGAAATATGTTTGATGAAATTAAATTTATGATAGAGAACCCATTATAGTCTGAGTAACATTTTAATCAAAACTCGATCAATGATAGAGGATGAAATTTCACATAAAATATAATTTATAATATTATATATAAAATTGGAATCGTATACATAATATAATTTTTTCCCAAAACTATCATATCTCGTCAATTTGAAAATGATACAAACAAACCCTTGCCATGTTTTCCCACTTAGTTTAATGTGTTATATTCTCATATATATAAACAATAATCTATTCATAAATTATTTCATAACATTATTCAAAACTATAATATTTTTTATCTTTAATTTATAATTATTCTCCATATATATATTTATATTTATTAGTTAGTTATTATTTATTTTCAATATTGATTATGAGTAATCTTGATTTTTGTAACTGGTTTCATAATATAATAATTTTTCATCATTCGTCTCCCATGGTTCATCATTTATTGGTCATACAATATACTGAAATTGATTCATTAAAATTATTTTTACTATTCTAATTTAAATCTATGTGAGTTTTGTTTATGACCCTCAAAGATGAAATCGACGGTGAAAATGCTTCAAAGATTTTTAACTAATAAACATTGGTATCTTAATTAACGAGATTAATATTAATGATATTGTTATAAGACCAAAATAAAATCAATATTTTCTTATTTATATAATGTATTATTATTAATTATTTTCTCATATTCATCGATTGTTTTATTTTATACCATTCATTAAGGATGTTGTTGGACCGAACCAAATATGAACATAACGTAATTAATGGATGATTATGGTTATGAAAGAGGTTTATTTTGTAATAATTTTATAAAAGAGGTTTATTTTGGGCCCAAGGACTATAGCAGTACTATAGCATACTGTAGTAGTGGTGTCATTGTAGCAACGACATGCACTGTAGCGGCGACAGGTCACTGTAGCTGCGATAGGGTACTGTATCATCAGCGAGTACTATGCAGTACTATAGCAAGTTGGTACTGTAGCAGTACTATTCATAGAATGAGCCTTGGGACAAAAATTTGGGCCTACAAGCCATATAATGGGCTAAATGCCAACTGGGATTTCAGGCTTTGTAATGGGTCTACCTCTACCCAGTTAAAAGAGGTATTTGATTTTCTTCAACAATAAAATGAGGCTTTGAACCGAACCTTTTACAAAATTTAAACTAGATGGAAAATGAGATACATTATATCATGGTTGTTGTAGTACAAACAATTGAATGAATGGAATTTTTTATCATAATGGAAAAGTGGAAAAGGTGGTTAAGAGATATAACCACAATATAAAATATTTATGAATAATATAAATACTAAATTAATTGTATAAAATTGGGAAATAATATTTTTGAAAGGTAATTAAAAACAATAAAATATTTTTCAAAAATGGTAGTACTATTATTGATAACATTAAAAAAAGGAGGACATAGGCCTATATCTTGGGTGAAATTTATTATGTAAGTGAAATATGATTCTCAGGGAATGTAAAAAGGAAATATTTTACCATGAATTCAAATTTTTGGAGTGTATTTGAAGGGGTGATGAGAGGCCCCATTTATAAGAAGATAGAATAAAATTTTTATAAATAATTCATATTAATATAAAGATACCACATGTTTTAAATGAAAAAAGAATTAAAAATGGAAAATAATAGATTTTAGAAAAGTTTTCTTCAATAAAAACCTCAAAAACACAATTGGAAACTTTTTATAAATATGTTAAGCCTTTATCCCCTTAGGTTAACCCTTTTAACCTCTTTATATTTTACCATGGTGACTAGTTTTTACCTAAATAATTTATCATTTATACGTAAAAATAAAATTCTTCTAATTATATAATATTTTTAATATAAATCAATATTTAAAACCACTTTAACTAAATTATCTCCCTATAAGTGATGAAAATAAATTTTAAAATTGTAAATATATAACTTATGGAAATTTATTTTTGAGAAAATAATTACACATGTTATCAAATTAAGATTATTTATGTGTAAATTTAAAAAAAATTAAAATTAAAATTTATTCTTTAAAAGTGTTTTGTTTTTAAAAAAATGCGTTTTTTATTTATTATTTTATTTATATATCGTATTGATTCAATAAAATTAGTAAAAATTGAAAAATAGTGTCTGACATTATTCACCTAAAAAATAATTCATTTCTGAAAAAAGGAAAAATTTAAAATAACAATATTTTGAAATTCTAAATTCCAAATTGATATTCATTTTATGTAATTAAAATTATAAAATTATAAAATTTAGTTTAAAATGATGTTCTTTAATATAAGGAAATCATTTTTTATTGAAAACTTCATTTTTGATCATTAATTATTCATTTTAATATTCCATACCAATTTCTATTTTGAAGAATGTAATATTATATATTATCATCTTAATAATTTAAAAGAGTATTATATAACTTATTATAATATTAAATACTTATTTAAGAATGAAAAATAATTTTTAATCATATTAGTTATTTATCATCTAAATGTTTTAATTTTTAATTGATTAACAAATTATAATTTAATATAGTTTTCATTTTTTTAAATCTTTTTATATAATAATGTTTATCTAATTTTTAGTATATAATTTTAGTTCATTTTTTATTAAAGAGGATGATAAAATTTATTTCCGTAACATACACCATGAGATATCAAGTCGTTACAACTCCTTTTCCAAATTTTATAACATTTTCTCTTAATATAGTTTCTTATTAATGACTTCACTATTTTTGAAATTATTTTTTGTTACATTTATTTTGTGAATATTTTCTTCTAAAAATTATTGTTAATATTTGATAAGAATAAATAAAATGATTAAATTGAACTTATTTTTATTTTCATCTCTCACTCCAAACTTATATACATAAATATTATTTTACATTAAGGACCTATTACCGGGGATTCATTTAAAATGATGTTTCATAATTACTTCCTTTCACATTCATGAAAACAAATTTTTAATGTGTCTTGTAACTTATAGTTTTATGGTATTTAAAAAAAATGATTTTTGAAAACACATTTTCCAAAAATCACTTTTTTCCCTCTCTACATCCAAACGGTATCCAATTGTGGAGTAATTTTATTGATCATTCATTAATTACTTTTATTTCCCTTTTAGATATTTCATTTTTGGTATAAAATAATATATTATTGATATCAAATTATTTTAAAATAATATATAACTCATTTTATTTTCATGGGTATTTATTGATATGTATGATTTATTTCATATACCACACATATCTAGGGTTTATCATTCTATGACAGGAGGGGTCCAATATATCCCTCCAATGCATTGGTTTAGTGATATATCTCATGAGATAATGGTATTATGTGTGTCCATAAATGTTTTTGTTTACATTTTTTGTGTGTCAATGATTGGGTTTTCACACAACATGATGTGTGAAGTTAAATTCATTAATCTGCAATTTTATACATGTCCATGATTGATTTTTCTCTCAATGATATGATTTCTTACACTTATTCATATACCAAATTTATATATTAGGCCACCTGATTATGTTATGTTTCATGTCTCATGATTATTTTATTATTTTTCTACATTCATATGACATGGTCTTTATTTGAAATCATTTGTGGTTATATATTCTTCAATAACATTATTCAAGAAACTCCTCTAATTTCGGTATTCCTTTAATTATATATTTCATGTATGGTCTTGTTTTATAAGATTATTACGAATATGGATTAATATTTCTTCTTTTTATTCTTTTCAACTATTTTACGTCATATTTTTTTCCCATTTCTACATATTAAGAAGAATAATATTAGGTATGAAATTCTTCAATAGGTATCATGCGTGGATATGTTTTAGGAGATATTAAATATTTATTATAAAATTTTAAATCCTTTGGTTAGTGTGATAAATTTCCATTTTATAGGAGTGAAATGGGTTTTTTTATTTAATTATTTTTTTTAAATTTTAATGTTATATACCAATATTTTCTTGGTATTATGAGTGAGTTAATATATATTATTTATATTTCAATTATGGATGGTTTTGTTTTTGTCTCATTTGTCGGTAAACAATCTAGTATGTAAAGAATATTTTTTTATCATTAGATCTCAGAGTATAAATATATGGTGTGTTAATTGGAATCATTCTAGGGTTTAGATATTATTTGAGTTTAGGATGATTTCAGATGAGGGATATTTAATATTTTTTGATACCATCATGGGTTACTAATACTAGGGTTGATTATATGTTCAAAGGACTATATGAACATTTGAGGTTTTGTGTGATTGAATTATAAGGTGATTAATAATACGTTGGATATTTTTTATGGGGATTTAGTAAGAATACATTATTCAGGTATTGATAATAAATTCGGTTGACATGTGATTTTATAATTAGGTAATTATAGTTAATTGAGAAAATGGGTTAATAGCTTTGAAGAATACGAGTTGATCATTATAGATAACAACGATGATAAAAAAGTGATATGGTGAGGAGGTGTGTTATGTTATTTTTTGAAATGATCAATAAAGTTTTGGGAGTAATTATGATTAATGTAATACATATTGATATAGGGATTTATGTTGGATGGGAATTAATGTGAATGTTGATTCCCAGGATTATTGGAATCGCTAATTTTTTGGATTCTAATTTAGTAAGACAGGTATTGGTATATATTTTTTTAAAATTTAGAGTATTAAGATATTATAATTATAAAGAAAAAACATACATAAAACTTTTTTATGTAAAATAATTTATCATTTTATATAATAAAATTCTAGTTGAACCGAATCTGTTTTGAGTGGAAATATAGGTTTTTAAGGTTAATAGACTTATGATTGATTTTTCATCTTCATATGTTTACATTGTATTATTTTATTGGATATTATCATAAAAAATTTGGTTTAATTATTTCGTTATGAACATGATCATTTAAACAAATAAAATAAGTATATGTCTCTAGAAACTAATCTCTCTTATAACCAACTAAGTACGTATATTTTGAAAAATGGATGTAATAAATTATAATCTAAAAATATATCTATAATGGGGGGATTGGGATTCATAGTCATACCAAATATTGTAAGGTTTTCTTCTTATTTGAAATTTCATCATGAGTCAATACTATATTAATAATAGCCTTATTTATCTCTTATGGAAAGAGAAATGATAATTTAAAGGATTTAATTTATTGAGGAAGGTATAATTTTATACTCTCATGTTTTAGTATTTACTTTTTAATTTAATTTAATAAGATGTTGAATAGCTTGTTATAGAAAAAAATTAAAATAAACCTTGAAACTTTTTTACAATTAAGAGGAACATTACTACATTATTTGGAATTTTTTTATATTAATTAAGAAATGTATAATAAACTTTTAACCTAATGTAAATAAAATGATTAAAAATTTAAAAAATATTTATTATAAAAATAGGTAATATTAATTCCATAAATATTTTTTTACAATAATGAATTGGTGTGTTCTCATACCAATGATGTGATAATTAATAGATATTAATGGTATGAAATTAAAAAAAATTAATGGTAAAAAAGAATATATGTAAATGGACTATTTCTTAATGTAATATATATTTTTCATCCTGAATTAAATAGATAAATTTTATTGGAATATTATAATTAAGTGTTTCAATGTGAGAACAAATAGATTAATACTAAATTAATTGTAAATTGTTAAAAAATAGTATTAATAACACTTAGTTTTTAAGAATTAATTTCATATAAAATCATTCAATATTTTATATGTTTTATAAGTATATTTCCTAAATTTTAGAACTTAAATATGATGTAATTGATAATATTTTTGGATTTATCACGTTAAAAACATATTAGAGATATTTTTTCTATATTTTTAAAATGAAATTGTTTTTTCACTGAAGAGAAAAAATATAGTTTTTAAATACATTATTACTTTTATGAAACTTTCATGATATAAGACCGACTTAAAAAAAAGTTAAACATTTTTCTCACTAAACGATGTGTTGAAGGAGTAATATAATGTATTTAAAATTTATATTTTGAAATTCTATTTCTATGTTGTAATGTTTATAAAAAATGTTATATTTTATTATAATAAAAACTATTTTTGTCATTTTTATTTAATAAATATTGAGATGATTCCATTCATTTTATGGACTCATCTAAAAATAAAATTACTCTGATATTTTTATTGGTAAAAAATAAATTTCATGGATATGAATATTTTTGTCTAACATAATTATGAATTCATTTTTATGATTAAAAAAAGATTTTTCAAAACACTTTATTAATTTGTGTAATGTGTACTTTTATTGAAGATACTTATTATAAACTATGTGAATATATATAATTAAAATAGTCTAAATATTTTGTATCAATATAATTAATATTATTTAATAGGTTCATTTTAATTTAAGTCATGAAAATAATTTTCCCAGGTAAAAGATAGTTATCTTGTTAAAAGTTAATTTATGATAAATGTGTTAAATTAATGAATATGGAAACAAACTATACTATATCACAATATTTAAAAGGGTGGATGATGGTATGATCAACCACCCCTCATCTCCATTTCATTAAATTTCTATTTTTGATCCACCTTCCTTGAATATGAAATTACATTTATATTAATAAAAAAGTATTTACAAAAATGTAACCCCTCTCACTTAAAAAATGACCCCAACAACACATTGTTCAGGTCACACTAAAAATTAAAATTTGGCTTTATAATATGTCATTTTTTATACATTAATAATCCACTGACACATTCTAGAGCATTGGAATTCAATATTAGGAACTGAATCCTTCGAAACAAAGAAGGAATCCTAGAGAATATGTGTCTTCTTCTTCGTATGCTATAATTTCTTCTCTTTTTTTTCAATTATATTCTTTATATACCTCTATTTTTTTTATTATATCATTAATAAAATATATTTAATATCATTAATCTACATGAAATATTAAATTATAATAAAATCACATCATAATCATACTCATCCATTAATTATATTTTTTTTTGTTTGTGTTGGTTTTACCAGTGATGTGAATTTTTTAATAAATTTTGTCATGGATAGTTATAAGAATATAATAACTAGTATGATATGATATTAATATGTAATTAATTTATTTTTTATTTCTATTTAATGTTACAATTAAAATTTATGTTATAATTTTTATATCACCATTATTTAATTAAAAGTTACAGAAACGAGTTTGTAATTGATTTTATCTCAAACAATCATACCTACAACTCCCTTGAAATGAGTTTAGAATATATTCACTCATTATGGAACATATATTAGAGTAGTTTGAAAACTATAAATATTATGAACTCATTAATATGGAATGATTACTGTAACTATTATACATAAATAGAGAAGGAATATTTGAAACATCTAAAAACTAATGATTAATATAAACTACAAATTAGTAATCCATATGTAATAAATGAATATAAATCATTAATTTAAATGTAATTACACATGAATTATGTTTTGAAATAAATTATTAATGATTCTTATATAATTATATAGCAGTTTAGTATGTGTCTAGAAAATCATGAAGACAAGGTAATGTTTTGTTATCTTCATATCAATTCCATGAGGCATGTTTTTTATAGTGCACCATGTTTAATTTTATAACATCAAATTAGTACCTTATTTCATCCAAGAATAAAAAAAAGTTTATATAATTTAATTTTAACGTATCCATAATTATATCCTTTTTTTGTACATTAGATCTCTGAAATTCTAAATTCGTTAGGGATTTGTTAACTAAATATCATCTTCATTAGTTCGTAAAAATAAACATTTATGATACCATTCAATCATCCTTTATTATACCCTTTATTTTTTTCTCCAACCTAAATTACCCAAACATGGATTGGGTGCACATGATCTTATGTTTTCTTATCATATGAAATAGGGGTTTGACTAGAAGTGTCATTATGAACGTCATTAGTGGGGAGACGATACCCTCAATATCCAATGTAAAGCATCACATTCATAAAAAATAAAAAATAATCATTGTAGAATAAAACACTGGAAAAATAATTATAAAATTTATACATCAAATTTCATGGAATATACCTCAAGATATTTATAGTAAAAATCAATGGACCCTTAAAGTGGAAAGTCATATTAGTTTTTAAGAAACATTAAAACAAATAACAACATCACAGAAACACTCTAGAGTTTATTGTTACACCTCATAAGAGGTTTAATTAGTTAGAATATTTATTTTACTATTGTTTATTATACTATGATTTGACATGCCACATTTGAGGTCCTTGGTTTAATAAATTCAATGAATTGAGATGATTTCAATGTTTTCTTATACCAAATTGTTATTATTATTTTTATATTATGTCATTCTATACTATTTATTTATAATTGTTTACAAGTATAATGTTTGAATTTGGATATTGTGGGAATGGACTTCACAAAGATAATTTATAGGCCCTCTCTTCTAGTTGGAAACCACTTGTATATGGGGATGTGCACATGAGATCATGTGTCACTCCATCTCATACTAGGTGATTTGAGTTAGGGCCATGGAATTTTGTATTCAAGGGATATTTATTTATTTTATTATGTGACATGGTAGAATGAATATAGGATATATGGAACATGGCTTGGAGTGTTTCAATTTTCCTATAAAACTCATGTATCATGGACCATCACGTGTCCTTTGATTGGATTGATGTTGTAGTTTTATAGAATTTGGGTACATTCATGGATCATGAATAGGATCATAGAATCTCATGTCATATATATACATGTTATTATCATCATATTATGTATTTCAATGTATTGATTTGTGTGTGTTATTTGATATATATATATACTCTCTATTATATGGATATATCTTCATTTCCATTAGATAGTTGAACATTATCATGCTATTATGTTATCCATATATATATAATTGTGACTAATGTGTTGTTATAAAGGGCTATGATTGAGACTTGTTTAAAACATATAGGGTTATACCATTGGTTCAGGTATCTCATAGGACATGTCTTTCCATATAAATCCTATATGTGTGCCTAGTAACTACATAATTGTTTCTTGTAAGAATTTTCTTATTAGTATTATAATAGTTTTCTATTCATTTTAGAAAATCTAACCCCAAAAACACAAAAATTATCTGATAATTGAATATGTGCTTGTTTCACCATAATAAATATACAAGGATTCACTTGAGCTTTCTCCCATACATGCTCTGATGGTTTATGGGATTAAATCACCCCATATCTGAGTCGTATATATTAAACCTTCTCAGAGAAAAGGGGTGTAGAGGATGACAGTTGACTATGCCCATGACAATGGTCTTTTATCCTCTACAATTCCAGGGAACCAGTGGTCATAAAAATTTTGTGGAATAGATTTAAATTATCATGGGAATATTCAATCAGGTATAGAATTATAATGATAAAATGTTGAATTTTACTTCCTTTATGCTTCATGGACCCTCCATGAGGTGGTGAGGTATTAAAGTCATGATTTTATATGGTTTATAAAAGATAATTTCTATATCCCAGGGAGTTTGATGGGGTCCACAATAATATATTATGACCTAATAGACATTTTATGCCCATGAATGTTGTGTTTCTAAAGGGAATTCTCATTGATATGAGGCTGGAAGAGTGTATGCGAGGGATGAAAATACATCCATTACTATAAATGGACCTTTTATGGTTATTGTTATTTTACTCATTACATGTAAAATTTCTACTAATTTATTAGATATAGGGAATCCCATTAATTTATGTCTACTCATGTATTTGATGGACCGGATTTACCAGTTATGTTATCTTATAAATTTACCTTTCTTAATGTACCATTGAGAACAAAATTTCACTATATACAATGATGTTATGAGTCACCCATGGTTTTTTCCTTCATAAGAAAATTTGAGGAACTTCAGGATACTATAGATGAGTATTATAGATGTGATATTTAAAATTGACTATTTGAATAGATATCAAGATCATATTGACTATTACTAGAGTCATGTATATTTCACTATTCCTATAAGAGAGAGGTTCATGTAGAACAATGAGTGAAATATCATAGATGAATGAGTTGGACCATACATGATCTTGATAAGATATATGAAAAAAAATGTTTTAGTTTTGACACCAGTAGTAAAACCATCAATATCTCCTTATATATTTCACATAGTGGTGGTTCATTATAAATATGTATCTCAATTAAATTAACAAAACATCCTTATAAAAGATTAATTGATTTAGATATTGATTGTATACATGTTTTGTAACTAAAATCAATTATTCCTTTTCATATGATAATAGTATATTTGAGATAATTGGTGATGTGGTTAGAGGACTTGGAGGTGAAAATAATTCTCAAATTGAGCACCGATCCAAGGGGTTCTCTGATTTTGTTTTTTATGAAGACAGACTGTTTTATAAGGATCTTTTTAGACTACAATAAACTCAATTAGATAACAATAAAGAACATATACCCATTATCTATGATTAATTATCAATTTAATCACTTTCGATGAGCCCTATGATTTTTAAATATTGAAAATATTTCAGGCTTTTATCACATATAGTCTAGAGAGGGGGATATTAACAAAAATACATTTAATAGTATGCCTAGAAAGTGGGAGTATATTCTTATACCTTTTTGGTATAAAAATGTTACAACGGTGATCATGGTTCACATGAATCGTAGTTTCCATCCAAATCATGACTCAATAGTCATTTTTGTATGATATCCTTATATTTTTGTGGAATTCATATATACACACTACACATGATGATATTTTTCTGAGTACACTTTGAGAACATATGCTTAATGAAAAATAGAAAAGGAGTCACTTATGGACATTGGAGGTGATGTAAAATGGGAAGGAAAATTATTATGTGGGAATTTAATTGGACTTGAAGGTGGAAGATGCGATGATGTCTTGGAAAAAAACCAATGATTATGATTTGGATTATGAGTTTATGTAGGATTTTTGGGTAATATTAATGTTTCTTCCTGTAATTCTCTTATTTGGAAACACCTATGATATATCTAACTGAAGTGAGTTGTTATTTTAGTTGTTATATCTGTGTGAAGAGGTTTTTCATTAGCTGAAGAGTATATAGATGATAATACCATTTATGATATTCAAGATATCTGCATTGAATACATAGTGTGTTTTGATGCCACAGATTTTGGTCTGGTAGGTGTGTTGGTGAAGACTGATTAGGTATTATCTTATGGGGCACATCAATAATGACCCCATGATATGATCTCCACAATGATTTACTATTGTGCTTCAATATATAAAGAGTTTATTAAATTATACCTCCAGTGAGAGGTTTACCATATACACACACAAAAAGATAATATGATACATCCTCTCCCAATGGGATCTCAACATAACTAGAGGCATTGAGTGGAGTATCTACAAACATTTGTATTCAACATGGCCTATAATCTGTAGAATATAAAAGTCATTGGAGATTCTATAATAGGGAAAAAATTTGTTTTGTTAGATCATAGAGGGAAAATAACAATGGAATATGATGAGCTTGATGGCTAAGTGGTTAATCTGTATATCATAAGATCATGGGGTGAGCACAATTGTTCTTCTGGTTATCATTATTTTCTCATTAGACTAGTTAGAGGCTATCCAGGAGTCTTATTTTGATTACACAATGATGAAGGAGGGATTTGCGGTGAATTATTATATATTTGGGTGGTTCATAAATGATGATGATTATGTTTTCTACATTCGTGGGAGGTTAGTAGTACCAACTTCCTTGAGATAGGTGTTGATGATAGAATATAATGCTTCAAAATGGGAGGGGTAGCTGTGGTCAAACATTACATATGATGATATTTGACCTCATTTTCAGTGGTTGTGAATTGAAAGTCACAATGTTGAGTTTGTTTTATAATACCTAACCTTGCAGAGGTTAAATGATAAGATTTAGTATCCTGGTGGTTTGCTTTAGCTACTTTTGATGTATATATAGAAGTGGGGAGACATAAAAATGGATATTTTTATTTTGTTACCTTGCACCATGAGGATTTTGGATGCAATCTGGGAGGTAGTTGATCTGTTTTTAAAAGTGTATTATTTCCCACTAATTTGAGAGAAACATTAATATGATTATTGTTGGATCCTGTATATACAATAGATTGTAATCCATCATGTCACTCCATTGAAAATCATATCAGACAAGGTCATGAAATTGACATTATTATTTTGGGAAGGTATTTATAATTCATTAGGGACTCAACTGAAAATTAGGAAGGTGTATCATCCATAGACTGAGGGGAAGTCAAAAAGTATGATGTTGATATAGGAGGATATGAATTAGATATTAATATTTAACCTTAATGGAGTGTCATATAATTCTATTAACTTAGTGAAATTCATTTATAATTTTTGTTTATAGGCTTTGATTTTGATGGAACATTTTAGGCTCTTTATGGTCGGTCATATCTCCCACTAATAATCTATAGTGAGGCTGGTGGGGCATCATTTTTTATGATGAGTTTTTTATAGAAGACCTCCAAGAGAGTGTAGTTTAACGGGAATCTATTATTCATCAATCAGAATTGATAGTAATTAAATGTTAAAAATAGGATGTGATATATGGATTCAGTTCATGGCGAAAGAGTTTTCTTCTGGGTGAATCCTCGACCATGGCATCAGTGGTTGTAGAATCATTAAAACTTAGATCGAGAAATTTGTAAAACTGTTTATATTGATGACTGCCTACGGACAATGGAAAATCCATTCGATCATCAACCATGATATTTAGGTAATCATGATGTGTTCCATGTGTCCTAGTTTTGAAGTTAAATTCCTCATCCTAAGGATGTGATTGATTCTTAATATGTTGAACTAGAGCCAAATGTATCATTTATGTAAAACTATACGCAGATCATATATTAGAGCATTAAAGTGTTGTGACAAAGAATAGTATAACTTTTCATTATCTAATGTAGGAATTGACTAATTCAATAGAATACTTTGGAGAATTATAAATATGTTCAAGAAAAATTGCCTAATTTGTTGGAATATTACTAGCATAGGAAATTCTTGAAGATGATAAGTTATTAGAGGTAGATATTTTTAAAATCCACAATATTATGGTTTAAATTGGATTCAAAATGTTTTGGAGGTTCTAGGTGGATAAAATATGGGTTATAGAAATTTTTGGTACACCATGGGAATGACCACATCATGGTGTTGAAATTTTATACCTATAAAAAATGTTTGTGGGATAGGAAGTAACAAAAAATGATGGTTGGGAGTGGTCCCTAGCATACAGCTCTTGGATTCCTCATTTGAATCACAGGCATAGTGGCCTCACTCTAAGATTGTGGAAGGAACAATGAGTCCAAAATTGGATATGATTTTCTTCCATGGCATGGTGTCTCACCTTTTTGTAGATCTAGGATGTATCATGGTAGATTACAGGATAAATTTTGTAGGAATTTTTACATCATTTTGGTTTTGGCTTCTGATATATTAAATGATCATAATGTTCTTATGGACTTATATGAGACGTGATTTTTTAAGAGGAAAAGTTTATGATCCTAAATGAATGAAATTTAATCCCATATTTATTATTTATTAACACTATTAATCATGTTGTCCTTTTATATTTAACAAATTCCTAAATATATAAATATCTATAATAAATATATGATGAAACATTGGAAATTTATTCGTCATTGAGAAATGGGGTAGGGCTGTCCATTCATGGAGGGGATTTTTTATACTAATATAGGCTCATGGGAATACTTATATATCTTCAATTATACATGTTCTAGGAGTGATGAGTTCTCTTCTTAAATCATTTGTTGATCTAAAATTAACCATTGTGGATTACGAGGACCCTTAGTGTGTTGGATGGTTTGGGGGTGTGCTAGCATGATGTGGGAATCCAATCTCTAAAAATTGTGATGTTGAAACTATTTTTTAATATTATATGCTCCTTACTATATATATCCCTTATATATGCTTTTTTCATGTAATTTTGGTATTTTAAATTTTCCCTAAGATCCGTTCTTCAATATGTTTTCATGATAATTCTTATATAGGCTGTTATACCCATGTTTGAGTCTGATCACCTATGTGTGATTTTATTTCCTGGGAGACTCGTGTTTGATTCTTTATCATAGTTTTCCATGTGTGTGATTATGTACAGGGATAATAATACTATTTCTGAATATTCATTATTTTTCTAATATTAATTATTCCCATTTGTGTGTGATTTTTTACCTTTAAAATATTTATTTATATAAAATAATAGGAGGACTACCATGGATCTATTATCCCCTACTGAGAGAGAATGTACTACATGTGATGATGATGGTTATGGTGATATATCAATACAAAGGGAAGGTGTAAAATGACATTGTGGCCAAACCTAAGATTTAGTTCAATGATATAATGACTATGTGTCCTAACTAGAGACAATGCTGATATATGGTGTCTATATGTCCTAACATGAGGTAGAGGAATGGATATAATGGTATTGTGGACTAAACCATTATGGATAAAGGGTTAGATTGAATTTTGGACTGACCTGAGACCCATTTTTCTTTTTTGATATTATGTTATATAAGATGTGGCCATATGGTCGACACATGAACACGACTTCTATTATGGCCATTCCTCTAGCATATAACCAAAGAAATTATTTATGGGGTTTATCAAGATAGTGTATACAATGAATTTTTATCAAAATATTGGTTGTTTCCCATTGGAGATTTTAATTATTATCATGGAATACACCTTATATGAATGTGAACATATGTTATGGATGAATTTATTATTTCCAAATGAGTTTTTAGTCACACCCTTTGAGAAAATCTCGATTCGTGTGAGGAAATCATGATTAGGGATCTGGGAAAGGGAAAGGCCTTAGTGATAGGGAGATGATGAGATAAAAAATGGGATTCATAGGTAATTTCGTGATAGACTCTAGAGTTTTATCACCAAGTATTTATTTAGTATTATACTGTTTTTTATACTCATATTTTTTATCCACTTTAAAGATCCTTAGGACTTTACATGCATTTATTTGAAATAAATGACATGGAATTTGATATTGAATTTTTATTATTCATTTTATATGGTGTTATTCTGGGATATTTATTTATACTTATTTATTATTACATGGTTTGAAATTGGATATTGAGAGTATATTCTCCCCATTTATGATTATTAGACCCTTGATACTATTCAAAAACACTATGGATAAGAGGAGGGTCATATGAGATTATGTGGCACTTTGGCCTAGACCAAGTGATTCATGTCATGGTGTTATGTATCTATTCCATATTTTATTTTCTATTTCTATATAGATATATTACATCATTACATAAAAAAATTATTTGTTGATGGATTTCATTATCTATAAAAATATTTGGTTGTTATGAATATTCATTTCCCTTTATAATTCCTCATTTTCCTCTGATTTTATTATTTATATAATTTCAATATTTTTAATCTCTATACATAATTGATTTTTGAAATACATTTGACATGATCTTTCACTTTCACTAAATATGTTAGAAGGATTAATTTTTAGGCCCTTTAGTACTGGTATTTTTTTTATGTTTTTAATGAATTACATTTTTTACTTTCACTTCATTAGTTCATTTTCCCAGGTTTATAACTCTTTCTCTTAATGATTTATCCTCTTGATGTTTTCATTATTTTCTACATTCATTTCACATCCCATATTTCAGGATTTGTTTATCTAAAAATAATGGTGAATATTTTAAAATAAAAAATAATACAATTTAATTACACTTATATATATTTTTATCTTCCACTCCATATTCATTTACGTAAACATTGTTTCTTATTCAGGGTTAGGTTTTTTAATTTTCATTTAAAATGATTCTTTTGAAAAACATCATTTAACAATATTGTAAATTAATTTTGAATGTGAAATGTAACATTAATATTAATGGAAATGATATAATGATTTATGAAAACTATTTTTAATGAATTTCATTCCATTTTCCTCTCTAAAACCAAAGGATATACCACATATATAGTAATTTTGATAATAATCCTCTAAACTATTCTATACTCTTTTTTTGATAATTGAATTTTTTGTTTCAACTTATAGAATTTAGATATCATATTATTTTAAATTGATAAGAAACCTATTTTATTTTCACGTGTTATACAGGATCTATATGATTGATATCATGTAGAAAAATTATGTATGGTTTATAATTTTTTGATGTGTGGTGTATTATATAGCCCTACAATTTATATGTAGTGTTTTATATCTCATAATTTAATTATATGTTTTGTTGACATTATTAACTTATTTCAATATTTTATTTTTGGGCTTGATTGGGGTTTTGAACAACATTATTTGTAAATATTACTCTGTGTGCTCATAAATTTAGGCCCAGGAATTATTTAATTTGATCAAAATGTTATGATTTTCTATTCATTTTTTTGTGCCATATTTCTATGTCATATCACATGACTATGTTACTTTGGATGGATCATGATTATTTCCTTATGTTTCTATTTTCCTATACCACAATATATTTATGATTTCACTTAATGTTATATATTCATCGATCATGTCTTATTAACACTTACTATGATTCTATGATCCTATTAATCATAAATTTCTCATTTTCTCATTTTTTTTCAATTGATTGTGATCTTCATTGGATATCTCTAATGTTCACACGTACCGAGAATTTGAATTCTCCCTTCTTATATTTCTATCTCACAGTGCTATAAATAAAATTACTTCTTATTTTATATATATATATAGTTATCATGTGTGAATAAGTTTTTAGGATCTGTTTAGTACTTTATATAAAATAAGTAATCTCGGGTTTTTTGTAAAAGATTTTTGGTTATTTAGTTAATGTTTTTTCTTAATTATTTAATAAATATAAAATAAAATGTATTGGTTATATTTTTGACTCAATATTATTATGGATATAATCTTTATATGTGGTTTTTTTTGGGTCAAAGTTTTTTTTTTCAGAGCTATATTGTAATGGATATGTATTAAGTAACAGATTCTGGAGTGTGTTTCTCATGAATCTCATATATGGTTTTCATATTCACTAAAGATATGTGATTAAAATATAAATTTATCATTAGATTATTGCGATTTCATTTATGTATTTTGATCATGTATGATGCTGTAATTGGAAGAGAATATATATTGAGTGAAAGTTTGATAAAGTTGGGTTGAAGGATGGAATTAATGTAAAAATATAGACATTTGAAAAAAACACAAAATTTGAATTCAATTATAGTAAAAAAATTATAAATCCATTTGAAGATATTTTTGAAAAATATATATTTTTAAAAGTCATTTAATTTCATTTGTAATTTCTTGATGTTATTAGATATTCGAGGAGATGATATCAAAAAGAATTGAATAGATCTGAATGATTTTTTTCATATATAATATATTGAGAATGTCTTAGAAAGGAAGAGATGTAAAAATATTCATTGTTATATGTATATATATATATATTATAAATATAAGAGTTTTACATTTTTAAATAAAACACTTTCATTTATGTGTAATATTCTATTGTTTATATGAGATGTATATTGTGGGTCTGAATATAAAAATGATATAACATCCAAATTATCACATAATTATATGTATTTAAAATTTTGACTTACCCCTTATGTTTGGTGTGTTATATGGTGAAATTTTTGAAATTTGGAATCTTTTCTAGGTCTTTCTGGTTTGGTTTATAGTTTGATAAAAAAATAGATTTGACTATGTGACCACTATTGTTTTTAACAGTGGTGATCAGAAGGTTACCACATGGGTTGGGAAACCATGAAACAGAACCATGAAACTTATTTATATTAATGAATTTTGAGAATTCAATATTAATTTTATTTGTATCATTCTTCCCATCATTTCCAACTTGAAAATAGAATATTTAAGGGGATCTCTCAGTACTTCATCAGCCCTCTACTAAATCATTAGTGATTAGCTAGAATAAGTAACATAATTTACATTATTTGAGAGACAAATTACAAGGATGAGTTGGTCATTTTTTATATATAGAATATTTTATTCATTAATAGAAATCATTTCAGCATAAAATAAAAAAATACATGTGGTTCACATTGTAATTTTAGCATGGTCTTTATATGGCATTGATGACTGAATGGAAACTGAGTACAAAATATCATCCCCATGACATTGGGAAGTCAGAGGTGGATGATATATATCTTGGATGATATTATTCAATCATGCATCATAAACCTTATTTGGTCATTTTATGATCATATATCCTTGTTTTATTTAATTTATAACAATATTTTTTATGCTTTTATTCAGATGAATCCTTATGAGGATCTTTAGAGTTGATCATATCACCTACAACCCTGATAGAGTGTAGTTTATTTGGATGTAGTTATTAATTTCTCAGAATACATAGAGATCATATTCTAATATTATGATTCTACCCTTGGAGTATATTGTGTGTGAGTAGGTTTTCATTGCGGTGACTCCATGTCTATGGACTCAATAGTTTATGACATTCAAAATTATTGATTGTATTATAATAATGACCCAATATTAGGATATTCCTCCATGATATCAATGATTACATGATGTGTATCACCCAGAAATTATAACATAATAAAATAGTATTTGATAGGGTATGAGACATGAAAAATAGATCATTAATAGTCCATGAAATATATTAAATTATAATTAATCTCTTCAGTTGCTTACAAAACATGAACCCAGTGTATAAATAAACGGTTATACAGTATAAAGATATAAAATAGATGTTAAATTGGAGGTTATGAATATTAACAAATAAATTATTAAAATTATATTTATCTCTTTGTTAGAAATAAAATAAGAACCATTTGAAAAAAAATATTTTCTAAGAAAATACATTTTTCTAAAAGGCGGTTATTTCATGCTTTTCCCACATAATATAAAATTAATATTTATCACTTTTAATAATTTTTTTATTAAAATAGCATTATTTTTGAAATCATCATATAAAAATTATATTAGGATGATTTTTTAATTTTTCTAAAATGTTTCATTTTTTATGAATAGTGAAATATACAACTTGTTATAAAAAAATGCCTTTATCTTATAAATTACTTTAAAAGATAAATTTTATTTAAAATATTTAAAATTATAATTAATAAAATAGATTTTAATAAATTCTATTTAGGTCATTGTAATATACTTCATGTTTATTTTTTATATTAAATCATTCTGCATTTATGAGAATTCTATATCTGGACAATATTATTTTCCTCACAACTATAGTTATAATTTTATATTAGATTATTCCACCTCTATGAAATTAATTTTAAAACATGGATTTCAAATTTGGAATCTCTATAATTTATATTATCCAATATGTTCAACTTAAATTTTGACCATTTTTAATATTAAAATTAGTAATAATTAATTAACAATGTTAAGGTAAAAAAATAATTTACCATGGTTCAATCTAAAAATTTAGTGTTGAAATGAGAAAAAATTCCAACACCCATGTTATGGCTATATTGATGAATAATTACCTTTAACGGTCGATAATAACCCATTTCTAGGCTGTTGGAATGATAAAAACTTTGTTTTAATTGATTCATTTCCAATTTCCAGGTGGGTCCTCTCCACCTCCTCTAAAAGGCCACCCATCTCCTCCCATCACCACACATCTAGTGTCATTTTGAACAGAAAATACATAACCAAATCACTTCATTAATCCCATAAATATATCATATATCTCTTTTATTGATCAGATATACATCCTAGGAAGTCTTTTGGTGAAAACTAAATGAAGTTTTCTGAAAAAGATGTAACATTCCTAAAAAAAGATTTTTATTTTGTTTATTCTTCCATATCATAAAAATCATATTAATCCATTAATATATAATAAAATCATTATATTAAATAAACATAGATGTAATTATGTTAATTTAATTACCTATACCAAAATCTTTTACCATCATATGGAAGAAGAAACTGTCGATCTTGTGTACTGAGGACAACCGCATCACAAACCGATGTAATTCATCTTCCATAACCACAATTAAAGGGAAAATATAATGGAATATATAACATATATATAAGATATATATGATAATAATATAATTGTGGAATTATAATATCATATGTACCTTCTTACTTTCAATTCCGTTTAGAATACAATAATATTGCTCATATGTACAATAGACTACTGCCTAATGAAGCGATGTGATTCTTTTTTCATTTGCTTCACATTAACTGCAATAAGGATATATTTAATAATAATATGAAATACATATGTCATTATATTTAATCATCAATAAATAATATATAACATATTTTGTAACGCCCTAAAAATATAAATTATGAACACTATATCAGATAGCGTGTATGTCATGAAACCCCAAGATTACATGGGAATATAATATCTATAGAATATATAATATATTTATTATTATAAAAAAAATTAATATAATTTATAGACATTATTTCATGTGAAACACAATTATATTATTCCAAATGCAGTAATGAGTTTCTTCAATGGTTTCTTATACATGCAAGACCGAGTTTGGCCGAACAATTATATATCATTAAAATATTATTATTTAATATAATAAGATATAGATTGGAAATTATTAATAGTATTAACTAACTTAAAAAATTATATGGTTCATTATTTTCAATTTAATAAAAAATTAATATAATAACCACTTTAGTATAAAAGAGTATTTTTATAGAAAACTATTTGTATGTTCAAAATAATTTTTTACACTAATAAATTAAATTAATTACAATTAGTGAGTGATATTAATGTAATATATTTATTAAATATTCAATATATATTTTTTGATTTTCATCCAATATATTGGACAATAACAAGATAATAATAAACCCAATTTTACACATAAAAACCTATATTTTTATTATAGAATTTCTACATCCTTTTAAGGGAGAACTTATTTGAAATTCACTTTTTAAAATATTTATAGATTATTTATGAAAGAATAAATTTAATTTTTGATATAGAAACATAAATTTTTTTAGGGTTTAGTTATTTATTTTTCTTTGATGTTTTAATTTTCAATGAATAATGAAAAATACAGAATTTTAATTCAAAACTACCTTTTTATATAATTTATTTATAATCTTAGTAGATATGTTAAATTGGTTTTAAAGATAAATTACACCATATTTTTATCAACTAGTTTGATTTATATAGTTCTAATAAATTTCACATTAAAATTGACTATAAACCATTGGATTATTTGGATGTTTTTACTTTAAAAAACTACATTATTGCCTCATCTATGGGATTAAATGTAAATTAATGTATCCCACATATATTATTGGAATTTGAAAAAATGGATTCCATATTTGGAATCATAAAAATTTAAAATTTATAATAATTTAAACTTATTTTTTGACTAGGAATATTAGTGAAACTAATTAAAATTAATAATAATGATTAAGGTAAAATTATGATTAATGAGGGACTAAACCTTAATCTTAAGGGAACAAATGACCTATAAACATGTACCAGATCCATTTTATTGAAATATTTAGACCATATAATCCCATTTATCTAAATTTTACTATTATTGTATCCACTTTCCATGAGAAAAACTTTTGTTGAATTCCTTTTTCCCAAAATTTTTAATAATGCCACTCCTCCTACACTATAAAAGACCCCTTCTCCTCCCTCATCCTCACACCTATCAAGACACTATGTATATAAAAAAATATTCACTAATAGATCTTAAATATACCTCCCATAATCATATAATCCCCTCCTGGGTCATAATATAATCCACGGAATCCCATTGGTGTAAACAAAATGGTGTTACCCGATTAAGAGGGATCATTTCTCCTTAAGCTATTTAATTTTATTACACTTATCAATCCACTAAACTCTTCTTATTACATGATTATATAATAAAAAAGTATGTAATTTATACTAGTATGTTTATATTCTATATTTTATACCCAAAATGACATACAGATCCATTTAATGCGCAACGAATATATTGTTTACGTGTGTCACGAACTACCGCCTCACGAAACGATGATTGCCAATTTTTCCTTTACCACCTATCATGGTAGAAATTATTAAGGAAAAATTACTTATATATGATATATATTATATATGTTATTTCTTTAAGCATATTTACTTCTTTTATAACACATATCATTATACATTCCCCTTTTTGTAAATATGATAACATCATTTAGGGAAGTGTAGACTTCATCCCCCTCAAAGCGATGTGATTCGTATACACAATCCATGGATTGTATAAAGGATGATTATAAATAAACATATGAGACTTGAAAAAATATATATTATATAAATTAAATAATTATATTTCTATAAATAATATATATATATATATATATATCATTTTAATAATTACCATTTAACACACATAAAAAGTGATAACCTCATTCGTGGACGTGTGGGCTACCTCCTCCTTGACATTATGCAATTCCTTTTACATCACAAGAATCATATTTAAAATTATATATGATTAAATAAAATTTTATTTATGATATAATTATAATTTTTTAATTATATAATGCTACTTACTTACTTTCTATAATAATCATTAAAAAAATGAGAACATTACTCATGCATATATATGACTTACAGTCTCCATGACTGTAACGTTGGTTAATTTTTCATAACCATATTTACAAATTGGATATAAAATTATTTTTTATGAATAAGTAGTTTAATTATGTCATTATTATTATTCTAGATATGTTATATAATGACCCCTTTTATCATAATTGACCTACCAATGTTTTTTTGACACATAAACCGAAATTAGTGAAAACAACCAATGTAAAAATGATTTTTTATGTAGTTGTATACAACATTGTCATAAGTGAAGTAAAAAATATGATAAATATAAAAAAGTTTATCAAGAAATTAAATAATTAACATAAGTTTTTTATTTATGAATATAAAGACCCACTAGATAAATCAGATGTGGGGTAAGGTATTTCATCTAAATTTAAATTTCATTGAGACTTATTTGTTGTTATGCACCATGTTTATTATTTAAAGTTTATATAATTCCATTTGAAAATTTATATCCTGAAAATATTTATTCTCATGATTTTATAAGTTTCATTTAATGAATTTACATCATGAATATTATGATTTAATTGTTTCAATTTTGTATGGGACAATTTGGAATTTTTAAAAATTATTCTCCTCATGGTTTTTTAATGATTATATTTTCAATCTCACATCACTTTCTGATTGTTAACTATCTCTTGAGAAAATCGAATTATTTTTGTGAACTTAATTTATTATATATGGTGAAAATAATTCCAAATTTACATATATTATGTTGATTCATTTATTTTTCATGATATTATGAGTTTAAAATTAAATTATTTTATTTAAGGGGATTTGAGTTAAAATTTACCAAGTAGAAAATTATTTCACAACCCAATTTCTCTTCATTAGGTTATATTAATTCCTTGTTATCATTAATATTAAATTACTATATATATAATGGAATCTACTATCTATTTATTTATTTCCTCTTCCATTTGTGGATTTATAGTTGATACATATAATATACTATTTGATTGATTTAACCTTAGTGTTATAATATTTTCAATGGTTTACATTACAATTTAATTTTGATGGAGATTGTTTTCACATGAATTTTCATTAGACTAAATTATTGTATCATTGTCTAATAAACCCATTATGTTTCTTATCCTATTTCTATTCATAAATTTTTTCATTTAATAGTACCATTTTTCTACTCTTTGGTCCCCAAAATATTTTACAATTTTTTAAGAAAACCCAACCTCATTTCTCTCTTTAGTTATAGGACCTGTTTTATTCTAAAAACACCAATTTCTAAAAATATTTCCAATGAAAACTTTTTTCATACAGTTTTTTAAAAAATGATATTTTTATGAAGAATATTATTAAAATTTATTTTTATAGTATTTCTTTTCTTCAATGATAAAAACCCTTTATTTTACTCCACTTGGGTTATATTTTATTAATACAATAATTATTCTTCCTTTGCGTGGTTTATTATTTATTTGGACAATCATGATATTCACATTCACTTCCATGATTTATTTTTTATTCCCCTGGAAATATCTGATCTCTTATGATCCATGAACATTGAATTTCTTCGAAATTATCCATTTCATTTATACTGGATTTTACTATTTCCTAAACCATGAGAACTTCTACATATGGTGTCCACATTGATAGTAATTTGATTATTTGGGGAAATATATACAATTTCATATTTTTTATTAAATATGTATATTTTATAAGGAACATTATTTATTTTGGTTATTCGATATAAGGAATTTTTTGGACTGGTAAAAATGGGTGGATCCCTAACATTATATAGCTCCTTGATGCATCGATATGTTCTGATGAGAAAAATTATTTGTGTATAATAAATGAGTCTCTATCCATTGTTTTAAAACATCTTCTAAAAGGAATTTATGGTATATTTTATCATTTTACTTAGAAATTACATCCAATAATTAAGCATTTCCACCATTTAGATTCATTTATTATTTATCAATGAGATTTTTCATTGACACATCTAGGGAAATATTTCATTTTTATTTCATTGATTAAATTAAATTTGTTTTATTTTTGAACCGTGCTATATTTATTTTTCATTATATTTTTATTTTAAAGAAATGTGATTTTTTACCTTGAATTATTGTTTATTAAATTACTTTTCATCCTTTTTATTACATGGATTGTGTGTTCAGTTATGTACATTGAGATGTTGATTTATTCCAATTAATTCATTATTACATCCAATATACATTACCCTAAATGAACATTTAAGCTCATCAATATTATGTTTCCATTCCCTATGATTCCAGGAATTGTACTATGAAAGATATGAAAGGATATTCTAGTTGTAATAAAGTAGTTATCCTTGATGTCATTTAGCAGTAAAAAAATATGTTGTAATTACTGTATTAATTTTTAATATAAGACTCATTTATTTATCTAATTTACCAAGGCTAATAAATTTATCTATTCTTTGGGATTTGATTCCTTGTAATTATGACAATGTAATTGATATAAGACACTGACTCCAGTCTCTCTGGGGTCATGTCCTTACTTTTCTATCAAAGGATGTATTGTATCAAGATTGGGAACTAGATTTTGGAAAACATAGATTATATAACTTAACTATAACGTATACTTTTAAGCATAAATGTAGAGTGACATTCTAGAAATTTGGTACAGTAGATATTATGTCGGCTATCAAGAAACGCATCCACATTTAGATTCTACAAGTGGAAATGGTTCTTTTATTGATGTAGCTAAGAGTAATAACTCTGGCAAGTTGTGTTAGGACTAACATGGAATAACATGGTACATGATAACGGGCCTTACTACGCACCTAGTTTGACACTCATGGGAGATATTCTTCATAAAAATCACATTTTCTTTACAAATCACTATGATTGATTTTGAAAATAAATAACCTAGGTTAAACCTAATCTCTTTTAGATTTAAGATAATCTTTCAGGATTTAGAAATCCTATAAATGATATATGGATAAACATTAGGCCATGGAAGGACCTATGATAAAATAAAATAGATGAAGTATTTATGTATTGATATTTTATTGAAAACCATAGTTAAAATTATATATATTGATTAACTATATTTTAGGTGTGTCCATCGTATTCATTTTGGAAATTTTATTAATATGGGTTTATAAAATGAAAATCTGTATACCGTTTGACAACCAATCAATTTAGGAAAGGCCACAAGTCATGAATGCATGACCAAAGGATGATAATGGTTTAATTCCAACCATGGACCTATATAATGTCTTGGTAAATATATCATTGTTTTTAGTTGTAAAATTTAATGAATAAATGTTTATGATGTCCCACTTTTTTATATTTTTAGGTATAGATTTTAATTTCCTAAATATATTATTTTTTTAAAATATTTAGAGAAAAATAGTTAGACTTGTCACTCTTTTATGGGCATAATGATTCTTTATAAATTTATTTTAGTGCTTTAGGGAAAAAAATTAATTATTCTAGGAATTGATTGAAGCACAAAAATTTTTTTTTACTGTTAACATGAAATTAAAACATACCATATATGTAAATTTTCAAATATTATTATTCATTAATAGAATAACTCAACTTTTGGAAAATAACATATGAATAATATTTTTTTTCTAATACCATAATTTTTATTTTAACCAATAATTTTTTAGATTATTGAAAATATATGGGTTTGAGGCCCTCAAATTTCTATTTAACATTCACTAATTTTTGATTGATAGCCTCAACCACTCAATATAAGTATTTATGTTTTTCCTCCAATTATGCATCTCTACATTCCACAAATGTTCTCATACTTAGAGACCTTGGAATATGTTATTCCATGTCAACATTGTACTTCTCATTCTCTCATTTATAGAGGATGTATTATGAACCCTTATCATTATTTGGTATTTGAAAATTTGAAATATCAAACAATGTATTACCAAAATTTGGATTAAATTGCAAGGACACAATTTAATTGAGGTGGGGAGAATGTAACTCCCTGAAAAAGCTAATGTAGGAACACCGTATTTGATAATATATATGGCACACAACAGAAATAATTTAAGGGAATATAATATCTAGGGAATTTATAAAATATTTATTATTTTATGTAAATTTAATATATTTGATAGCATGCAATGCACGTGAGTCCATTTTAGCATACAAAACATGCAACAATGAGTTTCTTCAATGGATTGCGTTACACGCTTGATAATGTTTTACCGAACAATAATATATTATTAAAATATTATTATTTAATATAATATGATATAAAATATATAATATGATTAGTATTTAAATAAATATGAAAATTTATGTTTTAAAAAAATAGAAAACTAAACCATAAGTTTCAAATTAATTACAAATTAATATAAGAAACAATTGAATATAAAAATATTTTTTTTTATAGAAAAAATATACATATTCTCATAAACCTATTTAACCCTAATAAATTAAATTAATTAAAACTATAGATTGATACAAATGTAATATATTTGTTATATTTTCAATATAATATTTTTTATATTCAACCAATTGATTTAACAATCCTAAGATAAGAATAAAACTAATTTTACACTTCAAAACCTATATTTTTAGTAGTTCATTTTACCTCCTTTTAAAAGAGAAACTATTTTCAATTAAAATATTTGGAACTTATATAGATTATAGATGTCTAATTAAACATAATATTTTAGTTGGGAACATTAAAATTAGGTGAGGTTTCATTTTATTTATTTTTTCTGTGATTTTTTCTTTTTTAGATGAATAATAGAAAATAAATAATTTTAATTCAAAAAGACATATTTATATAATTTATTTATAAGGTTATGTCATATTTTAAATTGTTTTTAAAGTCTAATTACATAACATTATTTTCAATTAATCCAATTTAGGTCATTGGAATCCATTTTATTTTTAAATGGACTATAAAACTTAGAAAACTATTAGATATTTTTTTTATTAAAAACGTATATTGTCCCCTTGATGGTGGGATAAAATTTTAATTAATTTCTCCCACTTCTATGATTTTAATTTTTAAAAATAGATTCCATATTTGGAATCATCATAATTGATAATTTTTAATATGTTCAAATTATTTTTTTACACAAAATATTTTTGAATATAATTAAAATTAATTATAATGATTAAGGTAAAATTACACTTAACAATTTTGTAAAATTTAATCTTATGGTTTCAAATGTCCTATATTGTAAGAACTTGGATCTTCATTTCAGGTATGGATCTTTTTTTTCAGGTTGTTTTGATAAATAAAAGGAGGAAAATGGTTTTTTTCTAAGTACACGATGTGTACTTCTGAGTACACACTGTGTACTACTGAGCACATGTCGTGTACCCATATTGTTGCATACCAACATGTTCTAGTCATGTAATAGCTGAATACATAGATTTGTGGTCACCAGGATGACCGCTTAAGTTGGGGGTCGGTTGAGGACACTACATGGTGTGTAGTTTTAAAGAACACATCATGTAATTTTATTTTTAAATGATATATCAGAGTGGGGTCACGTATCATGTTCGTAAAGAACTTATTCTTACCATGTTTTGTACAAATTCACTCGGGAATTATGAATGAAGATTGAACCCCCGATTCTCCATACAAGCTCCAATTGATACACCATTAGGGGTGTTTGAATCCCACCAGTGAGTTCTTAAATCCCCAGGAGCCATTATTCTTGATTCCTCCTCTCTCGTGGGTTATTCAAGGTTGTGAGGTTTTAAACTTTTTATAGATTTACACCAATCTAGGCCGAATCAAAGGCTGATGTTCAAATATATCAATCATACGACGTTGAGGTAGGTCGTTTGTGCCTTTAGTTGTTCGTATTTGGATTATATTTTCAAAAAGTGTCGCATACCCACGTTTGGGGTACTGATTGATTTGGAATTTAACCTTGTTTATTACCTGTTATGGCTTGATTGATTAATAAATGGTTGTTGATTATTTATAAGGCTATATACCTTCTTATGGGACACCCCATGGGTTGGATTCCCTTGATTGATTTCTTATGTTCATTTGGCCTAGGATGCCTATTAGGCTTCACTTGTTTTCCATGCCTTGGTTGATTAGGATAGAGTTTGATTGATTATATGAAATGCATGTTATGTGCTTTTGAATGATTATCCATGTAGTAGTTTCAGATTACATGATTTTATTTGATATTATATGCTCACTATTTTTCCAATGGGTGATGAGAGCCGTGGATCAGGAAGACTACGAGGACTTCCACATTAGTTACACAAGACCATGAGAGACTTGGTATAGATGAATAACCCAGGGGTATTGACCGTGAGAGCTACCCAAGTGGTATTTTATAATTAACTTATGCTATTTTGAACCAAGGGTATTGATTGAGAGATTTTCCCAGGAGGTCGTTTATAGTTTAATGATGTTATGTTGACCCAAGGGTATTGACCGTGAGAGATACCCATGAGTTCGTTTATAATTTATTGATATTATGTTGACCCTGGGGTATTGACCATGAGAGCTACCCAGGAGGTCATTTACAATTTATTTATGTTATGTTGACCTAGGGGTATTGACCATGAGAGCTACCTAGATTGTCACTTATAATTTATTGGTTCTATGTTAAACTAAAGAGGTTAGACCGTGAGATATTCCCCAAAGGGTTGTTTATAAATAATTGAATGATTTTGATGAGTCTTCCATGCCAAAGCATAAGCTTGGACTTGGTCATACTTGATTCTTTTGATGGTCTTCTGAGGTATCTTCTTTGTTACTTACATAGGGGAAACAAAGCTTAGGCAAGATCCCAAGGTTTACATGATTCAACATATTGAATAATAAAGGTAAATGAATGTAATTGAAAACTATTGGATTGTCTAATTTTGTGTACTTCCTAGTTTATTTCTTCATTTCTACATATTACCTGCTATATATATTCACAGATAGTTAGGCACATATCTTCTGGTGGTTTCCTACTAAGATTTATCTCACACCCTTTTTGGGTCATGTTTTGGACCCAGACAAACTATATGATTGTAGTTATAGATAAGGGAAATCACCCTTCTTCATTAGTTACTTGATTCTTGTATGTTAGAGCTAGAGAGCATGTGGCCTAGCTGGGGCCTACGATGCTATTGGAGTTTACTTATTCTTTTGTAGTTTGGTTTCTGTATTTCATTCTATTATTGTGACTTGTTTTGATATTTTCATAGATACACATGTCATGCATCATATATATATGTATATATGCTCCAGTTTTTTAGTCTTCCACTATTTACTTATCTTATATGGTATTATTGCTTCCAATATTGTTACAATTTGTTTTCTGCTCTGTTTACTCTGCCAATGAGGGCATAGTTTCTCCACTATCATATCATATGCCCTCACTACTAGCCAAAAACCTCTGTCATTTGGGGAAATGCTCTTGAGGCCATGTGTCCCACTAGATACGGGGAACCTTTGGGCGGAACCTGGATCTGGGATGCTATAAAGTTATATCAGACGAGTTTTCTATTCTAATTTGTCTTGCTGTTTGGAGACATTAGAAAGGTATAGGATGGAAATGGATTTTGGTAATTATTTGTGCCCTGGAGTAGCTACCTTGTGTACAAGGAAATGCTAACTTACATCGAATATTGAAAATTTACAGGGTGTTCAATTTTTATATTTGATTTGATTTCACCATTGGGTGATTCACTTTTTCAGTGCTATTATGATATATATCATTGTTGATATATTTCTGTTGCAAGTCAATGAGATGAGGGTATACCATCCTATGCATCATATTGTAAATTACTAGAGATCACATGTTATGCATTATTTCCATGCCATTTAGAGAACATTACTGATTGCATGTTTTTGTGACATATGTTGTGAAAGATATGCATGTTGTTGTGATAGATGTTGTTATATAAATACTTTCTATTTTGATGGGGTATTGGTATATGTAAACTTTCATTTGTATAGACACCAAGATTTGGTCCCTGAGGTGTTATGGGCCCTCTTGGATTGGAATTTGGTGGATCATGTTAGAACATTAAATGAATTATATTAAGGAATAATAAGAATAAGAATGCCAAACATTGATTCTCAGGGAGTGTGGGCTCTCACAAATCGGAACATGGCATGCCTTGGCCAAAATTTTAAGATTTTTGAGGTTTTTGAGAAGTTTCGGAGGCTTAATATCTGGAAACCCAGACAAAACAGTGTGTGATTTTATGAACACATGACATGGGTTCTTCTATTATAGAAAAATTTACTTTTCTTATGTACACAACGTGTACCGTATGTACACGCATTGTAGTTTTTACCGTGTGACTGAATTTGTGATCTGAGAGATGGGGTAGGTATATTTTTGGTAGAACACGTTGTGTACTTGGAGTACACATCATGCTATATTCGACCATGTATCCATCTATGTGACTAATGACACGGGTGGATGAAACTTGGGTTGTACATGCTAGGTTTAGATTGTACACGCTATGTAGTGATCAACCATGTATACAGCCGTGTGACTAACGACACAGGTGGATAGAACATAAGTAGTACACACCGTGTCTATAGTGAACATGATGTGTAGTGTTACACTAAGATGAACTGTGTAGTTCTATCCATGTAGAAGTACTTGGGAAGGAGGTAATATTCATGTACATACTGTGTTTGATGAAGAACACACCATGTGTATGGGTGGTACAAGACCAGGTTGGTATATGTACACGCCCATGTTAAGGATTAAAGGGAACACAACGTGTAGTGGTTCTACACCCCGTGTAACCTTATTTTTTAAAACATGAATTCTTTCCTTCTCCTGTTCCATTCTTTCACTTCTATTTGATTTAGTTTTATCTTATACTCTTTTCAATATAGGGTCTTCCCATAGTTTTATATCTTTTGTTGTTGTGAAGAGCCTTGGGCTCTGCTTATTTACATTTGATGATGTTGTGATTCAATACACTCTGTTGGGGATCAGGACGTATAGTGTACGTCAATGCCAGAAGTTCCCTCTTGATGATGGTGGGTGTCACTTCTTATGGTACCTCTATGTATTAGAGATGATTGGATTTGATTTCATTCTCATAATGTACTAGTTGGTCTCCTTTCAGACCTTTATTGACTACTATCACCGCTGGGTGAGTTTCACGTCCCTAGAGGGCGGGTCTTTTCTACACTAGGGATGATGGGATGTCCATGTGTGCAGAGATAGACCTGAGCATCATGGGTTGGGAGGAATTATATCCTAGATTTTTAGTTTATATCTGGATGACCAGGGAACATCACATTTGGAATTTCCTTATGTGGTGGATCATTCTAAAGTTGTATATCTAGTAGACTCTTTAGGTTTACCTACAGAGAGAGATAGATTTCTCTATTGAGCTTATTACAGGAGTGGCACCAGTGTCAATTAATCCTTTTAGGATGATTACACTAGATATACAAGATCTGAAGATGTAGTTAGAGTGGTTGCATGCAAAGGGTTTCATCTGAACAAGTACTTATCCTTGGGGTTTTTTCTATTGTTTTTGTAAAGAAGGAAGACGGTAACCTCAAATATTTTGTGGATTATCAGAAGATGAACTAGTTGAAAGTCAAGAATCGATATCCCCTTCCAATGATTGATGATATCCTTGATCATCTTTGAGGATACTAGGTGTTTTTAAAGATTTACATGAGATCTGGATATCATCTGTTCCACATTATACCATAAGATATACCTTTTAAAAACTTTCGGGGTAGGTATGGTCTATAAGAGTATTTGGTTATGTTTCTCAGTCTCACAAATGCACTGACAGCTTTCATGGCATTAATTAACTGAGTGTTCCATCCATAATAGGATTCTTTTGTGGTTGTCTTCAAGAAAAATATCTTGGTTTACTCTCACACTCAACACGACCATTCCATCTATCTTGATATTGTATTGAGTACACTGTAAGAGAATTAGCTATACGATAATCCTTCAAAATTAAACTTATGGATGGACCATATTCACTACTTGGGTCATGTCATTTTAGAAGCAGAAGTATTTGTAGACCAAGATAATGTGAGAGAGGTAGTTTCCTAGGACCTGCTGAAGAACGTCTTTGAGGTACAATGTTTTCTAGGGCTGGTTGGTTAGTACAGATGCTTTATACATGACTTTTCATTCTTAACAGTGGCACCGATGTGCCTGACTGATAAGGGTGCAAAGTACAAGTGGATAGATTCTTGTGATTCATCCTCTGAGGAGCATAAGGGGAGATTTACTTCAAAACTAATCCTATTTTTTCCGGAGCCTGGAAAGAGATGCACTATTTACTACAATGCATCATGTATCAGGGTGGGAGATGTTCTTACGTTGGGGGAAGTAGTCGTTGCATACGGAACTCGGTAGTCGAGGACACATTAGAGGAATTATCTGATTCATAATCTTGAGTTGGTTGTAGTTGTTCATGAATTGAGTTTATAGAGATGTTATATTTTGGGAGAGCCTTTTTTGGTTTACACTGACCAAAAAATCCTCATGTATATCATTAATCAATGTGATATGAATTTGGGATAGCAAAGGTGGGTTGAGTACATTAATTCTTTTGATTTTGAGCTTTCCTACATTCCTGGGAAGGGGAATTCTGTGGCTGATGCGTTAAGCATGATAACTTATATATATTCTGTTTAGGAGGACATCATTGAGTGGTAGCTTATGGAACTGTTCTCTAAGATTCACTTGGAGGTTCACAAAAAATAGGTGAAAATGTTTCTTTCTTATATAGTTGTTACAATTACTCTACTGAATCGAGTGAGAATGTGGAAGCTATCAGATTCCGAAGGCCTAGTCCTATGGGAGAGTATGTCAGGTGAGGACCCTACTCAGGGGTGGACCATATGAGAGGACAAGGTTTTGCATTTTCATGGACCCGTATGGGTGTCAGCAGACATACGCGGGGAACTGTTGTGAGATTTTCATGCATCTTTATGGGCATTCAATCCTGGGGTCACCAAGATGTATCGAGATCTACATCGTCAATATTGGTGGCAATGCATAAAGAGGGATGTAGCTGGTTTTGTTATGAGATGTTCCACCTGTCAACAGGTGACGGGGGATCATCAGTGTCTGGCATGGCTTTTATAGCAGTTACCCATTCCTGAGTGGAAGTGGAATGATGTCGCAATTTATTTCATGATGGGTTTAACAAGTTTGACTCAAGGAAATGATGTTGTATGGGTTGTTGTTGACTGACTCATGAAGGTTAATAAATTCTTGCCAATCCAGGAAACCTTCAGTGTTGATGATCTTGGAAGGTTGTACATCCAAGAGATAGTACGTTTGCACACAGTTCCATACTCTATCATTTCAGATAGGGATTCCTGATTTACTTCTCATTTATATAAGGGATTATAGAGGGCTTTGGGTACATAGGTACATCTGAGTACAGCTTACCATCCCAAGATAGATTTCTAGTCTGATCATATGATTCAGGTTTTGGAAGACTTTCTTGTAGCATGCGTCTTGGATTCTAAGGGCTCTTGGGAGAGACACATACCCCCGGTGGAGTTTTCCTATAATAATAGTTTTCGGGAAATGATTCTAATGGAACATTATGAGGTTTTGTATGGTGGGTCATGCCGATCACCACAATGTCAGCTAGAGGTAGGAGATATAGCTAGGATGGGACCTCATCTTGTCTAGGAGACCATTGATCTGGTGGATTTTATTGATAATAGGATGACTACTGCAAAGTCTCAGGAGAAATATTTTGCTGATCGATGGATATGGCCTCTAGAATTCAAGGTTGAAGATTAGATTTTCTTGCGTGTCAAACCGAGTATGGGAAAAATTAGGATTAGGAGAGAGGGTAAGCTTTCACTAAGATACGTCAAGCCATTTTAGATTTTGGAGTGAGTCAGACATGTTACATATCGGTTGTAGTTACCTTTGTGTACCAGGATATGCATGAAGTCTTTTATGTTTCTCACCTACATAGTTTCTTTTCAGACCCATCTCATGTTCTTCAACCCAAGGATGATGAGATGGAGGTGGATTCATCCTTTGAGGATCACCCTATATTTATTGTGTATCATAGAACAAAGGTTTTCTATGGATGGTCTATTCATTTGGTATGATTTATATGGAAGCATGGCTGGGTGCAGGATGAGACGTAGGAGAGGGAGGCTAAAGTATGATCACAGTGGCCAGATTTGTTTCAAGTTTCTTCTTCACCACCCTTGGAAGGGAAATTTAAGGAAGAATTTATTTAATGGGGAAAGTTTTTAAAAACCTAGATCATCATTTCTGGTATGGATCTTATTTTTTCGGTTTTTTTAGGAAAAAAGGACGAAATAGTTTTTTATATGTACATGTTATGTACTTATCAGTACACACAGTGTACCTATATTTCCGCGTACCATCATGTTATGGTTATGTAACTGCCAAATACATGGCTGTTTGGTGACCTGATAGAATGCTTAAGTGAGGGGCTAGTTAAGGCCACTACATATCATGTATTTTTAAAGAACACATTGTGTACTTTTATTTCAATTGATATATCAGATTGGGTGTGTGTATCATGTCCGTAAACAGCTTCTTCTTCCCGTGTTTCATATAGGAGCGCTAGCGAATGATGAATGACTATCGAACCCCCAATTATCTGTCTGAGATATTATTGAGACATTGTCGAGTGCGTTGAAATCACACCGGTGAGTTCTCAAATCCCCTAAAGCCTTTCTTCCTAATACCTCTTCTCTCATGGGTTATTCAAGGTTTGGAATTTTTCACCTTTTTATAGATCTGCACTGATATAGGCTGATTCCAGTGCCGAAGTTAATGTATATCAACTATATGACATATAGGTGGGTGGTTTGTGGCTTACGTTGTTCATATTTGGTTTATATATGAAAAAAATTCTGCATACCCACATTTGGGGTGTTTCTTTATTTGGAATTTAACCCTGTTTATTACATTATATGGATTGATTTATTTATAAAGGGTTTTTCTTATTCGTAAGGTTAGATACCTTGTTACGGGACACCCCATGGGTACGATTCCCTTGATTAATTTTTTATGGTTGTTTGGTTTAGGTTTCTTGTTAGGATTGCATTATTTTCCATGCCTTGGTTTATTTGGATGGAGTTTGATTTATTATATGAAATGAATGAGATATGCTTGTGAATGATTAACCATGTAGTATTTCCATATTACACAAGCTTCATTGATATTATTTGCGCACTATTTTTACAATGGATAGTGAGAGCATTGGACCAAGAAGACTGAGTGGACTTCCACATTATTTACACATGACCATGAGATCCTTGGTGTAGATTATTGACACAGCGGTAATGACCGTGAGAGCTACTCAGGTGTTCATTTATAGTTACCTTATGCTTTTTTGACCTTGGATTATTGACCGTGAGAGCTACCCATGAGGTCGTTTATAATTTGTTGATGTTATGTTGACCTAGGGGTATTGACCATGATAGCTACACAGGAGGTCATTTATAATTTATGGATGTTATGTTGACCCTGGTATATTGACTGTGATAGCTTCCTAGGAGTTTGTTTTTAATTGATTAATATTATTTTGACCTAGGATTATTAACCATGAGAGCTACCCATGAGGTCGTTTATAATTTACTAGGGCAATGTTTCACCAAAGGGGTTAGGCCACGAGACATTTTCTAGAGGGTTTTTTATGAATAATTGAATGACTGTGATGATCCTACCAAGCCAAAGCACAAGCTTGGACTTTTTTTTTATTGATTGTTTATATGGTCTTCTGAGACATCTGTTTTGTTACTAACATACAGGATACAAATTTTAGAAAAGATCCCAAGGTTTAAATGAATGAACGATTTAAATAATCAATGTAAATGAATGTAATTGAAAATTTTTGGATTGTCTAATTTTGAGTACTTCCTATTTTATTGCTTCATTTATTCATATTACCTTCTATATATATATTCACTGATAGTTAGGCATAGATATCTTGGTGGTTGAATTCTAGGATTTTTCTCACACCCTATTTGGGTCATTTTTTGCACCCTAACAAATTCTATGAATGAAACTATATATAAGGGCAACCACCCTTCTTCATTCGGTACTTGATTTCTATATGTTGGAGCTGGAGATCATGGGACCAAGCTGAGTCTTGTGATTCTGCTGGATTTTACTTTTTCTTTTGTAATTTGGTTTCTGTATTTATTTCCAGCATTGTGACTTGTTTGGCTATTTTCATAGATACATATTACATGCATCATATATAAATATATATGTTTTAGTTGTTTTAGTATTTCATTGTTCACTTCTATTATATGGTATTACTACTTTTTCTATTGTTACTATTTGTTTCTGCTGTGTTTACTCTGCCAATGAGGGCATAGTTTCCCCACTATCACACCCTAGCCCCATGCTTCTAGTCCTCAGCCTCTGGTGTTTAGGGAAATGCACTTGTGGCCATGTGGCCAATCGGATATGGGGAACCTTTGGGTGGCACTGAGATCTGGGATGTTACATATACACTCATCCTTGAGACATTATCTAGATGTATATCAACCATATCCTAGTCCTTATAAAAAGTATACCATTATGGGTTCCACTTTTCCTGGGAAAACATGGGTGTAATTCCCTATTCCCAAACATTTCAAGAGTGACAATCCTCCTCCACTATGAAAATGCCTCCTCTCCTCCCACTTCCGCACACCTCTCAAGAAATTTTATCTCAACAAATATTTTCCAAATTAGCTCCAAAAAATCCATCCCCAAATCCTAGAATCCTCCCCTTGGTCAGAGATAAATCCAAGGAATCACTTTGGTGAAAACCAAAAGGAGTGACCTGATTAAGATGTAACATCTTTCCTTAAGCTCTTTAGTTTTATTTCCATTATACATACCATAAAATCTTCTTATTCCCGGGATATATAACAAAAAAATACTCCTAAATATAATAGTAATTTTTTGTGATAAGGGTTAGACCAACACTCACACACACTTCTATGTAATGGGTAACAAACATTATGTTTATATGTACAATGAACTACCGCCTCAAGAAATGATTGTTGTTCATTTTTCCTTTACAACTTATCACATTTCTCATTATGATAGATATTCTATCAATATAATATATATATGATTCTTATTATTTCATTATGATAATTTAATTCTTTTATAACACATACCAATATAATTTCATTTTTTTTGCAAATATGATAACATCGTTTGTGGAAGTGTGTACTACCGCCCCTCAAAGCGATGTGATTCGTTCACACAATCTATGGAATGTATAAAGGATGATTATATTTAATTATATGAGACATAAACATCATATATATGATTTTCCTAAAATAATTAACTTTCCATAAATATAATATATATATATATATATATATCATTTTTATTATTATCCTATCAAAAACATAAAAATTGATAATAATGTTTGTGGACGTGTGTACTACCGACTCCTTGAACTGAAGTGATTCCTTTTATATCACAAGAATTATATATAAAATTACATATGATTAAATAATATGTTATTTATGGTATTATTATAATTCTGTAAAGATTTAATTATTCTTACCTACTATCAATAACAATCATTAAAAAATGAGAATGTTACTCATGTGTGCGTATAGCCTACCGTCTCCAAGATTGTAACATCAGTTTATTTTTCATATCCATATTTAATTATTGGTTTTAAAGATATTATTTATATATAAATAGGATAATTATTTCATGATTATTATTCTATAGAATTCATATAGTGGATCATTTGACCATTGTTGACTAACCAACGTTGTTTTTGACACTTAAAATGAATTTGTTCTAAACAACTATCTTAAACATAATTGTTTAAGTAGTTTCATAAAACATACTAATAAGTGAAATAAAAATTATGATAAAAATGAAAAATATTATAATTTGAGTAAATAAATGACATAAGTTTATTTTTCATGAATATAACGACACATGAGACAAATCATACACACAGTAAAGGATTTCGTCTCAAATTACATTCCATTATTACTTATTTGTTATTATGAACCTATTTTATTTTATGTGGTGTATATACAACATTTTGAAATGATATATCATGAAACTCATTATTATCATGATATTATAAGTTTCATTTAGTGTTATTACATCGTGGATATTATTAATCAAATGTTTCAAAATGGTATGAGACACTTTAGACTATTTAAAATTATTCTCCTTGAGAATTTTTTTAATGATTAACTTTGAAATCTCACTACCATTTATTATTTTATACATTCTTTTCAAATAGTCACATTATTGTAGTGGAAGTAATTTCTTATATATGGTGTACATAATTCCACATTGACATATAATATCATGATTCATTCATTCATTGTCATATTTTGAGTTTCAAAATGAATAATTTCATTTAAGGGGATTTTAGTTAAAGGTTACCAAGTGGAAGATAATTCTATAAACCCATTTCTTTTCACTGGGTTATATTACTTCCTCATATTAGTTACAGTTCTATGATTTTTTGTATAAATAAATTTACTATCTATTCATGTATTTCATCTTTAATATTTGGATTTACAGTTGATACACGGAATATAATCATTTATTGATTCTCACCTCAAAGTTATAATATTTTCAAGGGTTTACATTACAACCTCATATTGTTCGGGATTGTTTAGAATTGATTTTATATCAGATGATTTTTTTATAAATGTACAATAAACCCTTCCATTTTCTTCTACATTTTTTATTCATGATCATTTACAAGTAATAGTACCTTATTCAATTCTTTGGTACTAAAAAACTTTTAAAACTGTTCTAAAGAAAACCTGACCGCATTTCACTCTTCAGTCGGAGAACCTGTTTTCATCTAAAAGAACTGTTTTCTAAACAAATTTAATGAAGTTGTTTTTTAAAATTATTTTCAATACAAAGGATATTTTCCTCAAGAATTATTTTAAATTATCCTTTTATTTTATTTCTTTTCTTCATTGAAAACAACACTTTATTTTACTCCACATGGGATATATTTTATTGATACCATCGTTATTCTTCATCTGGATGTTTTATTATTGATTTGGACAAGGATATTATTCACATTCACTTCCTTGATTTATTTTTTAGTCCCAATAAAATATTCAACCACATATGATCCATGAAAAGTGAATTTCCCATAAATTATCCATTTTATTTACCATTGTAATTACAATTTCCTAAACCATATGAAATTTTACATATGGTGTCTACTTTGATTGTAATTTTATTATTTAGTGAAATATACATAATTCTATATTATTTATTCAATATGAATATTTGATAAGGAATATTACTTATTTTGGTTATTTGATATGAGGAATTATTTGGACTGGTATTGATGTGTGGAGCCTGGACATTATATAGCTCCTCGGTTCATCGATATGTTTTCAGGTGAAAAATTTGTTTCAAAAAACAAACAGGTATCTATTAATAGTTATAAATCAGATTGTGAAATGTATTTACAGTATATGTTTTGATTTTACTTAGACAAGTTGGACAATAATAAAGCATTTCCCTTATTAAGATTAATTTTCTATTTATCTATAAGATTTTGCGTTGACATATCAAAGGAAACATTTCATTCCTATTTCATTTATTAAATTTCATATATTTTAGTTTCTTACAATTCCATATTTTTTTTAATTATATAGATATTTTAATGATATATAATTTCATATACCTTGAACTAATTTTTTAGCTTTCTTTTTAGACTATTGATTACTTAGCATGGGTGTTTAGTTATCTACCTTGTCTTGTTCATTATTCCTATTGATTCATTATTACTTCCACTATATTTTACCCTTAAAGAGAATTTTAGATCATCCTTATTATGTTTCCATTCCCCATGATTCCAATAAGTGTAAATATAATGATATGAAATGATTCACTCTATGGAATAAACTAAGTATTCTCGATGTTATTAAGAAAAAAAATTATATTGTAATTAGTGTATTAATTTCTTATACAAGAATCATGTATTATAATATTTACTAATACTACTAAACCAATTGGTCCTTCATGTTTTATTATATAAAATAAATCTAATATAATTGTTAGCAGAAACTGAATTTGGGCTCTTTGGTTTTGGGTTGCTACATGTTTCATTACCCTTTCACCTATTGAGGAAATGATATCGTTTCTCGTGCATATGTATGCCCTCCAATCTCCATGAAGCGATGTGATATGTTATCCATGTTTGAATTTGAATAATTATTACAAAAGACTATGTAATGGAAAAAATTTGGAACATTAAAATCATTATTATGATGTTGGATATGTGTAGTATTCCAAAGAAACCAAACATTGAAGTTAAAACATGCATGATAAAAGAAGGTAGTGATCACTCAAAATAATATTAATAGTTGATGATTATTAACCAATGAGTGATGATATGTCATAGATGGGTTATATATGATATTATAAATTTTAATACAGTTCTATTATAAATTAATAAAATTCCTAAAACCATAAAAAAGAGATCAATTTGGTTTAACAAAAAGGAAGTGTGAGGTAAGGGACATCATCTCAGTTTTTCTTCAATGAGGCATATTATAATGTTATATACCTCTTTATATAATATGGTTTATATAAGATCCCATTTAAATTAATATATTTTTTCCATACTAATTCACGGTGTTTCATGTTTCAATTTTAATTAGTTCAACCAAGTGTAATTAACATGAAAATTACTGTGTTGTAAAATATTTCATAACTCAATTTTTACACATTGGGTAATATTACTTCTTCATTAAATTTGATATTATATAATTATGTTTATAATTAATTTTGATTATCTTATGTTTTTTTACCTCAAATTTTATGTGGATATACATTTGAAATATATAATTGAATCGTTTAGTAATTTTCGAGTTAACATTATGATCTTTTGGGGGGTTTATATTATGATATAATTTTAATCAGGACTATTTTTTATTGAATTTCCATTAAAGGAATATATTTTATTATTGGTTAATAATATGATTTTATTTTAATCTCATATATTTATTCATGATTTTTTAAATTAATTTTTCTATTTATCAAATCTTTTGAACAACATTATTTTGAGAATATTTTTCTAAGGAAATATGAGTACATTTATCTACTCAGTCGAATATATTTTTCCTTCCAAAACCATATTTTTTTTAATAAATGAAAAATTGTATAGAAATTTTCAAAAATGATTTATTTAAGACATTTATACCCCTTTATGACTTTTTGAATTTTTTTAGATGAAATATTCATGTCATTTTCAAAACAACGCCCCTTTGGATTTTACCAATAAAATAAAAGGAACCCGTTTTAACATTTACTACAAGTATGGAATTTTATACCATCATGAGAAATCAATATTTAAATCTTCCTATATACATTTAAAAGTTTATATTCAATGAAAATTATTTTAAAATTATTTTGAGACATTTTAGTTTGAGAAATATTTTTAATGTAAAATGGATATTTTAGCTAAGAATAAATTTAATTATATTTTTATGGTATTTATTTTCATAAAAAACAAAAAACAATTTATTAGTTATAGTAAACTAGAGATATGTTGTATTATTATCATAATTATTCATTAAATGTATTTTTTATGATTACATTAACCAAATAATGTATTGGGATTCTCTTTCTAGATACATTTTTTAGTCAATATCATTTTCTAGAAATATTTAGTTTCATTTGATAATTGTAAATTACATTTCCCCTAAATATCCATATAATTTTTCATGTATATATTTATTACTTAAATTATATATCATGTTTAAATACGGTGCTATACATTTAATGTTATATGTTTATCAGCAGACATTTTAATAAATTTATATTCTTTAATCAATACAATGATTCAATGATATTGGACATTGTTCATTAATTAAATAGATTATTCTATATATAAGGAATGAATTTGACATGATGTGATGGTAAAGGACAAGAATTATATATCTCGATGATTCACCGTTAGTCTCATTTGTAGAATCAATGAGAAACATTAATGTTATTTATTCCTGATGTTTCACGCTATCTTTTGAAGAATCATGACTGTAGAGGTATCCCGATTCATGAGATAATGATAAACAATAATTAATAATTTACTTCATTAAAAATTTATTTAATATTATCAATGATATTGTTTTTGTGATGTTATCTCCGATTTATTTCATTGTTAGATTATTGATTAAATGTCATGAGTTTTGAATTGTTTAGCTTTCAATATTGACAATGCCTTATCTATACATTATAGTCAGGTTATTTAAATGGAGTGTTTGTTCAGTTATTTACCTTGAAAAGTTTATTATTCCATATCTAATCAGTATTGTAATGTTATTTCATAAATTAAATTTGTTTTCAGATATATACCTTTCCATATTGATTAATCTATATCTATTCATGATATTCAAGTTGAATAAATGTAATTTGTGTTCAATGATATTAATTTCCATGTTTATTATTCTTAATGATTCATGATAGATTCCACAATACAAAACTCTTACTGAGAATCTAAGCTCATCCATATTTTTATTCCTTTCATAGGAAGTGAGGAAGATTTCTTTAAATGATATTCAATGAAATGCTAGATGGAATAATGATATTATATAAAAAATAATGTTATAAATTGTTTATTCAAATGTAATACAAGAATCAATAATGTATCTTGTTTACCAAGGCTAAAAACTATTTAGTCATCTACTATGGGATTCCTTGTATCTTATCTCAATGAAATTAATTAGACAATATCTATTATTTACTAGTGTAAGGGTAGTTGCACTTGGCATCAGGGAAGTTTAGTTTAAACCATTGGAACTACATTAAGAGAAAAATAGATTATAGATCATAAATCAATAATAAAATTCAAGCATAATTATAGAAGAAGATATTATCATATTGCTTAGGTATATATTATTTTGTGTTTTCTAAATATGCATCCCTATATTTATACTACATGTGGATTCATTTCTGAAATAGATGTTACAAGAGTCAATATATTTGAAAAGGTGTGTTTAGCTTGACTCAATCATTACATGATACCTGTAAATTATCCTTTCTATGCACCTGGGATGACACTCATGGGGGATATTATTTGGATAATTCACATTTTCATCACAAGATATTTTGATGGATTTTAATAGACGATGACAATTAATGGGACAAGATAAGTCTAATTTTTCATAGATTGAAATGCAGGTGTAACGATTTTGATATCATATAAATGATTATATGTTTTTTCCATGAGGATTATTATTTCTTAAAATATGGTTATTAGTTATATTCAATGAATGTAACATGAAGGAATTATGTTATCATTAAATATAAAGAAAAATACATTTATTATGAGAAACATAATTGGAAGATGATAAGAGTGAATGCTAATCATAATTATTACCTATCAGTTTTACTAAAATATGATTAAAATATTTTACCTTAACTAACTATCAGACTATCTAATGATGAGAAGGATGGATATTGATAAGTTATTGAGTAGTGGAGACTATAAAGGATATATGGATCAATTTTATTCATAAAAAAATAGGGAAATAGATACATAGGGAATTTCTTAAAAGGATTGGGATAATCATTTATGTGTGGAAAATAAAAGAATAGTGTAAGGAATTTCTGGGGAGAATCAAAGCATATGATTGAAGGAAATAAATTTCATCATGGAGATCTATTTACATATAATTTTATTAAATGTGGAGAGCTTGGGAATTATCTATGTCGATGAACTCTACTAAATATTATATCTTATACCATGAATAGATCTATATTGAAATAAAAAGGTTTATTAATTTATTTGTATTCTATAATTAAATTTTATATGTATTTTTACTGAGGGTATCTTTGATATATGAATCAAAAAATAATAAAAGGATTTTGCAATATTTAGAAACATGTATGTCATCATTAACATATGATCTATTGATAGCATCATGGTCTTATAAGTATAATGTTACTTATAAGCCCAATGTCTTGAGAGACCCTCTTTTAAATTATTGTAGTTGTATATAACATGATTAATGATATTTTTAAGAAAATATTTATTTTAATAAAACCCATTGGATTTTTATATGAAAAGTATATTAGAGGATAAATTTCATTAATTTTTTTTTGGACATAAAATTAATGGTATTTGAAATAATTTCAGTTTATCTAATCTTTAATGTTGTAGTAATGATAGGTTATTACAGACTGAGGACATTATATGAATTATATATATATATATATAATAAGGACAATCCGTATTCCTCGGGACAACTCATTACATCAAGAAAGGCCAGAGGGATTAAACCCACAACCGAAGGGAGAAAATGGTGTGTTTCTACCACTATCATATGCGATGTTTTGGTTAATATTTCATTGATCTTAAGTAATGGATTTTTTGGATAAATATTAATGTTTATCCATTGGTGTTATAGTTTAGGTTAATATATTAGTGTATTATATTGGACAACATGTTGTAACCATATTGTAACATCCCAGGTAAATGAAGAATAAGTGATTTTCATATTTATTAATATTTGTGAATTAAATATTAATTTTAGCTTAAAGGGGTTGTTATGTTCGATAGCATACCCGATACGCAACAACGGGTTTCTTTGGAATCTTACGTTGCACACTAATAATATAATATTTTTATTTTAAATGGTAGTTAACTCCTTGACGTTGTATTAGCGTGAATGAAAAAAACTAACTATAATATGGTTATACATGTATTTATATTTATCCAATAAAAGTTAGAGGATTAATATATGAATGAATCTAATTTTAAGCATAATTTACATTAAAGGTCGATTTACCGCCTTTTAATGGAGAACCATTTTTAAATATAGTTTTGGTCACTCTAATACATTATATATGACCAAATAAAATCCTTCATTAAAATGATGACATCATAATTTACTTTGGGTCATTTTTTGGTATTTTTCTGATAAAGTTCATTTTTTAAGGAATAGTGAAAATATTGTATTTTAATTCAAAACTATGTTTTAATCTAATTTAATTATATGGTTAGATTATCCTTTTAATTAGTTTTAAAGTGTAAATAGATTATATTTTTACTATTTAATCTAATTTTGGTCATTATAAGAAATTTCACATTTAAATTGTATATAATCAACTGTCAATCTTTTCATAGTTAATATTTCTTAAAAACACGCCTTTTGTTTTGACAGCGAGAATTAATTTTAAATTAACTTCTGACACTTCTGTGTTTTGAATTTGGAGAAATGGATTCCATATTTGGAATCAGGATGTTCAAATTGTGTAATAGGTAACTTTTATTTTTAGGCATTTTGGATATTTACCTTAGTAAATATTTTATTTATCATGGTTAAAGGGTAAATCAGGTAAATAAGGGTAAAGAAATAATATTATAATAATATAAAATTACCCTTAAACGTGTCATAATCCTATTGGATGAGTCATGTCCGACCATGGGTATCTTTAGGTTGATTTCGGGACCCAATTGATCCACTTGGGAGTGATAATGACAATTTATATTAATTAATTTAATGTGAAGACAAATGTGACATTAACAAAAATTGATTAGTAATTAATTTTTATATGATGTTATATAAGTCCTATTTTCGACTATAAATATTCATTGGAAATATTAAAATATTTCCTACATCATGGTATTTTTTTTATAATTTTTAGACATCAAATAAAGTAAATTATTAATGACACAATCATGATGCAGTATTTACCTCATTAATAAATGATTTAATTAAATAAGATTATAATGATAAAATATTATCCAAAACATGTACAATTCTGATTTTATGATTTTATTTATATTATTAGTCATCCTATCTTAGACTATAATGATTTTTGGACCATTTGAAACCGAATATCATTATATTATAAAATAATATTTTCATTCTTTCCTAAGGAGCCCCTCCTCTTCCTTATAAAAAGAGACCACTTCTATGCAATTCCTCACACCTCTAAAGCCATTTGGATCTTCCAAACTCTACCCAATTAAGCTCCCTACATCCCTATATTCATAATAGAATCCTTAACTTAGGAAAAAGGCACTTCAAGAAGTCCTTTGGTTCAAACCAAAGGGAGTAACCCAAATTAAAGGTAAGAGTTTCTCTTAAATTGTTTTCTTTTATTTTGCTTCTCCAACCCCTAAAATCTTTTTATTTAATTTATTTTGTAACAAAACAAATATCTTCAATATACTATGATGTTTTTATGATAATTATTCGAACTACACTTACACACACCTCCATCTAATGGATGAATAACATAATGATTCTGTGGATGGAAAAATAACGCCTCATGAAACGATGATTGTTCAATTAATTCTTACCACCTCTCATGGTGGCCATTATGATGGAACTGTATTTATATATGATATATATTATGTTTATTATTTCTTTATGCTTCTTTACTTCCCAATTATATCAACACTTTATGGTTTCCATGGTCGGTAAATACGATAATCTCATTTGAGGAAGTGCGGACTACCGCCCCCTCAAAGTGATGTGACTCGTTAATGCCCTATGTGGGATGAATAAAGGATAGAGTAAATGATATTATATATGATATTATACTGGAATTATAATATACCTATGTATCATTATGTTTTAATTCCATTAAAATAAGAAATAGAAATGAAAGTAGCGTTCATGCATACGTATGGCTTACCGTCTCCATGAACGGTGCATTTCATTTCATACCTCCAAATGTTATGTACTATTATAAATACATTTACATGCTGGATATATATGATATATATGATACCCAAATAATTAATATCATTCTGGATATAATGAACCTTTTACCACGTGAACAACATGTAATTCTAAGAAGTCCATTTTTGACTCAAGTACCAAATATCGACAAAATGAATGTTATTAACTTAAATGATTACATAATGATTATTACATTGTACTAAGTGATATAAAAGGAATAATAAACTTGAAAAAGCTTCATAAGAAAGTAGAAATTAACATTAGTTTATTATTCAGGAGATTAAAGAATGAACGGGTCAAGTTGGACACGATGTAAGGGACTTCGTCTAAATCTCCTTTCATTGAGGCATTTTTAGTTTTATACATGACTTTCTTTTATATGATGTATAAAACCCTTTGAATTTTACTTATATTTAAAAGGAATCTTTTCTCTACAAATCGTTTTACTAAATGACAAAAAGGAATGTTTCTTTAATGTAATCGGTGACAACGACCTTTCCGTCGTTGCGAGTATTATTTGATCTTTGGATTCCTTAACAAGCCGAAATGTTTTTAAAAGGAAAAAATAAATACCAAATACAATTTTTACGTATTTTGGTATTAAAAATTATTTTGAGAATGGATTTATTATTTCAATATCTTGAAATGACATTTTATGTGAAAATGTTATCTTTCCTTTATGCTTATGTTATGTGTTAAGATCATGTTATGGTTCTTGGGAATTATTTACATATACAGGTGGTTCGGTGATAAACCTAGGGCGAGTGAGCCCGAGATAGTTCTCCAATGCATTGGGTAACGTGATAGAGGTAAGCATGAATGTTTCTCCTAAGAGATTTAGGAAATATACTGTGATGGGTATTCAAAAGTAACTCCCTATGTAGCTGTGATAGCTATAATGTATGTATGGTATTGATGCCGTAAGTTACCTTTGTGATTTATGATTTCTATGTGTGTTTCATGAATCTTATTATTTCATGAGGTAAGTAAAAGAGTTCATGTTTTGTATGTATTAATGAACAAATGTTTTCACTCACTGTTTTATAACCCTTACTGATCCTTTTATGCTCATCCCAAGTTTTGAAATGTTTTTCACAGGACTTAAAGATGAATAGGGTCAAGGATGGGATCAAGGAAAAGTCATGCTCTCTTTAACATGGAATTAGACATGAATATTTTTTTCAAGAGTTTTTGTTTTATGAAAAAAAGTGGATTCTAGGTAGAAGTGCCTACATTGTAATATTTTGAGATGTAATAGTTATGTCCCAATTCCCTAAAACTCTAAACCTGAAAAGATCCTCAATGCGAATTATTCATTTAATATAATATTATGTAATGTTTATGGCCGGGTCCATATAGTTGGTATTAGAGGTTGGTTTAGCTAACTTTAGGAGTTAGGATACTGTTAAATTAATATCCATAAAGTAATTTAGGTTAATACTGACATCATATAGCATTTCCAGATTACCATGTTGCTTCGCCTAAGATATTTCTTTGTTTAGAATGGTTTTCCACAGAGGAAACATGGTAGCTATGTTGGGACGACATCAGGGGGAAGAAAACCTTTCAAATCAGCAACCTGAGATGGTTGGAATTGGAACTGAACAGTTTGTTGCAGTGATGGCACAGTTGACTCAGGCTATAAATGGTTGTGGTATCCATGTATGAGATAAGTTAGATGAACCACAGAGGAACATGTTAGTAGTGGAGCATTTCATAAGGCAACATCCCCATCATTCAGAGTATCATCTGATCCGGTGCTAGATGAAGGGTGGATTAAAGCACTGGAAAAGATTTTTGATGTCATGGGTTGTTTAGAACATCAAAAGGTTAGTCTCGCTGTTTAGAGTTTTGAAGGTGAAGCTGATCAGTGGTGGTCGATGGTGAAAAATATCAGGGATAGTGAGGAGATTGATGCTATGGATTGGGATGAATTCAAAGGTATGTTTCTGGAGAAATATTTTCCTAAGGTGGTTTGTATTAGGATGGAAAAACAATTCCTGGAATTGAGGCAGGAGGATGACTCAGTGGCTGCTTATGAAGAAAAATTCACTCAACTGGCAATCTATGCTCCAAACTTCATACGAGATCTTGATAGTAAAATAAACCGTTTTTTCTCATTATTAAATCAAAAGTATCGAAGGGATTTAGCTTCTCGTGAGTTAAAAGTTATGAAAAACGTTTTCGTTGTGCGGAGAAGGTGGAAATGGAGTTTTCCGATGATCAAGTATTCTTTGACAAACAACAAAATAAGAGGTCGAGGTGGCAGGCGAAAGGAAAGAACTCTTCAAAAAAGTCTGATGGTAAGAAGCTTATGTTTACAGTTTGTGAAAACTGTGGTAAAAAGCATTCTAGGGAATGTCTTTTGAATTATGGTAAGTGCTACCGATGTGGTAAAATGGGACATAAGGTTCATAATTGCACTGAAAATGATCTGGGTAATGGTAAGACAAAATCTGATTTATAGTCAGTAAAATGCTTTAAGTGCAATGAAATGGGTCATTATGCAAATGAGTGTCCAACAAGGAACTCAACCGAAGGAAAGCAGCCAGACTACAAGTAGAAAGGGGTGGTGAAATCCTTTGCAACTACTTCAGCAGATGTTGGGCCATCAAATAAAGTTGTATCAGGTACACTATTTGTTTGTTCAGATTATGCCAATGTATTGTTTGATTCAGGGTTTACACATTCTTTCATTTCGGAGAAGTTTTCTAGTAAATTAAGAATTCCATATCATGATATGAATACTGAACTTATGGTAAAAACACCTGGAGGAAATGTTGAGACAAAAAGAAAACATAAGAACATTCATGTCCTTGTGTGCATAAAGAATATACCTGCAAACCTTATTGTTTTTCCTCTAGTAGAGTTTGATGTTATTTTGGGCATGGATTGGATTTTTATTTATCATGCTAAGATTGACTGTAGAGCTAAATATGTTTCTTTTCAAAATGATTTTCAGTTTGTGTACAAGAATAAACCCCTGCTTTTGATAACATATCAGGAAGTTGAGAAACTAGTAAAAGATGGAAATGAATGTTACCTTGCACATGTTGTTGAAAATAAAGGAACTCTTCAGATTAATGATGTGCTACTGGTAAATGAGTATCTTGATGTTTTTCTTGATGAGTTTCCTGGTATTATTCATGATCGAGAAGTTGAATTTACTGTTGAATTAGTTTCTGATTCTAATCCAATTTCAAAACCCCTTTATCGAATGGCTCAAATTGAACTTTTAGAGTTAAAGAAGCAATTGCAAGAGTTATTAGATAAAGGTTTCATTCGACCTAGCACATCTCCCTGGGGTGCTCCTTTCTTTTTTGTTAAAAAGAAAGATGGTTCAATGAGACTTTGCATTGATTATAGAGCATTGAATAACATCACTATTAAGAATAGGTATCCTTTGCCTCATATCGATGATTTGTTTGATCAGCTCCAGGGAGCATAGTATTTTTCGAAGATTGACTTGAGGTCGGGGTACGATAAGTTGAAAGTAAAAGAAGCCGATGTTCCGAAGACCGCTTTTCGTACTAGATATAGCCATTATGAATTTGTAGTTATGCCTTTTGGTTTAAGAAATGCACCTGCTGTATTCATGGATCTTATGAATATAATTTTCCGTGAGTTCTTGGATAATTTTGTGGTTGTGTTCATTGATGATATTTTGGTTTATTCAACAAGTAAATAGGAATATGAAAGTCATTTAAGGGTTGTCTTGAAAACCTTAAAATAAAATAAACTTTATTAAAAATTCAAGAAGTGTGAGTTTTTGTTACAACAAATTTCTTTCCTTGGTCACATTGTTTCAAAAAATGGCATAACTGTTGATCCTGCAAAAAAAAGATGTTGAAGAATGGCCAAGACCCACAAATATAACTGAGATTTGTAGTTTTCTTGGTTTGGAAGGTTATTACTGGAGGTTTGTTGAAAACATTGAACGGTTATCTAGTTCAATGACTAAGTTAACTCGAAAAAGTGTTAAGTTCATATGGACAAAAGAATGTGATGATTGTATTTAGGAATTGAGAAGGAGATTGGTGAATGCTCTAGTTTTGGAACTGCCTTCCAGAAATGGTGAGTTTGTTATCTACAGTGATGCTTCGTTGAAAGGACTAGGTTGCATCCTAATGCAAAATGATCAGGTAATTTCTTATGCTTCACGTCAGTTGAAACCACATGAGTTAAATTACCCTACACATGATTTGGAATTAGATGTTGTTGTTTTGCTTTAAAAATTTGGAGACATCATTTGTATGGAGTGAAGTATGAAATATATACTGATCACAAAAGTTTGAAGTATATATTCACTCAGAAATAATTGAACATGAGATAGAGGATATGGTAGGAATTAATCAAGGATTATGATTGAACGATCCATTACCATTTGGGAAAAGAAAATAAAGTGGCCGATGATTTGAGTCGGAAAAGTAATGTCTCATTAGCCATGCTAAGTTTGTAACAAGATCCTTTGGTTTTTGATTTGATGAAATTTGGCATAGAAGATGTTGGTGTAGGAAATTCTTCTATTTTGTTTCACGTGTCAGTGAGATCATCTCTATCAGACGGAATAAAGAAAGCACAGAAGGAAGACAGTGAGTTGCAGAAAAAGGTAGAGTTGGTTCAGAAGGGTAAGTTTCCTGAATTTAACATTGATAATGATTGTGTTTTGAGGTTTGGAAAGAGATTATGTGTGCCCTGTAATTCATATTTGATGAATGAGTTGTTATGTGAAGCTCATAGTTCTCTGTTTTCAGTTCATCCTGGAAGTACTAAGATGTAAAGAGATCTTCGGGAGTATTACTGGTGGGATGGAATGAAAAGAGATATTGCTTATTTTACTGTGAAGTGTATGACTTGTCAGCAGGTTAAAACAGAGTGACAGTTACTGAAAGGAATGTTTTAGCCTCTATCGGTGCTAGAGTGGAAATGGGAAAATATATCCATGGACTTCATTGTGGGATTACCAAAGAAATCTAGAGGTAATAATGAAATCTGGGTTATAGTTGACCGATTGACTAAATCTTCTCATTTCCATCCTATTAGAGAAACTTTGTCTCTAGATCAACTTGCTCAGTTGTATGTTAGAGAGATAGTCAGGTTTCATGGAGTTCCGCTCTCCATTGTATCTGATCGTGATCCCAGGTTCACTTCTAACTTTTGGAAAGGCCTTCAGAAGTCATTGGGTACTGAATTAAATTTTAGTACAGCTTTTCATCCTCAATCAGATGGGTAGTCAGAAAGAACAATTCAGACCTTGGAGGATATGTTACGTCCTTTCTCTATGGAATAACAGGGAAGTTGGGACCAACATATTTCTTTGGTTGAATTTTCTTATAATAATAGTTTTCATTCCAGTATACAGATGGCTCCATTTGAGGCATTGTATGGAAAGCATTTTCGAACTACAGCTTTTTGGGATGAAGTGGGTGAAAGAAAGCTGATGGGACTGGAATTGGTAGAAGAGATGGTAGAGAAAGTTCAGTTGATTCAGAAGAACATGAGAACAGCTCGGAGCAGAAAGAAAAGTTGTGAAGATAACTGAAGGATGGATCTTTCTTTTGAGGTAGGTGATCATGTCTTTCTCAAAGTTTCTCCTTGGAAAAGTGTGATGCGTTTTGGTAGGAAGGGAAAGTTGAGTCTGAGGTTCATTGCACCATATGAAATTCTGGATAAAGTTGGATCAGTTGCGTATAGAGTAGCTTTAACTCCAAGTTTATCCCAGGTACACAATGTTTTTCATGTTTCGATGTTGAGAAAGTATATGCTAGATCCATCTCATGTTTTTAGCCCAGAGGTCGTTCAGTTGGAAGAGAATATCTCTTATGAAGAACAACCAGTCCAGATTCTGGACTGTAGAGAGAAGGTGTTGCGGAATAAGGTAATTCACCAGGTAATGGTTTTGTGGAAAAACCATATGGTTGAAGAAGCAACGTGGGAATCTGAAAATGCTATGAGGGATAAATACCCCCACTTTTTTGGATAAGTGGATAAAAATTGCGAGGATGCAATTTCCAAAAGGGGGTAAGGATGTAACATCCCAGGTAAATAAAGAATAAGAGATTTTCAAATTTTTTATTATTTGGGAATTAAATGTTAATTTTAGCTTAAAGGGGTTTCTATGTTCGATAGCATACCCGATACACGACAACGGGTTTCTTTGGAATCTTACGTTGCACACTAATAATATAATATTATTATTTTAAATGGTAGTTAACTCCTAGCCGTTGTATTAGTGGGAATGAAAAAAACCAACTATAATATTATTATTCATGTATTTATATTTATCCAATAAAAGTTGGAGGATTAATATATAAATGAATCTAATTTTAAACATAATTTACATTAAAAGGCCGATTTACACCCTTTTAATGGTGAAAACTTTTTAAATATAGTTTTTTTCACTTTAATACATTCTATATGACCAAATAAAATCCTTTTTTAGAATGAGGACATCAAAATTTACTTTGGGTCATTTTTTGGTATTTTTCTGATAAAGTTCATTTTTTAAGGAATAGTGAAAATATTGTATTTTAATTCAAAACTATGTTTTAATCTAATTTATTTATATAGCTAGATTATCCTTTTAATTGGTTTTAAAGTGTAAATAGATTATATTTTTACTATTTAATTTAATTTTTGTCTTTAGAAGCAATTTCACATTTAAATTGTATATAATCAACTGTCAATCTTTTGATAGTTAATATTTCTTAAAAACACGCCTTTTGTTTTGACGGCGGGAATTAATTTTAAATTAATTTCTTCCACTTATGTGTTTTGAATTTGGAGAAATGGATTCCATATTTGTAATCAGGATGATCAAATTGTGTAAATAGGTAACTTTTATTTTTAGGCATTTTAAATATTTACCTCAGTAAATATTTTATTTATCATGGTTAAAGGATAAATCAGGTAAATAACGGCAAATAAACAATATTATAATAATATAAAATTACCCTTAAACATGTCCTAATACTATTTATTGATTCATTTCCGACCATTTTCATATTTGGGTAGATTTTGGGACCCCATTGAGCCACTTGGGAGTGATAATGACAATTTAGATTAATTAATTTAATGTGAAAACAAAAGTGACATTAACAAAAATCGTTTAGTAATTAATTTTTATATGATGTTATATAAGTCCTATTTTCGACTATAAATATTAATTGGAAATATAAAAAGATTTCCTACATAATGGAATTTTTTTATAATTTTTAGACATCAAATAAATTAAATTATGTATGACACAATAATGATGCAGTATTTACCTCATTAATAAATGATTTAATTAAATAAGATTATAATGATTAAAATATTATCCAAAACATGTCCAATTATGATTGGATGATTTTATTTCGATTATGTGTCATCTTATATTCGACCGTAATGATTGTTGGACCATTATAAACTGAATATCATTATATTATAAAATAATATTTTCACTCTTTCCTAAAGAGCCCATCCTCTACCTTATAAAAAGAGACCACTTCTATATAATTCCTCACACCTCTCAAGCCATTTGGATCGTCCAAACTCTGCCCAATTAAGCCCCCTGCATCCCTATCCTCCTCCTATAAGCCTTACCTTAGGAAGTAGGCACTTCAAAAATTCCTTTGGTTCAAACCAAACTGAGTTACCCAAATTAAAGGTAACAGTTTCTCTTAAATTGTTTTCTTTTATTTTTCTTTTCTAACCCCTAAACTCTTTTTATTTCCTTTATTTTGTAACAAAACCAGTATCCTAAATATACTAGGATTTTTTATGATAAGTATTCTAACTACACTTACACACACCTCCATCTAATGGATGAAGAACATAATGTTTCTGTGGATGGAAATCTAACACCTCACGAAACGATGATTGTTCAATTACATCTTACCGCCTCTCATGGGGGCCATTATGATGGAACTGTATTTATATATGATATATATTATGTTTATGATTTCTTTATGCTTCTGTAATTCCCAATTATATAAAACCTTTATGGTTTCCATGGTGGGTAAATACGATAATCTCATTTGAGGAAGTGCGGACTACCGCCCCCTCAAAGTGATATGACTCGTTAATGCCCTATGTGGGATGTATAAAGGATAGAGTTAAAGATATTATATATGATATTATACTGTAATTATAATATACCTATGTATCATTATTTTTTAATTCCATTAAAATAAGAAATAGAAATGAATGTAGCATTCATGCGTACGTACGACTTACCGTCTCCAAGAACGGTGCATTTCATTTCGTACCTCCAAATGTTATGTACTATTATAAGTACATGTACATGCTGGATATATATGATATATATGATACCCAAATCATGAATATCATTCATGATATAATGAAACTTTTACCACGTGAACAACATGTAATTATAAGAAGTCCATTTTTGACTCAAGTACCAAATATCGACAAAATGAACGTTATTAACTTAAATGATTACATAATGATTATAACGTGGTAATAAGTGATATAAAAGGAACAATAAACATGAAAAAGGTTCTTAAGAAAGTAGAAATTAACTTTAGTTTATTATTCAGGAGATTAAAGAATGAATAGGTCAAGTCGGACATGAGGTAAGGGACTTCGTCTCAATCTCCTTTCATTGAGGCATTTTTAGTATTATACATGGCTTTCTTTTATACGATGTATAAAACCCTTTGACTCTTATTTCTATTCAAAAGGAATCTTTTCTCTAAAAAGTTTTTTACTAAATGAAAAAAAGGAATGTTTCTCTAACGTAAGCGGTGACAAAGACCTTTCCGCCATCGTGAGTATTATTTGATCTTTGGCTTTCTTAACAAGCTGGAATGTTTTTAAAAGGAAAAAATAAATACCAAATACTCTCTTTACGTATTTATGTATTAAAAATGATTTTGAGAATGGATTTATTATTTCAATATCTTGAAATGACATTTTATGTGGACATTTTATCTTTCTTTATGATTATGTTATGTGTTAAGATCATGTTATGGTTCTTGGGCATTATTTATGTATACGGGTGGTTCCGTGATAAACCTAGGGTGGGTGAGCCCGAGATAGCTCTCTAATGCATTGGGTAATGTGACGAAGGTAAACCTGAATGTTTCTCCTAAGAGATTTAGTGAATATACTGTGATGGGTATTCCAAATTAACTCCCTATGTAGCTGTGATAGCTACAATGTAAGTATGGTATGGATGCCACAAGTTACCTTTATGATTTATGATTTCTATGTGTCTTTAATAAATCTTATTATTTCATAAGGTAAGCAAAAGAGTTCATGTTTTGTATGTATTTATGAACAAATGTTTTCATTCACTGTTTTATAACCCTTACTGAGCCTTTTATGCTCATCCCAAATTTTGAAATGTTTTTCACAGGACTTAAAGATGAATAGGGTCAAGGATGGGATCAATGAAAAGACATGCTCTCTTTAACATGGAATTAGACATGAATTTTTTTCCAAGAGTTTTTATTTTATTAAAAAAAGGTGGATTCTGGGTAGAAGTGCCTACTTTGTAATATTTTGAGATGTAAAAGTTATGTCCTAATTCCCTAAAACACTAAACCTGAAAAGTTCCTCAATGTGAATTATTCCTTTAATTCAATATTATGTAATGTTTAAGGCTGGGTCCTTATACATATTATTTTTCACAAAATATTAGGGATAAATAGAAATCATTTTACTCTACTATAGATAATGAAATCCATTAAATATGAATTTTATTTCTTTTGGCATAATTTTTTTTCTGAATATTCATTTATAGGGGTATGTGATGAATTGGAAATTAATCAAATTGAAAGAAATTGATGAACTTTTTGTCCTAAAATAGAATCATATCAAGTAAGTATATTTCACTTATTAATATATAATCAATTCATTCCTTAATATAAATTATATGATCTTAAAAAATGAAAAAAAATTGTCTTAATAAATTCAAATATAATGAATCAAATGGTCCTTTAAATCATCCTAGTTTTATGGTATTGAGGTCCTTATCCTTCCATTGATCAATATAATTTCTTTTGATCAATGAGCATTACCACTCTCTGTAATAATTTATTAGTTTATTTCATGTATATATCTTCACATTACACCAATATTATCATACATAGAAACCTATTAATGTTTTATTTGTTATGGAATTTTTTATTACCTTTCTCTATTATTAAGATGATATTTTGTGAACCCTTTTAACGATGTGGGTTTCTAATAGTGAAATTATCAATTATAAAACCCTTAATTTGTGATCACATGATCAAACTATGATGAATAAATTTATTTATGTTGGGGAGAATGAAACTGCCTAAAATTATAAAATTAAAAAATTATATTTGATAGAAATGTTAAATGCCAAAACAAGCCTAAAAAACCCAAGAAACAATTTTAGTAAAATTTAATCTCTTTGATATCTTATATAGTACGCAACCCCTTTTCAAAATGAAAAATAATATAGTATAAAATTATAAGAAATAATTTTTATTAGAAGGGATGAATAAAAATAAATATATTACAAAATTTATGCACATCTATTTATTTTTTAAAAAATAACAATCATTATAATGAAAAAACAAATTTCCAAAAAAACTATTTTTTCTTAAATAATAGTTTAGTCACGGTGTGCGCATATAATTTAAAATTAAATTTGACCACTTTTAAAAATATTATTTGATAAAATGAACTTATTTTTTTAAAATAAAATATTAAAATTATCTTCTTGTTTTTTTAATGTTTCAGTTTTTATGAATAGTGAAAAATATTAATTATTATCGAAAAAACCATTTCTTTTAAATTTTTAACGAATAAAAATTATATTGTGAATTTATTTTAAATTAAATTCAGTTTATTTATATTTAAATAAATTAAATTTAGTACATTTTACTGATTTCATAATGAAATTTGATATTAAAATTTTCTACAATTATAAGAATTTTCTCTTTGGAAACACACTTTTTCATCACGTCTGCTAGTATAATTTTAAATTGGATTCTGCCACTATATTGGATTGAATTTCCAAAAAAAATGTGAATTTTTAAAATTAATAATTAATATTATATAGTAAGGTCAATAATATATTTATCATTTTTATTAGTACAAGATGAAAAAATAAATTACCATAGTTAAGGTAAGAACTGATTTACTGGGGGTTTAATCTAAAACATAAGGGTTAAAATTAAATACAATATTTTCAAAATCCAATTGTATGAAAATATTTCTAACACCTCCTCAATAAGGGTTTATAAATAACCATTTTGGAATATTTTTTGATTATATAAATGTTAGTTTAATTGATTCTTTTAAATAATCCAATGCTCATCTACTCCCCCACATTTAAAAGACCACCCCTATGCTCCCCTATTTACATATATGATGTCATTTGATTCAGCCGATACATAATAAATTAAATTCCCTATTCCCCTCTGATCATTCTATATCCCATGGACTCATCACAAATCAATCATAAGAATAATTCTTGTGAAAACCTATAGAATTTGTCTATATAAGTGGTAATGTTCATAAAGAAGTGTTTTTATTCTGAGTCTTATTCCACCTAAAAAAGTACATATTAATCCTTTATTATATATGTAAAATTGTTATCTTCAATATATATATTTTTACTAGGTTAAGATAATGAACTATATACAAATCCTCATCTATGAAATGGGTAATGAAACCATAGATCATGTGTATGGTGGACTACAACCAAGCGAACTGATGTAATTTGATTTCCATAACAAACTCAAAAAGATTGATATATTGAAATATTTAATAGATGTATTTGATAATTATGATATTATTATAATTATTTAATTATTATATCACATATTACTTCTTAATTTCCTCAATGTTTAAAATAGGATAACATCACGCATGTGTTCAAAAGACTACCACCTCGTGAATCGATGTTTTTTGTTTTTCACATACACCTTACATGGTATGTAAAAAATAAAAATTTAATGAATATACCGATATAAATGATATGATATTAATTCATTAAAATTAATATATCTCGTACTTCCTTACCCTTTCACTCATTAAGGAAATGATAATGTCGCTCTTGAATACCTACGACCTACCATCTCAACAAAGGGATGTGATTAATTGTACTTTACTAAACTTCAATAGTGAATATAAAATTTCATATAAATAAGGAAATTTATATTTTAATCAGTAATTTTAGTATCTAGGTAATTAAACTATATAAAACTCTCAATAACTGGAACATTCAGGTTGAAACACGCATGATATAAGAAGGCGATTATAAATCGAAATAATAAAAATAATGAATGATTATTAACAAATAGGTTATAAGATGTAATAAAAAGATAATATATGAAATTAAAATGTTAATATATAAATGGAATAAATTAATAACATGATTAAAACCATTATATGTTTGGTTAAGAATATTCAACCCAATGAAAGCATGTGGTAAGGGCCTTCATCTGAATTTCCTTTCATTGATTATTATTGTAATTTTATCCACATAATTTATTTTATATAGTACATATAAATTCCATTTGATGTGTGATATCTTGTATCCATAATAATGAATTTTATATTATGATTCAAATTCAATTATTTGATCCTAGGGGATTTGACTTGAAAATGTCCAAGTGGTAAATAATTTCATAAATCAATTTCATTTCATTGGGTTATATTACATCTTCATTGTATTTAATAGTTTATGATTTTATGTCAAAGAAATTTAGATTATATTATGTTGTATATACAATTGTTTTATGTGTATTTAAATTTGATACATATAATTGATTCATTGATTGATTTTCACATTAAAATTGTGATCTTTGTGTGGTATTATTTAACAAAATCATTTTAATTGAAATTATCTATTCTTGAATTTCAATTTATGGAAAATATTTTATCATTAGATAAAAAAACCATTTAAAAACTATTATACACTAATTATTCGTTACATTTAAAATAATATGTAACACCCAAATATTTTTATGAAATATATGTTTTTTAATAATTGTCTTCCTCTGACTGAGCTTGCTGTGTATATGTGTTTTAATAATTTCATTTCATTGAGTTAATGTATTACTTGCAACATAGAGTTTCCGCAAATAATTATTTTATTAAAGAAATTATGTAAACAAGAGAATTATGTCCTAACAATTAGAATGGTGGGTATAAGAAATATTAACTAAATTATGAAATTTTTATTTCATTTGTGACGAATTAATTAGAAATTAGGATTAAAAAATTGAAAATAAAAGGTTCTGTTTTATGAAAAAATAATTTTTATTCCATCAAGGGTGTTTTATTTTAGTAGATTAACTGAATCACTATTAATGAATGATCATAAAAAAAATTATAATTTTTATAATCAATGAAATATTTTTTGTTTAATCCAACAATATTTATAGGAATAATATAGGAACAAAATTATTTCTAAGCATAAAGAGCTATATTTTTCTAAAATTCAGTTTTCCCACCTTTTAAAGAAATACATGTCGTAAAAAAACTACAATTTTAAAAATTATAATGGAATATATAAACATAATATTTATGTAATAATATAAAAAATTACTTATTTTGGATTTTTTTTCTAATAAGTTTCATTTATAATGATTATTGAAAAATACTAATTGTAATTGAAACCAATAATTTATTTTAAATTATTTAACATGTAAAATTATTTTTTTGATTAGTTATAAATTTAATTGAGTTATTTTTTATTTCAAAATAATATATTTATTGTTTTTAAAAATGTTTCTATAAATGAATTCATTATAAAAATATTTTATGTTTTAAAAGTGCATTATTCTGAAAAATTGTTTTTATGGTGTTTTAAATGTTTTATTTTAAATAAAATTACTCAAATTATGTGTTTCAAATTTTAAAAAAATTGATTAAAAATTTTGATTTAGAAGGTCCATATTTAGGGAATAGGTTCCACTTTTTTGGACAAAATTAATAGTAACAATTGTAAATTTTGTTACCATGACAAAGGGGAAATTGGGTAATTTTGTTTGAAAATAAAATGATGAGGAATATTAAATGACCCTAAAATACGGAATAATTTAATTGGGTAAATAAAACTATACACATAACACCTAATAATAAAAATTATGTTTTTCAATGGACACTTTATATGAAAATTGCTTCTATATTATTTGAATCAACGAAAGTCACAAATTATGACTTTCTTTGCCCTAAATAACCCTTATGTGTCCACATGGGAAATAAGGTATGATATAAATACATGTAAATTTAACATATGTAATATAATATACATATTTGAATAATAAAGTTTTATTTTTTGACATTTTCTACCACATAAAAGAGTTTTGGAAATTTATAATATTTTATTTAATAAAATTTTAATGATGTCATGTTTTTGTTTTAAACAAAATATCTTTTTTAATATTGTTTCACCCAAAAAATATTATTAGTATTATTATGTGATATATAATATTTATCATAATAATGGAATTTTTTTAATTTTTATTAATGAAATAAGTATACTAAATTATTACACAATGTTGGTTCATAAATTTTTTTATTAATGGAAATATAAAATACATGTTTTCAAATATATTAAGATAAATATAATTTTAGCTAATTAATGTTATTAAATAATTTTATAGATGAACATGAACTCTTTAATATATATAATTTTTTTAATTTAACTTCTTATCTTGATATTTTTAATTGTCCAAGCAATGAATAGTGTCGAAATTTACACTAAGGATATTTTATTAAATTAATATATTATTAAATTATTTAAAAAAATCAGAACAACTTCAAAAGAAAGAAAAATTATATTACATACTAAAATATCAAAAATATTTCATTTATGGTAGAATTTAAATATCATAAGTAATAATTACGACGTTATATTATTGAAAAACATGTTACATAAGTTCAAATTGAAATAGGTTAACTAAGGGTTAATCAAAATGGTATGGTTTAAAATAATACAAATAAAATTATAAAATATAATGGTTCATGAGATTAAAATATTATCTCATACTAGCTCCAAATCCACTTCCTTTTGTAGGTATTTCTATTTATATTGAATTTATTATAAATTAATGTTTTTTGTTGAAATTTGAAAATCTGCCCTCACATCATTTAAAAAAGGGAACCTCATCCCTCACCCCTTCAAATCACATTGGGTCTTGTCATCGACCATCACCTGAAAATCTATCTTCTAAACATCCCTAGACACTTTCTAGATGTTCTACTCTTCTCAATATACAAACCCTTGTTTCCCCTAATAAGGGATCTGAATGATGTTCATCGAATAATAGGTAATCATATTTAATGATTCATTTAGCATTATTTCTTATTCTACTACCTCTTCATTCATTGTTTCAATTATAAAGTTAAAAAACTTACACAACCCACATTATTCAAGGTAAAGGATAGATAATGACCCTCGAGTCTCGCCTCCAATAGGCATTGGGGTGGTGACCAGCTCCAAGGGTATAGAAATATCTCAAAAATGGGAGGCATTACCCTTTTATAATAACTAAGGTCAGGAGTTAAGACGTATCAACCTCAAACAACTATAAGATACACCCACCTATACACACACAAAAACACACGCATATATATATATGTATATGTTTATAAGGAAACAAAAATCAATCCCACATGCATGTTTAATGTACAAAATATTGAAATACCAAGGAAAACTCCAAAATAAGTACCAAAATAAAAATAATAAGTGACATAGAAACTATCCCCAATGTCCAATCTAGTAAGTTCCAGAACGGTCTGCATAATCACCCCAGAAACCTGAAAATCAATTTTATATATGTAGGGTTGGAAAAAAAGTATACTCAGTACGGAAAAAAGAAAGTCACCCATGTAGAAGTGGGAGAATCATACTAATTCCCTTTTGAGAAAACAACATAAAATAAAAATCACCTAACAAGGTATACTATCCACCCCAACATCACCAAGGCATGCTCACCAAATAATGCAAGTCAAGTAATGTAAAGTAGTAACAACATCAATTTTTGGTTACCCTGCACCACTTCCCACTGGTTTACTAATCATCCCTAGCAGAAAACGTTGTGATATAAACACACTCTTCCACAGGCCTCACTATCATAATATGACCATACAATCTAGGTTCACAAACCACACACATCCCACCCACAGACACTTGCGCCACACCCACTACAAATCTCACAAGAAAACATCTGGGACACATCCTGAAGATACTTGGGAAACAAACAACCTCTCACACAACCAATACTGTATGTCTGGTTTTAATCCTCGTGCCATTACATCCTATAATAAGAGTCATTGGTGATAAATTCCTAGAAGAGGGATCATGGAAACGTCATTAAACATCCATCCACCCTACCACCTGGATGTTGGGAAAGAAACCCACCCCCATAAAAATGGGGGTGTTTGGAACATAGTGCTTAAAATAGGTGGGGTCTATATGTAAAATAAAAGGAACTATAAGTTAATACATATTGGTAAAAAATAGTCATCCCATCCTATGAGATTCAAATCATACAATTATCCCACTCAAAACCACTATTTATGCTACCCCTATATGCACATACCACCACGAATGGCGACAACTTGAATGCCACTTCACTACAAGCCCCAAATCGAAACATACCCACATTCAATTCATTTATCCAATTGTCATTCTGCATTATAAATTTATTTATTTATTTATTCCATCCCTACCCAGGAAACTACCAAACACTGCCAAATTTATACGATAAATCAACCATACCAACACTACCCAGTCAAACTATAAAGAAAATTTCCCACAACATTCATCAAAGTTATCTCGGCCAATCCATCCTCTCAAAATAAAACACAATAGACCCATTTTATAACAGAACACTTTCATTTACATGAACCTGGAACTACCCTATCCTGCAGCCCCACTTCCCAACCAATGCCCAGATAAAGTCTCACTTCATGACAAGTTTTTTCATTCCACAATTAATCAATCTCTCAACCTGAGATACCATCACACTTCCTATACCACCCCATACATACAATCACACCCCCAACCATAGCACCACACTACCAACACAGACGCAAGGTAGAACATAACCACACACAACTCACATCCTCACCAACAAGGCTATGTTTATTTAGATTTAACATCACCTGTTCTTTAATTCCACTTGATAAAATAGAAATGGTCATGGAATATATTTTATCCTAGGGAATAAATTTATTTAACTAGGTATACATAATTAACCAGATTCCAATTCTTACAATAGTGATTCACAAATCAAACAGGTGCTCAAACAGAGACCACCTACAACCATGATTTTCAGAAGAAAACAACCCATAAGATTCACAACATGGATCAAGGATAAAATATAAAACAAAATTATCATCACCATCATGCTCCCACCCCCTCATTTATTTATTCTTATTATATTATTTTAATATTTTTCAACAGTATTAAAAAATAATACATGAGTACACCCACCATGCGTGATATATAATCAAAAGTGTGATGAAGGAAATCCCTACGTGGAACAACAAGCGAACAAAATAACTCATTGAGCCAAAAAATTGGTGTCACACAAGTAGGAAACTCCAAGGAAACTGAACAGGGGGAGTTATACCATAAGTGCATGGATCGTCTCAGGAAGAAAGTGTTTGAGAACACCTAGAGAAAATGGAAGGGATTAATGGAAGAGAAGATTAGGCTTTAGAGAGGACATATCCTTGATCTATGGGGAAATATTTTTAAAGACCATTAAAGGTGGATCACAACCAAGACCACATGGTTTAAGAGTCCAAGTAAGATTCGGGTTTTTTTGAAGATAAATACCATTTGAAAAATCCAAAAACCATATTCAATATTTCATTTAAATAATTTAACTTCAAAGAAAACGTCAACAGGGTGCAACTGGATGAACTATGAAGAAATGAAAATGAGTTGCCGATGGGTGATTCACCAATAAAAATCCACCAACAGCGAGTCACCAATGGGTGAGTCATCAATAAAATGCCACCTGAAGTGAGTCACCGATAGTGAGATAACGATGTTGAGATACCGATGCTGAGCTACTGATGGTAATCCACCGACGCTGAGCCACTGAAATTATTCCACTGAATTGACCTACCGATTCCTGACTCACTGAAGTCCTAACTCACCAACGACTTGACTCAACGACGACCTGACTCACCAAAGACCTAACTCATAGATTCCCTGACTTAGTGATGCCCAAACTCGCCAATACCCTGACACACCGACTTCGTGGCTCGCGGATGCCCTAACTCATGGATGCCTTGACCTACCGATGATTTAACCTACCAATTCCCTTGACCTACCGAAACCATGACCTACCAACGCCTAGAACTATGTACACCCTTAACCTACTGATTCCTTGTCCTACTAACTCCTTGACCAACCGACGCCTTGACCCACCGATGCCCTGACCTACCGATGCCTTGACCTACTGACTCCCTCGACCTAATGGCACCCTCAACCTACCGAAGCCCTCAACCCACCAACGCCTCAACCTACTGACCCCCTTGAACTACTGATGCCATATCTTATCGATTTCCTCAACTTACTAACACCCCGTCCTACCGATGCTCTGACCTACAGATGGAAGAACTAGAAATTTGGAAAAATCGTGAAATGATTTACAATTGCCTCCCTTAACGCCCCAGACATTGGATTTTGAAAATGCAATGGACCACAGTGGTCCATTCCATTACAAAAATACCTATCAAATTCTTCTCTCCCTTAATAAATCAATACTAAACCCAGACAAAAGAGCAGCCTGAACAACCACCCTATAAGATACCTCTGAAGGATAAATCACCTCATTGGAGTGAAACCTAAACATCCAAGAACAACTAATATGAGATTTTCCAACCCAAACAACCATAAGACAGACCAAAAACGTACAAAATTTCACATTTTCTGAACATGTGTATCATGGAATTCCTTTACACATGTCAAGATACTATCCACTTTGGGTGGAACTAACTCACCTGTACAGGTTTGTTCGCATCCTCATTAATGTGTCTTGATTAGGGATCCAGTTCTCCCCTATCCATACTTCAATACTTTATCATATGTCACATATTAAGGAACTAACTCATCTCATTGAAAACAAGGTTCATGAATTAAACATAAAGAAAAACATAAAAGAATAATATAAAACTACTCTGGTTACTGGGAACACATCTGCGTCTCTCGATCCAAAGTACACTACTCTAAGACACCATGCCTCCACAACAAACAAACCAAGGGAAATTTACATCCATGTCGCACCTTCTCTGTATTATCCAGGATCGCCACTGGTCACTCCATGAATTTTGTGTCATCCTCGATATACAACTCTCCTCAATAAAGGACATGGGTGTCATCGTGAATATACTAACGATGTTGGGAGACATGAAAGATGTTGTGGACCCACCACAAATGTGGTGGAAATTCTAGATGATATGTTCAACTTGATCTCTCGTCATCACTGTCACACTAATAGGGAATCATCACATTTCCTATCACATTGGTTATTGGGACATGTTCTTCCATTTCCTGCCATTAACTAAGAAAATAAAGTGTAATTAGGGGCTTAAATACTTAGCCAATAATCATGAAAAGGAAACATTAAGCATAGAAGGATAAAGTTGTAGAAGAAAAGTATATCCTAACTTGTGATTCCCTAGGTTACAAACTAGGTTATCCAAGATCATATATTCTTATGTGAATCTTTATTTTATTTTATCTTTTTTCCATTAATAATGTTTCATATTAAGCTTATGAATTTACCAAAGCATATCCCCCGGGGGTGTCGTAACCAAGAGTGCAGCAAGGCCCGTTTTCGAGTACCAGTTCCCATTTGAGTCTAGCTCAAAGCAGTGTTTTTGGGTTTTACCCCTATGTACATCTATGCCAGAGCCACCTCTACCTGCTCGTATCCAGATAGGGATGTATTTTTTTAGAAAACCCTTACTCAATACTCACCGAAATACCCGGAAGATTTCATATATTTAAACTTTTCTATAGGGTTATTTATAAAGTTATCATATCATAATTTCCACAAATAACTAAACCATCCTTTGATACCAACTATAACATCCCGTCTTTTTATCACATAATATTTTATTACATTATACAAAACCGAGGATCTTTAAGGTTTAGTGTCTTGGAAACCAGGAACTTAATACATGACAGAAAAAAAAACATTCGTCTTAAACACTTGAAAGGATTCTTCATTTGTTAACCCTAAGTTCATTACAGAATCTCATAACCTGGGAGCATACATCAAAGGAAAGGGTGAGCAGATCGCCCAGTAAGGGAAACAAGGGAAATGTTTTACATGAGAACTTGAGATACATCAAAAGTCATGAAAAAAAAACATTAAGGGATGAGAAAGAGATCATGAGGCATATCATAATAAAAATAACGTATTTAATAACTTGAATATGAGGCTAAAACATTTATTGTAGACAATCATGAACATATCACCAAGGTACATCCCCAAGGTGTCATTTGATATTACCAAGGATATTCACCAAGGTATCGTTAAAATTGTAATATCTAGTGGTTACATCATTACCCAATGCATTGGAGCGCTATCAGGGCGCACCCTTAAATTTTTCTTTATCATCATGTGAGCCACAAATATCATCATTAAAAATTTCAAAAATAACCCATATAGTATAAATGAAATGGTTTTCATTTCATAATCATAACGTTTTAAAAACGGCTTTAAAGACAAGATCTTTAAGTCACTTGAAACCCACAGAAAAAGGAAAGCGGGTTTCATGTATTTAAATCCTAGAATTTAGAATAGAATATTTTGATATACATGTGAATACCACTGTAGAAGAAAGATCTTTGAGTATCCATGTAATAAAATAAAATAATTTGAGAAAAATAGAGAGACATTTTGAGACGAAAATTCGGCAGCATAATGTCTATGTTGCAGTGTTTTTAGAAAACATTGAAAAGAGAGGGGACATGGGTCACCCACTCATAAATGATCCATAAAAAATTATAGGGATAGAATATAAAGGATATAAGAACATGTTAATGAAATTTGAAAGACATACCATATGAAATGAAAAACATGGAAGGAAGACAAAAATAAGATTTCTCTTATGAAAAATCGGCAGCCTAACGGCATCACTTAAAACGTCAAAATGAGAAATGACGAGATCAAATAGGGTCTCTCATCATATGAACATAAAATATTACTATGATAGATATATAGATAATACCCCAAAATAATAAAAATGAACTTTAAAGACTAGACATGAAAATAGAACTTGAAAATTAGAATGGTGAAAGAATCCCTTAAAAATTATACAGCCTAACGACGTCACTTAAAACATCAAAAAGAGAATTGAATAGATCAAATTGGGTATATCATAATATGAACATAAAAGATAAGTATTATAGATATAGATATCATACCCCAACATAATAAAAAGAAACTTGAAAGACTTGACATGAAAATAGATCATGAAAACGAGAAGGGTGAAAGAATTCCTTAAAATTTCGGAAGCCTAACTACGTCACTTAAAAATTAAAAAAGAGAATTGAAGAGATCAAATAGGGTCTCTCATCATATGAACATAAAATAAAATTATGATAGATATAGGGATCATACCCCAACATAATAAAAATAAACTTGAAAGACTAGACATGAAAATAGAACTTGAAAATGAGAAGGGTGAAAGAATCTCTTAAAAATTTGGCAGCCTAACGACACCACTTAATCATTCAGAAAATTAATTCATGAGAGAAAGAGGGGGTCTCTCATTATATGAAAATTAAAAGTAATGTAGGATGAATATAAAATAACATCCCCAACATAAGAACATGGGGCATAAAAGAAATGACATAAACAAGAGTACTTGAAAAGAAAGAGAGAGGTAGGATCCCTTACCTTGAAGAGTAACTTCAAAATCATGATGTTTGGGACCTTAGGAGGCATGAGGGCACTTTGGGAGGACTCCTTGGGAGGTAAGGAGACCATAAATTCGTTTAGGAGGATTTTGGAATGTAAAGGATGAGAGAATAGCTTGGTATTTATAGGGAAAGTTAGGGGACAAGGCATTAATGGCCAAGGGACACCTCATTGGTGGTATTGGCAAAACCATGGGCTTGCCCATGGTATTTGCCCATGGTATTGGACACTTGGGAAACCTCATTCCTTATATTACTATTCATAAGTCTACCATATTGATTAAATACTTAATACATCTTTTAATGATGTCATTAAACACCCGTAACAGAAAAACGGTATTTTCACTATTCATCGAAAAATCAACTTTCTCAGAAAAATCCCAAAATTTCACCTTAACCAAATATCGATGCTCTGATGTCAAAACTGAACTCCATTTTATAAAATTAATTTTCTAAACATTTTTAATTTAATTTTTAAATAAATACACTATTCACCAAAAATTCATTTTTTCAGAAAGATCCCAAAAATTACCTTAACATAATATTGATGCTCTGAGTTCAAAAATGGAATCCATTTTATAAAAATAATTTTCTAAATATTTTTATTTTAATTTTTAATTAAAAAACACTATTAACCTGAAAAAACTAATACTTGACTACTAATTTCTGCAATATTTATTTACCTATTTTATTGAATCTCATTACTTAATCAAGGTGCCTAGATTATATTAATACTTTCTTTAAGTGTGATTACTAATCCATTTGGTCACATTACTAATCCTAAGCATAAAATCACTATTCATAATTTCCTATTCATCAAAAATTAAGTTGATCTTATTAGACTCTAAATTATTTACTGAACATAATTGTAAGAGACCATTTGTTAAAAATCATTACACATAATTAATTATTTAAGGTTTACATAAATATTTTCAAATATCATTTTTCTAAAATTCATCAAAAGAATATGCATACTATATTTATCCGAACATTTGAAAATTCAAAAACTTCATCATAAGAAGAAATCACAATTTTTATTTAAGTCAAAGGATTACACAAGGCTCTTACGGTCTCGTTACATAGCCCCTTATAACACCAACATAGGACCTAAGAGTAAGGTGTGCTAGGGTGATAGAATCTTGGGGCGGCTCGGCCAACATTGTATGAGTAGTAATTTCTATCAGTTTGAACTTATCTCGAAGGAGATTTTATTCTAGCTACACACGATGAAGTTTGGCTTGAGTTTGGTCCAGATCAAAGCCCAGTGGTGCTACCTCCTTCCCAAGTTTTGTTAGATGGGCTTTGATTGGCCCGAGACTACTGGATGAGGACATCAAATCTTCTTTCTATATTAATTAACCAAGGTCACTTGTATTTAGAGACAATAATCAAAACGTTTAGTTTCCAGCGGTCATATTGACCAACGGTCATATAACAGTCGAAACCCAATGGTCTCATTTTAATTATACTCATGTTATCAAATGAAACAATTTTTTTGAGTATAAAATAAAATAACACAAAAAATTAGGAAACGAGATTTATTCCAAATTTTAGGTCGTTACAATAATATTGATGGTTCATGTGGTCATTCGACTAGTAGAATACCCCTGATTATGTTTTATTATGGCATTATTTACTCAAATAATATTCTTGTCATAAAATTATTAATGTTTATTATTGGTAAAGGCATGTGGTTTCAATTATTTACCATGATTAATATTTATGTCATTTTCCTCTGTATTACTTACCCTTAATGAGCATTTGAGCTCACCCCTTTCTTATGTTCCATTTTCCTAGGATATGAAGAAGTTAGTTATGAGTGACCAGTAGGCATAATGCAGGAGGCTTGGATGTTTCTAATGAAATATACTTGTGTTGTATTTCTTTTCAAGTTGTAAAGTTGAACTTATGTATGAATCATGTTTCCAATAATACTAAAATGATCGGTCTTTCGAGAGATGATTTCCATATGATCAAGCCAATGTTATGTAATAATGCACCGACTCTAGGTAACTGGGGTCGGGGCGTTACATCACACATTTTCTAGGCTGGGATGCATAGTTATGGAAAATCATGTGACAATAGTGCACATCCATATTTCTTCCATTTTTCTCAGATTTTCCATAAAACACATGCCAACATAAAACCAAAAACAAAAAAGTTCTAAAAACAAGGAAAGATAGTACATGTAAACCATCCCAAGACATTTACTATAAGGGTTAGGGTTTTACAATATCCCCACATTATAATTTCTCATCCTTGAGTTCTACTCCAAAGCATATCTATGATTTGTGGTCAAAAATATCTATCCACTGAGCCCTCATAACCAATTTTTTATCCCATGTTTCTTCCTAAACATGGCCTTGTTTCCAAAAATATGTGAACTATTGGAACAATATTTCCCCTCAACACTTTATCACTATGATCTAACACACATATCAGATGATCCTTCAAAGATGCATCATTATCAAGCTCAACATCATCCACATCGATCACATGATAAGGGATGGGGTGATACTTCCAAAGTTGTGACACATGAAAAAAATCTTCCATAGAATTGTATCACTGTGGAAGAGCCAATCGGTATGCCACTTGCCTGATTCTCTCTATAACCTCAATTGTTCAAAAAAACTTGGGTGCTAACTTTCTCTGTCTCTATATCGTGAGGTGAACCAACCTAGGAGATACACAATTGAATACACTATCACCCTCTGTAAACTATTTCCATTTTTGATGTCTATCAATATATGACTTCTGTATACTCTAAGCCATATACATATTCTCTTAAATCACATATACCTACTCTGAAATCACATACATGAGACTTAATCCCAAAAACTTAAACTCACCCACCTCTATCCATCATATAGGTGACCTTCATGGCCTACCATAAAGATCCACGTATTTGTCTATATGTATAGTTTCATAATAATTATTTTTATATGAAAACTCCACGTCTTCCAAGTACTTATCCCAAGACACACTAACTTCTAGAATACATTCTTGTAAAATATACTCATGAACCCATATAGTACGCTCTGACTACCCATTTATCTATGGGTGGACATCCATACTCAATAAAACAGGTGTATCAAGAACCATATTTAAAACCTTCAAAAAGAAAAAAGTATAGAAAAAATCACAATATTAAATAATAATATGTGGAAACCTGTGAAAATGGAATAATTTATGAATATACATTTCTCCAAATAGATAAACTGATAATGAATCTCATATAAGTTTGATGTCACATCTGGACATCGTACATTGGTAATGATTTTAATTTTAATTTTAATTTTAGTTAGTTTAAAGTTTTAAGGTTAATTTTATTTTATTTCTTTTTTCATTTCTCATTTTTCATTATTTTCAATTTATTTTCCCTTTTTCTTTTATTTCCTCTATTTTTCCCACTTCTCTTCCTCCACTCCCCCTTATTTCCATCGCACACATGACCTCCCTCCCTTACCCTAAGTCGCGCCTCCCTCATCCTCCATCTCCGGACAGCCACACCGCACCACCGTCCATCCTCTTTGGATCGTCGTGTCGCGCCGACCTCCCTCTATGGCCAGCCGAACCACACCGCACCCCAACCTTGAACCCGAACCAATCTACTACCTCAAACCACCTGGACCCACACCTCATCTCCCTTCCGGCTGGATTTTCCGCTGTGACACATCTCCGACAGCTTCTTTTATGCTCCGGTTAGTTTCCCGCTCCCTCGTCGCAGGTTTGTTTTTCTTTGTTGAGTTGATTTCATTCATTTCTAGTTTTTCATATTAGATTTTTTGTGTTTTAATTGGTTTGATTTTTATATTTTTGGTTCAATGTATTGATTTTAGGTTTCAATTGGAATTTTTTGTTGTGTGATTGGAGAGAAATTGAAGTTTTTCACTGAAATTTTTGGTTTAGACCCCAAAGGTTGCGGCTTCCATGAATATCCTTTATTTGGTGTTTTATTTTTCTTTTTTAATCAATTTAGTATGTTATTTTATTAATAAAATTTGTGAGGATATGTTAATTCTTAATGTTTAAATGTTCTTTTGAAGTGTTTAGTAACATGTTTATGTGATATGAATGTTTTGATTTTATGAAAACCCATGTGGATCCATTCGTAGTGTTTTTCTAAACTATGCTGTTGATTTATTATGTTGCCCAAGGGCTGAGAATTCAATTTTGACATGGATTTAGTGTGAACTTGGTCTGAAAACGGGGTTTTGGTTAGTATATTGTGTTCAAAGACTTGTGATACTATTTATAGTCTCTTGAAAATATTTTTATGTGGTTTATTAAATCTTATAAAGTGTGTGCACCATGTATAAGAAAATGTTTTAGTTTGAGTTTAATTTTAATGAGGGGAGTTGGAGTATGTTTTTTAGTAAAGTTTTGTTATATATCTTGAATTTTTTTTAGTAATTATGTAAATTATTTATTAAATTGGGAGTGTGATGTAAATTTGGCCTTGTGACATGTTTTTCATGAAAGGTGTATTTTTTAGGTGTTGTGATTAGTGTATATTTTTTTATGGGAGGTGAATTTGATTTAGTTTTGTTTGAAGCCTTTGGTAGTTATTAGACTCCCTTGTATCGTTGTAGGGTTTTTTTCATGGTGTGGGTTTTTGTTATTGGTGACAAAGACCTATAGGTATATACATGGGTAAGCATGTATATATGTATATCCTCTTTGCGCATATTCCCTCATGGCGTGGGGAATATGTACTTGGGTTAAAGGGTATATATATATATGAAAATGTATATGCTTATAGGTGAAGCGGTTTTGGGTCACAATCTTCAAGATCATCTGATTTTAGTTAGAAAGCGTCAAGAGCCGAGTTGACGGCTTTGTTCCACCTTTAGGTAGGTCCCCACTGCACTTGCCATTATATTTAGAATTTATTAATTTCTTGTTGTTTCATTAATTTTAGATTAATGGTAAATAATATTAAGTTATTAGTCGTAGAAGTAATGTTTTTTGTGAGAGGTAGTAATTTCATCTTGTGTCTGAATTGTTTGGAAATGTTTTTTAATGTACATAATACATGTTTATAAAATGCCCCATTAGCCTTTGTATATATGTCTTAGTTTCAAAATGGTGATTTGGGTTTCTAAAATGGATTTCTTAAATGGGGTTTCAAATGGTTTTCATATATAAAGGGGTGTTTCTTTGATTATTTTCAAGTGAGTTTGCATGTGTTGTTTCTTTTAAAAATTAGTTGATGTTGAGTGTTTGGTTGAGACATGTTTTGAACTTTAAAGAAATGAAATGTTTTAAAAACTCTCTTTGGGTTGAATTAGGGGTGATCCTGCTGTGTACGTGGATTGTGTGAGTTGTTGTGTGTAGTGGTCATGCATTGAGATTGGTTACTTTATTGAAATTGTTGATTCATCCTTTTTCTATTGTATGTATTGAAATGAGAACATGTCATAGTAAGTAAAGCTTCAGATAATGATTATTGCACTAGTTTAGATTACACACTGGCTAGTGGACCTTAGTACGGACTTTGCTCTACTAGGGGATTAGGCCACTTGGTTAGGCCATGTAGGGAAACACCATGTGTTAGGGAGTTATGACATCATTGAATATGGAATGACTTCATGATGAGTCGCATGTATAGTATGTTCTATATTGTTCATGAGCTCCTAGGATCGAACCATGTTTTATTTAGTTTCTATTTATATGTAGTGGACGTTAGAGGTGCTTATATTGGTTTATGGCCTCATGCACAACTTTTCCATTACCCTTATTGTGTGTTGTCTGTGCGTGTATGGTTTTTCTCTTGTTTAACAACAGAAATTTTGATTTTAAACTGTTCGTGAAAATATTTCAAACATGTATTGCATCTTTTTTCTCTAATCCTTAAACTTATTTTTGAATCAGAAAGGGCAATGGACTGTTACTTTCCTTAGAAATGCAAGTGTGTGTGAAAACTCATATTTTATATAATGTAGTTCATAATTTATATTGGTAAAATACTTTATTTAGTGGAAGTGTTTTGGGAATATATTGTTTGGGAATGCCTATTGAGTTTTAGTACTCATGCCTATACTGTTTTCTTGTTTTTAGTTTCTGTTGCAAGTTCGACACAACCTTTTTTGCCTTGGGCAATGTTCGGTAATGAGTTGGAGAGTGACCCACGTGGTCACACAGAGATAGTGGTTATCCCACTCGGTTAGTTTTATTTTCTTTAGTTCTTGTTCAATAAATTTATTTGGTTTATTTATTCTCAGTTTCTCTTTATTATTTATTATGCTTTTATTCATTTATAGTGGGTGAAACCATTCCCATCATTTCTGTCGATTCCCTAGAACTTGTCTCCTACCTTGGGGGATTGGGAACGCCTCTAGGGCCTTGTCGTGGATCAAATTAGGTGTCATTTTGATGGAGACCCCATTTGGTTTTTGAAAAAATCGTATCAGAGGTGGATTTGTTCTTGTTATTTGGGGAGTCAGGTAGATCAGAGATGGGATTGTCGGTACTCGAGTGGTAGTTGTGGAAATAGCGTCACAAACTCTTGCTAGTTATGATCCTCGAGTAACCAGGAATAGTCTGGGATTTAAATTTTTGGCTTTGGTCTGTGTATATGGGGGATGAAAATAAGAGTAAACCAGTACTACGTGTGGTCTCACATAGAGTAGCGACCAATGTGATGCCCGAGAGTGCGGTTCGACACTCCTAGTGGTTTGCGCTTGACTAGGGAATGGTCTGATAAACCATGTAGCCGGGTCTGGCATGACCACTAGTCCTCTGTCTAGGTGCATTATTATTGGTGAGGTCTTGGTTCAGTTTTTGGTGGGCGTGAAGGGGGTTTTCTAAAGGAAATCAGACTTTGGGGTTACTTTTATTTTATCTTGGTGTCAGTTTGACATGATTTTTGGGGTGCACTTCTCTTGGACCTTGTTTTTGGAGTTTGGAATTTGATTTTTTGAAATTGAATTTCTAAAAGAATGTATTGTGTTATTTGAAATTGAAGTTATTTATTTTGAAAATGGGAAACATTTCTGAAATTTTTCCTGAAAATTTTGAAATGGTTTTGGAAAAATATATTTTCATAATATTGGGAATGATTTGTTTTGAAAGTAGAAGAGCCTTATTTTTTATAGTGGTATTATTATGGGTGATCACTTGTGCATGTGTAAGTGATTTATGGAAAGTTGGTGGATCATGTGGACGGGTTCCTGAGTGGCATGAAAATGAATATTTTCAAGGCATCATGGAATATCAGTGGTGAGTGATTGATTTCTAAAGCTGCTTCTTGTTTCCTGAAAAGTTGGGTTTTCACTAAAATGGGTTTTTTTGCTTAAATGGTTTTGTAATTGGAAAATGGATTTGAGTTCATAGTGAAGACGACTTTTCAAAATGAAATTTTAGGATTTGTTGTACTGTGCCTGGTTTTTCAAGAGGGTGTTTTCTTTAAGAATGAATTGATTTTTTAAGATGGAATTACTGGAATCTTGTATGAGGTGTGGGTGTTTGTTTTTTTGATGTGGTTGGATGTTTGTAATGTCGTTTTGTGTTTATTGTTTGGGATATTCCCCTAGAAACGCCCCATGGGTTTCCAGCAAGTCTATCGGTTATTGGCTTAGCCCACACTCCCAGTGGAGTGGTGAAGTTCGGTTATGCTCTGTGGTGTCAACTATTTGTAGACGTCGAGGTCAGTTGGATATTGTTGAATTCTTTTAGAAATTTAGGAGTGTCTCTAGTTTTTTTGAGGAACTCAAAATATTGTGTCGGTGTAAGTTGTCTTGAGTATGTTTGGAGTGAGACTACACTAGCAAACAATGATCGTTCTGTTTTCGTTGCAAATGGGGATGTCGTGAGTGATCCTCAAGACTATCCAAATTCTAAGGTTGTACCTAAGTGAATTCAAGGGAAAGAGGTGGAGGTCATATGTGCTCTAAAATTCAAAATATTTTGAATGAGGTGTGTTAACCCTTCGAAAAACTAGTTTCATGTTCCCGAGAGGTGGTGTGAAGTGATCAATTTAAAACTCGTAATAGTTGTTGGTCTCGTTTATATTGTGGTAAGTTAAGGTTCCTCGTCTGATGAGGAGTGTGAAAAAAAGGGATATATTCTTGGAGTTCCCCTTCCGTTAGTTATGTCAAACGTTTGATAGACTGATCAATTTCATATCTATAGTGTGTTCAGTTAGGAACTCGCAGTTATTTTCTGCAATTCTCAGTTGGTAAGTTGATAGAGTGGCCGCTTGGGGAACAAGGAGAAGTTTTCAGGTTTCTTCTACAGTAGAGGAAGTTCTAGTCAGAGATTATTAGCTTATGACTGCAAGGTGGTAGATGCTTCAGAAATCAGGTCCCTAGCCATAGGTCTTGGGGTGAAGCTTACACACAATCAAAACTCATCGGACATGGGATGGGATTGGTCCGACTTGAGTCTGCAGTGTCAGGACGGGGACTACTTAAATTTCCTTTTGCGGTATCATCTTTGAAGGCTTCATTTTTTTTATGAAGGGCATGAATCCCTTGTACCCTTTACATGGTCTTAATTTATGGTAGTTCCAATTAGTTCGTAAAGTGGTTCATAGAATTTGTATTCTTGTAAAGCCAACAGGTGTGCTCTGTGAACCCTCTTGTGGGTCGGTTATGAGTCAAAATTGTACTCGTTTTGGATATTCTCTTGTCTTGTGGAATTGACGTGCGCCTATCCAGTTTGCCTCTTAGTTAGGGGTTTCTTCTATCAAAACCATCTTATGTGGTGGAGTGTTGTCCATTGTAGGAATCATTTGTGTAGGTTGCTTGTTTTGGTGGGTTTGTGATGAAGAGTTTAGTCCATATCACTCACGATAAAAGGGGAATGTCACACAGGTGTCGTGGTGTTAGGAAAATTCTAAAATGGTGGGGATACCCATGGAGAGTCTCCGCAATGTATCCTCTTGTGTTGGTTTGGTTAAAAATAGGGAGGTTGGAGGGTTAATCCAATGTTATAGGTTTGTATGGGTTTGTGGGTAATTTTGGTTTTGAGAATCAATGTTTGAAAAGAATTTTAATATGGTGGGGAGACCACAATAGAATGAACTTGTGGAAAACTCTATCTTAAAACTGTTCTCGGTGGGGTAATCCCTACTCCTGCTCTGCCTGACATTTTCCATGGTAATTGGTTAGCTCGTATAGTGGGTCTCTTGACGTGTGTTCTTGGAGGTCTCGAGTGGCCCTTGTGATCCCTAAGTTAGGGGTTGTGGTGTTCCATGTAGTAGTTCGGTTGTGAGGTTAATTATTTTTTGTTGGTTATTTTTCATGGTTTTCTGGTATTGTGATCTTTGGATTTTGAGGTCATGGGTGTTTTGAATGCCCGGTATTCGGGTAATTGAGTTTTTTTAGGTATCTTCATGGTCTTGCTTGGACTCTTGTCTTGGTCAAGTCTTTTAAAAACTTTTGGGGGCATAAAGTTTCATGGTGGGGAGCATTTCTACATTAGGAATTCGTACATTGGTGATGATTTTAATTTTAATTTTAATTTTAGTTAGTTTTAATTTTTATGGTTAATTTTATTCTATTCTATTTTATTTATTTTTTCTTTTTTCTTTTTTCTTTATATTCCATTTATTTTCCATTTTTCTTTTTCCCTCTATTTTTTCCCACATATCTTCCTCCCTTCCCCCTCATTTACATTCTACACAGGACCTCCCTCCCTTACCTTAAGTCGTGCCTCCCTCATCCTCCATCTCTAGATAGTCGCACCGCACTGCCGTCCATCCTCTTCGGAACATCATGCCAGGCCACCCTCCCTCTCCAGCCAGAAGAACCATGCTGCACCCTAACCTTGAACCTATGTCGCTCCACTACCTCATACCACCTGGACCCACGCCGCATCTCCCTTCCGGCTGGATTTTCCTGCGTGAAGAATCTCCAACATCTTCTTTTAAGCTCTAGTTAGTTTCCTGCCACCTCGTCATAGGTTTTTTTTTCTTCATTGATTTGATTTCATTCATTGAGAGTTATTTGGATTATATATTTATGTCTTAATTGGTTTGATTTTGATGTTTTTGGTTCAATGTATTGATTTTGGGGTTCAATTTGAATTTTTTGTTGTGCGATTGCTGAGCAATTGATGTTTCGCACTGAAATTGGGGGTTTCGACAACAAAGGTTTCGACTTCCTTGCATAACCTTTATTTGTCGTTTTATTTTTCTTATTTAATCAATTTTGTATGTTATTTGATTTATCTTTTTTGTGATAATATGGTTCATCTTGATGTTTAAATGTGCTTTCAAAGTGTTTAATAACATTTTTATGTGATGTAATTGTTTTAATTTTATGAAAAAATTGTACTAAGACACACGTAGTGTTTTTCTAAACTATGATGTTGATTTACTATGTTTCCCAAGGGCAGTGAATTCGGTTTTGATATGTATGTGGTGTGAATTTGACCTCAAAAGGGGTTTTCGGGTGGACTTTTGTGTTCAAAGTCTTGTGATTCTATTTAGAGTTGCTTGAAAATATTTTTAAGTGGTTTATTAAATCATATAATGTGTGTACATCATTTGTAGAAAAACGTTTTAGTGTGGGTTTAATTTTAAATAGGGGAGTTAGAGTATGTTTTTTTAGTGAAGCATTGTTATATATCTTGAAAAGGTTTTATTAATTATGTAAAAGATTTATTAAGTTGGGAGTGTGATGAAAATTTGGCCTTGTGACATGTTTTCCATGAAAGGTGTATTTTTCATGTGATGTGCTTAGTTTATATTATTTTATGGTAAGTGAAATTTTTTTAGTTGTGTTTGAATACTTTGGTAGTTATTGGACTACCTTGCATCGTTGTAGGGTGTTTTTCGCATTTCGATGTGGGTTTTGGTCGTCAGTGACAAATACCTATAGTATATACATGGGTAACCATGTATATTTGAATATCCTCCTTGTGCATATTCTCTCATGGCATGGGGAATATGTACATCGGTTAAAGGTTATATATATATATATACATATATATATATATATTAAAATGTATATTCATATTGGTAAAGCATTTTTTGGTTTCCATCTTCAAGAGTAGCTACTTTTAGTTAGAAAGCATCAAGAACCATGTGGATGGCTTGGTTACACCTTGAGGTAGGTCCCCACTACACTTGCAATTATATTTAGAATTTATTAATTTCTTGTGGTTTCATTAATTTCAGATTAATAGTAAATAATATTATGTAATTAGTCTTAGAAGTAATGTTTGTTCTAAAAGGTAGTTATCTCCTCTTGTGTTTGAATGGTCTAGAAATGTTTTTTTTAATATACATAATACGTGTTGATAAAATTCCCCATTGGCCTTTGTACTTACGTCTTTGTTTCAAAAAGGTGGTTTGGGTTTCTAAAATGGATTTCTAAAATGGGGTTTCAAATGGTTTTGAGATTGAAATTTGTGTTTCTTTGATTCTTTGGAAGCAATTTGGCCTCTATCAGTTCTTCTAAAAATAGGTTGATGTTGAGTAGTTGGTAGAGTCCCTTTTGTAACTTTAATGAAATGAAATATTTTGAAAAATCACTTTTGGTTGACTCAGAGGTGATCCTGCTATATACGTGGATTGTGTGAGTTATTGTGTGTGGTGGTCGTGCATTGCAATTGCTTACTTTATTGAAATTGTGGATTCATACTTTTTTATTGCATGTGTTGACATGAGAACCTGGCATAGTAAGAGAGTCTTTAGAGAATGATTGCTGTACTAGTTTTGATTATGCCCTGGCTAGTGGCCCTTAGTACGTTCTTTTCTATGCTAGGGGATTGGCCCATTCGGTTAGGCCATGTAGGGAAACACCGGGCATTATGGTGTTATGTTGTCATTGAGTAGGGAATGCCTTCAAGATTAGTCACATGTATAATATGTTCTGGATCGTTCATGAGCTCTTATGTTCGACCCAAGTTTTCTTCAGTTCCTATTTGTATGTGTCAGACGTTTGAGGTGATAGATTGTTTTCTATCCCCATGCACCGCTTTTCTATTTCCCTTATTGTGTGTTGTGTGTGTGTGTATGGTTTTTCTCTTATTTAAAAACCGAAATTTGGATTTTAAATTGTTCGTGAAAATGTTTTTAAAATGTAATGCATCTTTTTCTTCCAAACCTTAAACTTATATTTGAATCGGAAACAACAATGGACTGTTACTTTCCTCAGAAATGGAAGTATGTGTGAAAACTCATATTTTATATAATGTAGTTTAAACTTGAGATTTGTAAAATTCTTTATTTAATGGAAGTTTTTTGGGAATAGATGGTTTGATAATGCATACTAAGTTTTAGTACTCATGCCTATTGTGTTTTCTTGTTTTTAGTTTATATTGCATATTCTACATAAGCTTGTTCGCCTTGGGTGATGTTCGGTCATGAGTTGGAGAGTGACCTGAGAGGTCACACAGACATAGTGGTTTTACAATTCCAGTAGTTTTATTTTCTTCAGTTTTTGTTCTGTCACTTTATTTGGTTTATTTATTCTGAGTTCCTTATTATTATTACATATTTTTATATTCAATTATAGTGGGTGAAACCGTTCCCATCATTTATGTCGATGCCCTGGCGCTTGTCGCCAGTCCAGGGAGATCGGGAACGCCTGTCGGGCCTTGCCATGGATCTGATCAGGTTTTGGTTTGATGGCGACCTGATTTGGTACGTGACATAAGAAATACACAATTTTTTTTAAATGGTCCATAATCACCCAAATAGAGTCATTATTCCGAGGAATCCTTGTGAGACCTACCATAAAGACCATATTCACATCCTTTGACTTCTATTCTAGAATGGGAAATGGATGTAGTAAACCACTAGGTCATTGATGCTCAACCTTCACCTACTGATGGGTGTAGAATCATTTCTTGAACCCATATATATCATTTTTCATGCACATCCACAAAAAAACTCAAAGTATTTTACAGTACATTTTGGTCACACCTGGATGTACCATCCATTTCAAGGAATTACATTCATGAATCATCTACTCCTACATGCTTGTAGGCACAAAAACCCGATTTTGGACATAGATGACCTCATCCTCAAATATGTTCTAATAGGAAGGGTCTCCCCACCTTAAGGTTTATCCATGAATGTCATAAACTACATATCTCCATGATTTATTTCTCTAATCCATCTCAAAATTTTAGACTCTGTTGAAATTGATACGAGTGTTTTATTCTCCTAACTTTCTTGAACTATAACATGCATCTCATCCAGTAAAGTCATCATCTTCCACTCAGCACTAGACTCCTCAACTGCATGAGTATGATTTTTCCAATTTAGAGTTTTGGAAACACTATTACCCTTTCCAAGAATATATGATAGCTGAAAATTCGAAGGATTCATGTACTCAACCCACCTCTACCACCGAAGACTCTATTCATAATGCGAAAAGATATACATTATGCTCTTGTGATCCATATACATAGTAAAATTTCCACCCAATAGATAATTCCTCTAAAACATCAAATCATAAACCCCTATAGACTACTCGAGGATATTATAGGGTAGTTTTGCTCATGTGTCCTCCAATACCAAGAACCATATACCACAACTCGATCTCCCTTCATCAATACAACTCCAAGACCTATACCAGAAGTGTTACAAAAAACCGTATACTCCTCACCTGGGTCAGTATGGATCAAGATCCTGGATGATGTCGACCAATTATTCATATCCTAAAAGGGATTCTCGTAAAATACCATCAATTCAAACTTTATACCCACATTGGTCAATCTCAAAAGTGTATCTAACAAATGATAAAAGTCATGAATTAACCTTTGAGAATGTCCAAATAACTTTAGAATGCTACAGATATCTAAAACATTATTGGGTTACTCCCAAGAAATAAATCCGTGAAGTTTTTATGAGTCCACAGACACACATTCATCTAAGATGATGTGACCCAAGAAGCACACATAGTTAATCCATAAATAAATCATAGATATCTATCCATATATCCAATGCTCTCTCAGTTATGTCAAGAAGATGTCATGTTGCTGGGAATGATCATCACGATCCATGGAGTACACCAAGATATAATCCACGAACACTGTCAGAAACTGATCCAGGTATAGATTTAATATTCTATTTATTAAGGACATTAACACAAATATTTTATTCATCAACCCAAATAGCATTATGAAGAACTAAAAAAAGGCCATACTTGCTTCTAAAAGTAGTATGAGGTATATCATAAGGAAAAAATTTCAACTGATGATACCCTGATATCAATTAAATATTGTAAAAAAAATCTCTTCCTAACCGATCAAATAGATCATTTATAGATAAAAGAGAACATTGGTTCATCACTGTCATCTGTTTTAACATCCATTAAAAAACACACAATCATAGGGTCCCCTTATCATTCCATAGTAAACATCATTGGAGAACCCCATGGTGATGTTTTGGGATAGATAAATCCCTTTTCCATCAACTCTCCCAATTGAGTATTGAGCACTTGAATCTCTATTTATTCCATTATGAAAGGTGTAAAAGAAATTGGCTCTCCCCTAGCAAGAGATCAATAGTAAATTCCCTATTTCATTCAGGTGGAATCCCTGAGAAATATTTAGGAAAAAAATCCTAAAAACGGTTCAATATAGGTGGAAAGACATTTTACTTTACACCTTCATAATCCAGTAAGAAACTCACAACCTGGGTGGTAAGCTCCACTAATTTTTGATGAACTGGCTCTGCACAACTAGCCTTAACATCCCACTCTCCTCAATGAATATAGTCGTCTCCCTTAAGGGATGTAGAGTTCAATCTCATGCATTGACAATCAATGTGGTATCAGTATAAAACTAACCAGTCCATATCAAAAATTATGTTGAAGCCAGAAATTTCAAGGATATAAATAGCCCATAGGATACGATACTCCCCAAACACTAAAGAAAACCCTTTTCACAGATAGATTCCTCTCTAACGTAATCCCAATGGTGTGTCTATCATCAACACTCCACTCATGATCTCTACCACTATACTCAAATAATTCGAATGTTGTTATGAAATTATGGAATGAGTGGACTAGTAACAAATAAGTAATGATCTAATATAAATTATCCAATAATAGAACCTCTCATTGCCTATGGTTCAACCTCGCTATCCACCATTGTAGGATGAACAACATGTAATTGTCCTGCTCCTCTTCCCTATGATGTTGCCTGAACTCCCTGAGTTGCACCACTATTCTGCAATGGGTTCTCTTTCCTCTAATCCCCACATCCACTTTCTCTACCGACACATATATTACACCTCTTTATTCCGGACTGATAAGGTGTAGAAGATCCCTTTTCCACACTTGGGCCTTGTCTAGATGTTACATCGATACTTGTTTTTCATGGGTTCTTGTAGAACCTATGTAGATGACCCATCCTACTTCAACCTTAGCATTCAATTGGTGGTCAGGGGAACTATATCTGGAAGTGTCCTGACCTACAACACTGGTGAAAAATCACTCTATTAAGATTCTAAGAAATTGATCCCTTTTTCTTGGTACTCTGCTTCCATTTACATGGATAACATTTTTATAGCAACTCTTCTTGCTCATATAATACTTTCCCCCAGACCATCCAGTTGGAAACACTTTTATTACAATGTAATCCTCCATTATGTTCCCCTTAGCTATGAGACACTGATCCACCACCTTATAAAACATCATTAACCCAAAGAGGTTAACTTGAGGCTTAATCTCACATTTATGTCCATCCTAGAAACATCTCACTGTAGGTGTCTTATAACCTTATATCACTGCATTAAAACACTGCAAGTCAGTGAATTGTCCATTACAGTCCATCACAGACATACTCACTGAGGTCAATAGCATGAACTCATTTTCTCACTCATGTATCAGCATTTCTGGATAATTGTTATCCAAGAACTTCTCCATTATTTCTATCTATAACATACCATCATCCCATCCAGTCCTAGTTTGAATGTCCCACCAGCACTTTGCTGAACCTCATAGCTTATAAGATTCTATCTTGACCCTCTTCTCAATAGCAGTCTCCAAATTTTAATGTATAGTCTCAATATACTCAATCCAAAACTCTACTCCCTCTGGTCCACCATCTCTAGTAAAAGTAGGAAGATGATGTAGATATGTAATGGCTCGGACCTCTCTGGTCCATTCGTTTGTGAAAAGGTGGTATTAGAGGTGTTCTGGAAGGTCAAGGTGTCTTGGGGTGTGTTTAGGTGGGCTTTTAAGGAAATATAAAGGGTTATGGCCTTCTCATGGGAGGTGCACTGTTTTCCTAAACCGTCCGGCCAAACCGTGCAATGCTGGTCTTGGAGGTAGTGGCTAACGCACGGTTAGCGCACTGTTTGTATAACCATGCGAACTAACCCTTTGAGGAGTTATTGTCGAGGCAGAAGATACCACATGGTTAGCGTAGGTTTTGTTAAACCGTGCAGACTAACCGTGCGGGCACTTAAAGTTAGATCCTAAAATTGTGTATCTAACTCGTTTTGCCCTTAACCACCTTGTTTAACCCCTTAATTGGCCATAAATCGGGATTACCCTTCCTTGGATGTGGAAGAACCTATACCAAGCGTTTTGGTGGTGATCCGGAGGCATCTCTTCACAAATCGAAGCCGGTTTCTCTTGGTATGTGATCCTTTTGTTTGGTTTCTTAGATCTACCTAGATCTGTTCCCCCTCTTCTCCCGGTATCTTAGATATACACATGTTATGAGTGGATTTAGGTGTGTGGATGTTGTTTGTTATGATCTTTTGTCTTGGTTGTGTTAGGAGAGGATATCTAAGGAGGATTCATGGAGAATCAACCCGGTTTCAGGGGCATTCATCGACCGTTGTGGTTTTCCACAAAAACTATTGAGGTAGGGGATTCATGGATTCTCTAATTGTTTATGCGCATTCATAGAGTTAGCATGATTTAGCCCTTTGGATCCCAATTAAATTGAACTAATTAAATACTTGAACCGGATTAAATGAATTGGTTTGTTCTCATGTTGTTTCTTTGTACCATGATAATAGTTTGCCTCTTGATTTTCTAGATAAGTGTAATATCTATGACTTGCTTGTTAGCATAGAGTTCCTGATGAGATTGATAAAGAATGTAAAGTTGGAATTAATTTATAATTGGTTAGATAAATATAAAGAGGCATTAAATCAGCCCTGGTTCTTGTTGTGACATGTTTTGATCAAATTTGGCATATTAATCATGTTTAATCATCGGTGATAGATTACGGAATTGGTTTAGGATGTTGGAACCAACGAATTGAATTCATTAATTCAAGATGGATTAAATAACATAATTGAGTTCCATGAAGGGTTCTGAGTTACCCTATTGTTGTGAAGTAGGGATAAAATCCCAATTTATGTGATTGGTGGTGTTTTTTGTTTGAAGGTCGGATGCCTTACTAAAGGGCCAAGAGCCCAAAATGTTGTAATGTTTTTTTTCCTGCTGCTTGTGTTGTGATGTGACCATAGAGGGGTGATGTGATATATTGTGTTGTGATGTGACCTTAGAGGGGTCTTGTGATATGTGGAGGAAGGGAGGCCTTGTGGTTGTGGCAGCGGATGATGCCTAGAGTGGCGAGATGCATCGGTTTATGCATGTGGGTGTCAAGGAGGACACCGGGGATGATGGAATAGGATAGATGTTATTGTTGGATGTTTGTTGATTCTTGATTGTTTAACTGCTTTACTTTTCCCCAATGCTCAAGGAAACTGGTCTTTCTTACCCTTCTTCCGAAGGAGGCAAAGACACGCGGGTTATGCCACGTGCTTTCTGTGTTTAGCCTCTCAGGGAAGAATGGGTCTACACACTTTCTATAGGTGGCAAAGACGTGACGGGTAGTACGTCTACTCACCGTGTTGAGCCCCCTTGTGTTTAGTAGCATAGGTTTCTTTTCTATAATGCATGGGAATATGGGACGGTAATTCTATAATGAATGTTTGAATAAATGATGTTAACCCGTGGGGTTGGAGTTGTTGGAACTCAATGATGAGGTTGAGAAATTTTGAAGGGACAATGGTTTTTGATGTAATGTTAATGGTATTTAATGTGATAAATTGTTCATGGTTAATTAATGTATAAAGAATTAATTAACATATAGTGGAATTGAAAAAAAGGGAATGAAATAATATAATAAATCCTTTTAAATGGTTGTGTGCTTATAAGATACCTAGTCTTAGGAGTGGAAACCCGGAGTCGGAGAGACGTTAGCTGTAGTTGTGTCTAAGACTAGGTTATGCCCATAGTGTGGTTGTGAGTTATAATATATTCTGTACTTTTTGTGTTTCTATACGCTACTCCACCCTGTCAGTAAGGGAAACTAGCACCCTGTGGATTCTAAGCCCTAGGGGGTGTTTTCCCCAATATTCCAGTGGGAGGATGAATGGCTGACTACCCCCTTTGACCCCGCTCTTTTCTCTTGGTAGATACTAGTTCCATGAAGCACAACGGTTAGTTTTACCCATATATGTTTGTAGAGGGCTGTAATGTCTTATGTATTTTTCACATACATATATTCTGGATATAGTATCCTATGGACTACTATAAGTGTAACATGTATAGGCTGTGATGGATTGAGGATCCTTACTTGGTGTATGGGCTATAATGGCTTGAGGTATAATACTCGACGTATGATACACGTTATGCAAGCTGTGGTGGCTCCCGGAAACTACCTGGTTACTGTTGGTTGTGAGGATTGTGAGGTGCTCCACCCAGGTGTCTGCCAGAAAGCCTTTGTGGTGCACGTGGTGCAGATTGTGGAGCTTAGCCCATGTTTATACGGGCATACCTTTGGAGAGAGATGCATAAGATGTATGTCGTTGGGGTAAAGAGGCAAACCAATGGGGAAGTATTAGCGGGGTACCCTTGATATTCTTTACGATAAGATATATTCTTATATTATTTACTTGGTGAGAGTAGCCATGGTGACATTGGGAATATAGTATTCCTGTTTAGGTGACAAGTTAGTTTCACTGTTGTTCACTGTGCTTTAGCATGCTTTCTTTACTTTTTCACGAGAGGCTTCGTGGAGGATCCAACTGAGTATACTTTTATACTCACCCTACGTATATATAAACTGCTTTTCAGGTCACTTAGAGCAGGTTGGGGATCAAGCTGGTTTCTACTTGCTTGGGGTTGCAGGAGCTGTTCGGGCTTGTGGTAGCTATTTTTTTTATTTTATTTTGGGTACTCGTTGTTTCCCCTTTCAGTTGTGGTACTTTTGTATGGAATTTCATATATGTACTTGGGTTTCTTTTATATTTTAGTTCTGAGTTGGAGTTGGTTGGTGTCTATCTTATCTCTCTCTTCTGCATGTGTTCTCTTAGAGCGTAATGCCTCCCATTTTTGTGTTTATTATACCCTCGGTGCTAGTCACCAACCCAGGGCCTACTGGAGGCGGGACTCGGGGGTCATTACCTCCCTTTCCACATTGCCGACCCAGGATGGGTACACATTGTGGGGAGGGGGTCGTGAAAAGAAAAAACACACAAGTCATGTTATACATGCTGTTCACAACCTACTCCAAGTATCTATACAAAAACATCATTAATTGAGAAATGTTATCTCATAACTTCTCCCCTACTTCATAACTTGATACTACTGGTGCCTCTGGCTCCACTAATGGTAGATTATCTCCAAAAAATATCCTCTTGACTTCCTCTCAAAAATAATTATCATGGAGACATATCTCTAAAATTTCAAATAGAGGTATTAGGGAACATAACAAAACATTATCATGTTTACATAAGGGGAGACACCATAAGTCTTAAAAAGCCTTTTTCTCAAAAACCCATCCACATGGTCCAACCTGAGGCGCTATAACTACCCTTACACATCCTACATCATAGACATAGTTATGTAAGGGTAAAAAAAATTATTATTATTCATGATTATTATTTAGACACAAAAATATTCACATTTTTCATCACTTTATAACTTTCAATATCATATATGGTAGCATTTTTAACTCAATTACTCAAGAAAATAAAAATAGTTCATTTTTAATGACTTTCCCAAAAATTGTTTTCCTGTGCATACCTAAAATGATGCATCTCACAATAAATCCTGAGTGCCTAGAATGATGCATGAAAAATCAACTCTCATTCCATACCAGCCCATGAGTGAAATCTCATTTAATATCAAATAAATTATCACATAACACCAAAAGTGTGTCACCCAAAGTGAAATAACATCCAACTATAACAACACACATCAATAGTAGTAATTCCACCTTGGGTACTTGGGTTTTCCCATATACATGGGTTTGGAACTCCCATACATGAGATCATGACCAAGGCCTAACTATTCCTAGTCTCCTATTACCTTTCCAAAATATTAAGTTAAAGGAAAAGAAGATAAATCTTGGCTCTAATTCCACTTTTTGATGTCTCGTCCCAGGTGGTACACAATGGTTCCCCAAGCCAGTTGGCCACATGACCTCATGTGCACATCCCCATACACTAGAGGTTTCTAACTAGCAGTGAGGGTCTTATAGTGATCATAGGGATACTCTTCCATCTTAATTAGAGTAATACCATAGTAGAAATAAATAATCAATACGAAAATGAAACATAATCCTAACAATTATAATACCAATATCACAAGATGACCAAAGCTGGAAATACAATATCAACACTGAACAATAGATATGCCGTGAAAAAATACATATCAATATTCTAAATTCAAACCCAAAATTAAAGAAACTGAAAACTCCCTAGTGGGTCCTAAACAAAATTTGGATCCCTCATCCATGATCTATCCGTAATCAGCCATATAACATAGGGACTTTTCCCCTTTCATATCTGGAAACCATAAAATCTATTCAGTTGCCGATTAGGAATCCCAGGTAGGATGTGAGTGAAAATCATTAGGCCACCTACAATAATGTATAATTCTATATCAATTCAAAGAGTGTATATAGTTTTATAAAGAATAATTAAAAGTGATAAAATAATTACATTTATTCAATTACTCTTTATAACCACATTGCACTCAGGTTTCTGTGGACACTGGAACTACCAATAACTACTTTGTCTCGTGCCAGAGTCTGAACTATCCCAAAGGGATATCATATAACTGAATACCAGTACAACTATTCATTATCTCAAGTCACATGTGAATATCAATGATAATATTTAGTATTATAGTTTACACTATGGGATTTTGATGCATCAGACCATGTACCAGGCATGATTATCACATAGGAATTTCATTGTCACCATTCACAATATCAATTCTCACTAGGGGATTTTGATGGAGTATACTTTGTTCCACACATGAGTATCACATATAAATGACATTGTCACTATTCATCTTTTATTTTCACACTACAGGCTTTTGATACCACAGAACATGCCCCTCATATAATTATCCCATAATTAATTCACCAATTAATTAATCAAATTCAAAATTTTAATTTTCATGTCATTCCATTGTTTAATTAAACAACTAACTAATCAAATCAGTTCCATTAATTACTTCAACAATTAATTAATCACATAAACCAACTTCATAATCACAACAAACCCCTATAATTAATTCTATAATTAATTATTCCAATTACACAACTTCAATATAACAATCATTAATTAAACACATAGTTATTTAAATTCAACAATCTCAATATTTACATAATTAATTCATAAATTAATTGTTGCAATTCACACTTTCATAATCCCATCCATTCCCATAATTAATTCAACAATTAATTACTCAAATTTAATAGTCTCAATAAATCCATAATTAATTAAACAATTAATTATTTCAAATCACAATCCCAATTTATTGAAAATTAATTCAACAATTATTTATCCAATCCAACATTCATAATTAAATCATAATTAATTCTACAATTAATTATTCAAATCCTACAATCCTAATAACACAAATTTCACAATTACCTTTATTAATTGATTCAAAAAAATTAATCAATTCAATCAAAAACACAATGTTTAATCATATAATGGTAAATTATATAAATAGAAACATTTGACTGGAATAAAAAATTCCATATTTGAATTATAGTCCACCTACCAAAATATTGAAAAAGAATGCTCGCCAACATAAATCCCCAATTTGATGCAAACAACGACATAGAATGAGAACTTGATCGGAAACCCAATTTCATGATCAAATAATCAAGATTCCTGAATTATAGATATAGATCCTACAATCCTAGATCTAGTTCCCACAAAAAATATGATATATCCTCTTTAAAATAAGAGGGAGTGAAAAGAGTGAATAAGGAAACCACACTGTATTATATCCTCTTATCGGTTGGAATGGAGATCTTTAATATGCCCTTCAATTCTATAATAATAATAGAGGTCATGAAGCCTTCGAATCTATATAAGATCCTCTAAAAACATGGAAGTGAGCTTAGGGTTGAGTTAGGGACGATTTGGGTTTAAAATGGGGGGTTTTATATATTTAAAACTAATTTTATGTTTAATTAAAATCACACATAGTGTTTACCTTATGGGGGTTCATGGTTTTCCAAACCGTGAACCCTAATAGTGAAAATCTTATAGGGGGTTCGTAGTTTCTCCTTTTTGAGTGAAAAACTTGAGAAAATGAGGGCTAAATGTGTGAATCCCCACATCCTAGGTTTTCATGGTTTTTTGGGATGGTGTGCACAGTAAGGGAAAACTGTGCACTAACCATAGACTACCCTCCTTCCATTTTTCTCAAATTTTCACCCAAAAATCCCCATTGTAAAACCTAAATAAAAAGTACACAAAAAGGTGAAATATTAACTTTAAATAATCCCAAGAAAATTCTTTAATGAGTGAAGGTTTTACACGATCAATAAATGGTAGAACTAATATTGGAATTTGTCTGATTATCATTATCTCATGTCTTTATATATATGCTCCAAAAGGGTACATTTCCACATTAAAAAATAATTCATAAATTTTGGTGTGTCAAAATAGTACTAAATAAATAATTTTAGAAGTTATCATTAAATATACTTAATTATACATCTTATAAAACTTCATATTCTTCAAGAAATAATGTTTATAGATCACATTATAAAAACTATATAATATATTTACAAACATAATTGTACCCTAGAATCGATTCCCTAAGTACATGATGTAATAAAATGATATTTAGACTCCTTGTGAAAGAATTTGTTAATTAATACAATATATATGGGTACTAATTTTTAGAATGAACCCCAATACCTACATCGATATATCATTATTTTTTCAAAAAAAAAGACCTCATAGTTGAAAAATAAAAACATCAAACAGGATCTTAACCAAATTATTGGATACTAATATTTCATGACCCAAACCTATTGAGACCCCTCCCTTGATCAATGGAGGGATAAAGTATGACCTAGGAATCAGGTATCAAATAAGAATGGGTTATTTACAATCTCTAATGGTATAAATCCCAAAAATAAAGATAATTTCATTATATTAAGTATAGTGGGAGACTATGAAATGAAATGAAAAAAAAAATGTAAAATAAAACAACATTGATCCACAATGGTGAATTGAATAAATGAATTATGTTATATAACATATCCAAAATAAAAAACAAATAAAACTAAAAATCAACCATTAAACCCAAAGATTTAATAAAACCCAAATGACCCATATTCCTAAATGGTATAGAAATTACTCCCAAGATAATATTGTTTAGATATCAATCCCAATCCTCAAAAAAATTGCACAAAATAATAAACCAATGAATCCCAGAAAACCTGTATACAAATTTAGAAGTGATCATATCCATATACTCTGTAATCTATTTCTAGAGGATGAATAACCAAGTAAATATTTATCTTGAATAATAATCAAGGTAATAGTAACAATAATACAATGTCACAACCTATCCAAATAAACCCACCATATTATTATAAGCCAAAATCCTTCCAGATAACTATATCATCTATAGATTTTTAAGATGGTACACTTATTAAATAATGCTTTTTATTTGATGGGGCATTTTACTCCCAAGATCACCACATAACTCACCCACAAAATGTATAATATGTATGGTATAACACACACAATAAAAATATAGAATGGACCCAATAGAAAATCCCCAATAGTTATTATCAATAGATCTAAGGTGTAACATCCTGCCACTAACTCACTGTCACAACAAAACCTCAACAAAATCGATGTTTATAGCTAGACCATAACAAAACTAATCTATATTTCATCCATATAAATCCTATAAAAATTAATGTCGTGAGAGAGAACATAATAATGTGATAATCTTGATATCTAATCACTAATCTTGATATAGATTCATGCCCAAATAAAACATCCACTACAATGATTATAATACATAAAAATTATTATCCAAGTGTTCAATCCAATATTAGGGGACAATAATTCTCTATAAATTTTTAGGTTAATCTATTAATAAATGATGATTAATAGGCGTCAATATAATTTCTAGAAAAACATAACTCTGATGATCCCAAGGCCCATGATCATTTTATATGTGTGTTTGTCTGTGATTTTTATATGCCATTAATAAAATAATATTTTTTACTATTTTAAAATAAAATAAAAACTTTTTTGTTTCCTTTAGAAAATAAATTATTATTTCCTTAAAAAATAAGTTTGTATTCCTATAAAATATAGACATTTGTTTTTTATTTAAAAAAAATTAATTTGTTTCTTCCTTTCAAAACATAATAGTGTTTCAATACCATTCTATTTTTATAAATGACACAAAAAATTGATATTTTATATTTTAAAAAAATTATAATTTGATAAAAATAATATATTTTATATTCCATTGTAAAAAATTATTTTATTTTATTTAATTAAAAAAATATGTTATTCCTTTCAAAAAGCAATTCCATTGAAGAAATTTATTAAATTAAACACTAAGTTTCATTTAAATTATAAAATAGTGATAATTTTTTATTCATTTTATAATAAAATAATAAAAAATTGAATACTAAAAAACAATAATAGAGTAAATAAAATTTCTTTTTTCATTCCAAATATTAAAAAACGTAATAGAATTTTAAAAAATTAATATTTTTATGTCTTCAAAATTTTTAATAATTCTATGAGGATTTAAAAAATATAATGTTTTCAAAAAGATTCAAAAAAATAATTCTGGAAAAATAGACTTTTCTAAAATATAATTATTTTTTATTCATGAAAATTAAAATTTTCTATAAGTTATGTAATAAAAAAAATTATATATATTTAAAAAAATAGAAATTTTTTTATTTTAAATTATTCCAATCACAAAATTTATGATGTAATTATATTTGTGAGAAAATTTTGATAAAACATTATCCTTTCTTTCTTAGGATGGATTATTTGAATTTTTATTTCATTAATGTACCCTAAAAAATACATTAATTTGATTAAAAAAATATTTCTCTTTAATATAATGAATATGATCTGAATCATCATCACACGACAAGTCTAAACTATGTAAATCCTAAAAAATCATCATCAAGAAAAAAAATAAAATACATGCACATACGTCTTGTTATTTTAGTTAGTCCAAAATATATATATGGATATTTTTTAACATTATATAACAATCATTTTTACAATATATTTAATATAATATATACAAAATGTTACCATTTTACATGCATCATAATGTTTTTCTATCAAATTTATGCTTAATAAAATAAAAAAGCTTATTTTTCATGAATAAATTTCAAAATGAAAATTTATTAAAATTTCCTAGTTTCATATTCCACATCCAAGACTTAATAATTTCACCATTCAAATAAATAACACAGTTTATACACAAGGAATCACGATAAATAGTATAAAAATTATTATTTATTGATGATTTAAATATAAGTACATTTTTATTATTGGTATAGGTGTAATTATAAGATAAATAAATCATATCACCTTTATCATAAATTTTAGAAAAACATATTCGATTATGATTTAATCCCACAATACAAAATAATTTTTTAGTTAAGATTATATACGTATTTCGAAAAATACAGGTTCTAGGAATTTTCCACATTTCATTACCTCTAAAAGTTATAGTTCCACATTGAATTTTTATACTTTATTGAAATTTTGAAATATATCCACTCATATGTATGGAATATCTTCAGTGGAGAAACCATTTTTCAATATTGTTTCCATAAAAATTTCATTGTTAAATATTAAAAGACTATATTTTTTGGCAAATAAATAGTTTTCGCTCCATATGTGCAATCAATCAAATATTTCGGAGCCCAAATTTGATTATATATAGTGTTTTTAATATAAAAATGAAATATAAAATCGATATAAAAGTAAGTATTAAGAATCCACATTATTTTTTATTTTTTTTATTTTAATTTTTTGGTTTAATTTTATATTAAACCACTATGATATATTTTTATAGTATAATTATTTTTAAAATATTATTATTTATACTCTAAAAACAATTCATAAAAATATTATGTTCCCAACTGGTTAAAAAAATATTATTTTATTAAATTACATTGATTACCGGTAATTTTTTTTTTGGTTTTCCTCACATTTTGAAAAAATTGAAATTACTAACTTAATTTTTTCAATCCCATATATATGATATATTATTTCATCATCATTTAGGGAAACTATAGAAATAAAAGATTTAAAATTAATTTTATATTTTTTTAACAGAGAATCCATTTTATCTATAACATTTTCATTAATTTTATTTAATTTTTTCTTTTTATAAATATATCCATATTTATTTTCATTCATAAAATAAAATTTATTCAACTCTTTAAAATAAAAATCAATATTATTTGAAATAAAAGAACAATAAGACTGTATTAACTCTCTTTGTTCCATAAAACAAAAAATTTCAATTTAAAAATAATATTATTTTAAATATTTGAAATTAAAATAGTCATTAGACTTGTTTAAAATATTCCAGTCATCTTTCATAATTATTATATTATCTCTAATTTTATATCTTTTTATAAAACTTTAAATTAAATTCCTTCTTTTCATTCGAAATGGGGATATAAGATTTTATGAAACTTATATATTTTATACTCAAATATTCTTTGATAGTTTATTTAATTTTCTAAAAATTAATATTTTTAAAAAAAATTTATGATTTTTTAAATTTCATAAAATCTTGTCTCTATTAAAGTTAGTCCATCTCTTGAATTAAGAATATTATTTCCATGATCTGAGAAGTTATAAAAACTATCCTTTTATTAATTATTTTTTTAGATTTAGATATTTTATCAAGATAGACATTAAACTTTTTAAGTAATTTTATATCATTAAAATTATGTTATGTATCAAATTTATACAACTTCTGTTTTATGATATGATTTCTCATTTTATTTTCCTAGCCCGGTGTAGATTTTTTAATTGTATAAAAAGTTATACTGCACTTAGAAGGTAGAACTCTAAATATATTTAAATGTTAATTAGATTTGATAGTTTTTAAACCTAAAATAGAAAAATAATTTGAAATATTATATTTCCTTTCAATCATATAATTAATATTTTCACCACCTAACATTTTATAGTTAACAAATTTTATTATAATTATTTTATATATAATTCATGTAAGAGTATCTGTTATTACAAAATTAGAAATAATAGTTTTTAAAATTTTATAACAAACAACACAATGAGAATCTCAATTAAATTCATAAAACCAAAATAACAAATAATTTCATTTGTGTTTTTAGATTTATGATCATATTTATATTATTATAAATCATTATATAATTTTTTTTCAACAACAATATTCTTATAAGTATTCCTTATTTTCAAATAAACACTTTAACCAATGGTCATCTATGTTTCCCAATACCTACAATTTTATCAATTTATGTATGTTTCTATGTCCATAAACATTCCTTTCATAAGTCTATATATTTAAAATAAACAAATAGTAATTCCAATTACTTTTTATGGTTATTAACTCATGTTTGATCTTATTAATAAAGTATTTTCCATGTTATTGATAAAAAGATCGTGGGGTGAAATTCAAGAACATTAATTTTTAAAATAATTTTGGCTATAAGGCAATTAAATCAAATTTTATTTATCATGTTATAATTTTAAATAAGTAAAAATTAAAAATAAATTTAAACAAAAAAGCATACGGTAAAAAATTGTTATAGTTTTTTTTTAAATTCAAAAACTAATCTCTGACTTTTTAATCATTTATGAATGTGTTCTTAGTGATTTTTCTTCAAAATATTTTCAATATTTATGATTAAAAAATATATTCAAGAAAATCATTCTTAATGTAAGACATACATTATCTCTTCCCAAACTCTTTATGAAAGTGGCTTTTCCCAATATCACAATAATCATAAGTATTATATACTTTAATGAAATATCTAAATGAATACAAAAATAAAAATATTATAAGGACACACTTTAAATAAAATGAATCATTGAATAAATTATAATTAAAGAAATATGAATTTATGAATCTACTATTGATGGTTCTTAGAAATTTTTTTCATGATATCAATTATGATGAACAATTAATCGGGTAGCTAAAAATACATTAAATATTAATAGTAATAATAAAATGATTTTTTTATAATTTATATTTTGCTCTTCGAATTGAAGAATTTATAAGTTTATTATCATATTTAATAAAAAAATCCCCAGTATAGAGCCATCAATTAAATGTTTTTTATTATGTGACATTTTCAGAATCTATAATTATGAATGGTTAAATGGTAATATTTCATAATGTTGGATCAAAATTTTACAACATCATTGAAAATGGTATATGGATTTTACTCTTGGATATAATTTTAATAATATTATATAATTTTCATAAATTTATTAAAATTTGGTTATAGGTAAAACTAGTTTAATTAAATTCTTTTATAAAACTATCAATTTTTTATTTTAATTTATAAAGTGTTTATATGGATTCTAAGGAGTTCTAAAACATGGATCTAAAATGTAATTATAGAAAATGAAGATCTAAATTATTTATTTGGTTGAGAATTCATGTTGAGGTATTTTAAATGGGGTAATTATGAAGGATCTAATAGAGTTTGGATGGGAATATATAAGGGGACTATATGGGGAATTAATGGAGGGAATTATAATGTCTCAATGGTGGGTGAAATTATAGGGTTAAACAAATGGATCCATTTCATTCACCATGAGAATTTCCATCCACACCATTATATTAATATCTATTCTATCAACGAAGAAATAATTTTTTTCATTTTTATATTTCAAAAAAACTATAGAATAAAACGAACCTGATTAAATAATTGATTGATGATGATCATCAGATAAATATAGAATTTTATTCTTCATGTAATTATTATAGGTGACTTTAGACCTCACAACATTTCATGGATTCTAAGTGGAAATAGAATGTTTTTTATTATATATGGAAGGTGAATAGGATATAAAAACAAGAATGAATCATTATTTAAATAATTGATTTATTATTTTCTTGTTAAATTTTCCAATATGATTTCATTATAATATGAATAGAATAAATTTAATTATTATTCAAATTGTATTTTTTAAAAAATTTTGATTTTGATTACCATACCTATAAATATGAATTTACTTATAGGTGGTTTATAATTCATGACTAGGTTATTTGAAATGTTTTTATGATGGTAAATATTTTTAGAATGTTTTGTTGGATACTCATGTAAAATCTATTAAAGTAATGAGTATTTAGTTCCCAAAAAAGTTAAAACACATTGAAAATACTTTGGATGTTAGATGATGTAATTGTATGACATTCAACATTTTTTTTGAAAATTTATAATAACTTATATGCCACATACTGAGATGGTATGTTGAAGTGATAGTAGGGGATCAGGGGATGAATCAGTAGAGAGTTGTATGGTCCTTCCACCTTGGAAAAGTTCTGTTTGATATTCTAGAAATGAGAGTATCCTAGATGGGTGTTACATGGGATAACTTATAATTTTATAGGGGGTTTCCATTTATTATGGGCTATACTAAATCATAAATGTGGTTTATTCTCTTTTATGTCCCCATATATCTTTCCCTTTGGTTTTATTTTGTTGTTCCTCAGCGCACTTTATGCTAATGACCTTTTGTGTCAGATTTGGGCCTAATGAAGGGGTCACAGGTACATACTAGTGATTCTATGAATTTTATATTGATTTAGAAGATGGGAGGTTGGATCATCCCTAAGGGGTCATTTATCATATTCAATGAATATTTTATTGATTTATGATATACTCATGAAGCATTCATTATAATAATACTTTTTTACCCTAATCATGTTAATGATAGATCATTACTATAAATAGATGTGAACATTTTTATGTACGAGTGGTTCCCCATATTTCTCATGATGGTTAGCTAATCTATGGTTTAAATTCCCAAATCATGGATCTTTAGAAATTATATCCCTCAAAAGAGATATTCGGTGCCATGGATGTATGGTCGATCCCATGAGAGGGTCTTCCTTCATATCCTTATTAAGGGAATATAAACCCATATAGTTATGTGTCTCCAAATAAGAAACATCTAATTTTTATGTTAACTTGAAAAATAATATTAAAGTTACTTTTAAGGTGAAAAAACCATGGCCAACTAAAGTTTATTTTGAATTTTTTCATCCTAGACTATTGATGTTCTATTTATGGTCATACGACCTGGTCCATGGTCTCCTATAGTTTTAAGGACATATAATAAGGTCTGATTTTAAAAATATTACCATCATTCAAACTAGAATGTAATATTTATATTTTTAATTGACATAGCTTAAAATATTACGTTTATGTTTCCTACATATATTTTTGTATTTTTTAGGTGTTAAAATACCTTTTTCATTTCTCCTTTTAATTGAAAACTAAATATTAGTGTGTATGGATGATTCCTAAACATTGTAGGAGATCAATGTATGTATATATCATTAATAAAGAATAAGTATGAGATAATTAATTATATCATGTTTTGGGGTTACACCTATTAGGATGCCTATTTATTTCCACGGATCATTGGTGGATAATCAGATACCTATGAATTGAAAGGATTCATGATGTGGGGTATCCATGGTGAGCATCTTGAGCCAAGAGAGGTTTCAATGGTAGCCTAATGATAGGGACCCTTATTATAAAGTTAATATATTATTGTTAAAAATATAAAGGATCTGTTAATTATGTATAGGAACTTAGGTATTGTATTTCATTGGAATCGCATCACTACTTATCAAGGTTTTAAATAATTGATAGGGAGAAAATTGGTTTTCATAACCATGCCATTTATTTTAGGAGGTCATGAATGAGGCCTAAGTAGATGGGAACCTATGTAACTGACCTAGGTAATTGTATTTATATATAGGTGACCTAGGAAAATGGGAATCTAGGTTGTGACATAGGTGATTATGGTTCCTAGTTTTGGTAATTTGGTGAATATAGTGTCAAATTACAGGACTTGGGAAAATATAGCACCTAGTTATTGGACCTGGGTGAATATAGAAAATAGTTATATAGAATATTAAATACTCTATTTGAGAATAACTAGGCACCATGTTATGGGGTTATAAGGGTTTATATGATTTTTTGGATTATATACTAGAGTTAATGGGTTCATAGTTGGGTAGCTTTGGGGATCTTAGAACTATTCATTAATAAGAAACTAGGCGTTCCCCATTTTGGATTGATAGGGTGCCTAGATGGAATGATCTAGTCTCTTGGATATACCTATTATGCAAAGACCTTTTTCCTAATTTTTTGGATACCATAGGAATTTTTTTTATTGAATGGCCATTCCCATGAAAAGAAACATTTATCATTGACCTCATTATTTTCTCTCTTAGTTTGAAGTAAAATCTAGCATAAAGAGGAATTTATATAAGCTTAGTATAGATTTATTACACTATATTGTTGTTATTGAATATCTATCATACTCCGTTCACACTCATTATCACTCAGTTCCTAAATTAGGTTATTGGAGGTACCTTTGTAGGCTACTTTATTTGCAGAAAAAAATAACTTGTTGAAATCCCTTGGTGGTACAATCTATTTTTAGAAATTCACATGACACAAGTATAAAAAATGGTTGGTCATGGTGTAAAACATCTACAGAAATGTGGCTTCCTTTGGTAGCTCAAAACAAAATCATTTAGGTTTCAATAATGTTTATCCTACCTTCAAAAATTTTCAACCTTCTCAAATAATTTTTGGATTTATTATTTATCATGAATTAGAGTGCCAACAAATAACCCGACTCTGAATTGGATATGATCTACACTAAAATGATTATATTCCAAGTTAAAATTTACCCTGTCAAGATTATGGATCTGTCTATATGCTCAGGTGGGGATGTGGCATGTGAATTGTTTGGTATGCATTGTTAACACATTTTTTGGTGTCTTTTGTCTGATGAGGGAGTTGGTCGATAACAATAAAAATGAAAGGCAATCCTTTTTAATGTTCATTAATGACCTGAATTTTTTTTATATTTTTTTAATTTCATTATCTCTCCTTGATCAAGTATCTCACTATGTTTAGTAATTCATAATAATCAACATCCTTCCATTGTTGGGTACAAATAATAGAGCATTGTAGGACAACACAAGAATTAGGGCATCGATGGATCAAAAAGAGATACAATTGTGATAAAAAATCATATTATAATATTTTTGAAGTCTTATTATATTCTTCTAGGAATGATCATCTATTAAAATTGACCTTGAAATCATTACCTTAGTCTGAGGATATGGGAAAAAATGATACATATTGATATTTTCACCTTCTTATTTTTATGACTTGACTCATTATCTTGATCTCACATTAGATTTGAATTTTATTCACTATATATCGATATTTTTTAAATTTTAAGGAAATGGATAGACCCCCAAAAACAATCTCTACTATGGTAGAGTCTTCTTGTATTAAATAAATGACTATTAAAAGCGATCATATTTCATATATTTTATTCAAAGTATGTAATCAAGTAATTGAATATCCCCTTGTACCATGTTTTCTAAATAATCTATTACTTAATTAGATTTATAAATATATTTTTATCCTCCTAACTACCATGAAATTTAAAAAAATGATTTTAATATTCCTTTAACAGAAAACCTGTAATCATGAGGTGTCACCCAAAAAACAATTCCCTCAAAGGAGTGATCATTTACAAATGTAGTGATGAGGTATTATGATCATTACTAGTGGAAAAACATTTAACACGTCGGCATTTTTCACATCCGTTCTATATAACCGACGTAAAAAATGGATTCTTATCGATTTATCACATTGTATATAAAATAACCAACGTGAATAAATATTGAGATTAGTTTTATAACGTCAGTTATTTTATAACCACCATGAAAATTAAATCTGGGCGCTTTATAACGTCAGTTATAAAAGAACCGACGTGATAAAGGAAATCTCGGCCATTTATCACATCAGTTATAAAAATAACTAACGTGATAAAAGAAATCTCAGCCATTTATCACATCGGTTATAAAAAGAGCCAACGTGATAAAATGACATTGGTCACATCTCTTATAAAATAGCAGATGTTATAAATTATTTTCTATGGAGGCTATTAAATAACTGACGTTATAAACCAAATTTTTTTTTATCACATTGGTTATAAAATAATAGACCTGATAAAGCATTTAAATGATTATCACACCCTGTATTCAGTCATTCTATATTTATTAATATGAAAACCTGTGACTCATCTCTCCCGCGTAGAAAACCTAGAAAGGATTTCAAATTCGTTACCACCAGTCTCATTTTTCCAACATCATTCATCATCTTTATTGTCACCAGATCTATCAGGTCAACTCGCAACACTCAAGTAAGATTCACACGACTCAGTTTCAGTTTTTATTTTTCACGATGCCCTAAACTAAATTTTTGAGATGTTATTTTTCTATATTTGTTCTTGATATAATAGTAAGATTCATAGTGTTCATTTATATCATTCTAAATTCTTTTCTAGTAAATGAAACCATGGAAGTGATATCATGCAACTTTATGCTTTTTGTGTGTTCCATCATGTGTGTGTGCACGTACAGGGGGTGTTGAAGGGGGTGGGGGTTGTCTAGAGGTGTGGGGAATGTCTAAGGGTGGGGGGATATCGAGGGGGGTGGGGTGTCTAGGGGGTGCCAAAGGGGGTGGTGGTGGTGTCCAGGGGGGGTGTGGGGGCTATCCAAGGGGGTTGGGGTGTCCAAGGGGGTGGGGGTGGTGTCCAGGGGGTTGAGGGGGCTGTCCAAGGGGGTAGGGGTGTCCAGGGGGTGGTGGTGGTGTTCAAGGGGTGAGTGGGATGTTCAAGGGGGTAGGGGGTGTCCAGGGGGTGGGGTGTCTAGGGGGTGTCAAAGGGGTGGGTGTGGTGTTCAGGGGGGTGTGGGGGATATCTAAGGGGGTTGGGTGTCCAAGGGGGTGGGGGTGGTGTCCAGGTGGGTGAGGGGGTTGTCGAAGGGGTTAAGGGTGTCCAGGGGTTGGGGGTGGTGTCCAGGGGATGAGTGGGTTGTCCAAGGGGGTATGGGCTATCCAGGGGGTGGGGGTGTCCATGTGGTGTCAAAGGGGGTGTGGGTGGTGTCCATGGGGAGTGAGGAGACTGTATAAGGGGGTTGGGGTGTCCAAGGGGGTGGGGGTGGGGCCCAGGGGGTGAGGGGGCTATCGAAGGGGGTACGGGTGTCTAGGGGGTGGGGGTGGTGTCGAGGGGGTGAGTGGGATGTCCAAGGGGGTAAGGGGTCTCCAGGGGGTGGGGGCTATCTAGAGGGGTGGGGGCTGTCCAGGGGTGGGGGTGGGCATGTCCAGGGTGTGTCAAAGGGGTTGGGGGTGGTGTCCAAGGGGGGTGTAGCGGTTGTCCATGGGGGTTGAGGTGTCCAAGGGGGTGGGGGTGGGGGAGGTTTCCAGGGGTGAGGGGCTGTCCAAGGGGGTATGGGTGTCTAGGGAGGTGGGGGTGGTGTTTAGTGGGGAGAGTGGGCTGTCTAAGGGGTTGGGGGTGTCCAGGGGGTGGGGGCTGTAAAGAGTTGTGGGGGGCTCTCCAGGGGGTGGGGGCTATCCAGAGGGGTGGGGGTGTCCAGGGGGTGTCAAAGCGGGTGGGGGTGGTGTCCAGTAGGGGTGTGGGGGTTGTCCAAGGGGGTTGGGGTGTCCAAGAATGTGGGGTCGTGTCCAGGTGGGTGTGGGGTTGTCCAAGGGGGTGGGGGTGTACAGGGGGTGAGGGGGTTGTCCAAGGGGGTAGGGGTGTCTAGGGGGTGGGGTTGGTGTCTAGGGGGGTGATTGGGATGTCCAATGGGGTGGGGTGTCAAGGGGGTGGGGGTGTCCAGGGTTGGGGGCTGTCGAGAGGGGTGGGGGCTGTCCAGGGGTTGGGGATGTCCAGTGTCAGGAACCAACTTGGGTCGACCCTGAACCGGTCACCCGAGCGGGTTCACGACATGGCCCGAGAGGCATTCCTGATCCTCTTCGGCTAGCGACAAGTGCTGGGGCATCAACAGAGGCTGTGGGAATGATTTCTCACAATATAAATAGATAAATCAGAAAAAATAATACAGAGCAATGCAGAATAAGTAAACCGAACAAAACGAACAAACAGGAATAGAAGAAAAAAAAATACTAACCAAACACGACATCCGAACTAACTCCGTGAGACCTTGCAGGTCACTCTCCGACATAACGATAAAGTGTTTCCCAAGGTGATTACACTCTAGCTGTATCCTGTACAAACACTAAAAATAGAAAAGAACTATAGTCGTCATTATTAAAACTTAGTAGTCTAACCCCATATCTATTCCCAATGCACTACCTTTAAAATAAAATAAAAATCATTTCATGATTGAACTACAATTTATAAAAGTATGTTTTTTAAATATTTTACTTAAAAATAAATTACGAACCATTTCCATTGGAATTTCCAAATTTGGGTTCATTTCATTAGTGTCAATGGATTTTTAGAAAGGGAAGTGATGTTTATATTTTTCAAATTTTTACAAAGAGGATTAAATAGTTTCATTTGAAAACCATTTCTAGAAACCAAATCAAAACCAATTGATCACTTTATAAGGAAAAATATACGAAAATGAACAAAAGTAAGTGAAAAACAAGGGAAATGTTGAAATACATGAAAGTACCAAATCATCACTGTATGTAACTAAAATTCAATAGACATGGGTGAACCTAGGAGATCAAGAATAAACCAGAAGACACCAATACATGAGATATCATACTCGTTGACATGTCACACATGATGAAATCAGAATTCCCAATATGCTCGATCATCCTTTCTCAAGTAGGCTGAGGGCAAATCCCATAGTAATAAACCCAACATATCCACCTACTATGGGCCATTGGTCAGTACCATAACCTACCAGTGCAGTAATCATTCTTAGAATATTATCTCAATATGCCAGATTCCCATGTCTCGAGTATTTGGAAAGGGGGTGAGCCGAACGATGCCAGCCGAGCATCCAATTACATACATGTAGATATATATACATAATATTGAACAACATACATCGCCTCAAGCCACTCCATAAGAAACCCTCTTGCCTTTAAACTACTCGAGCACCCAGGAGCCTCTAAGCAAGGCCTCCCAAACAATCAGTCACAATCAAAGCAGAGGAGTTATCCTATAAGGGTTTCCATCGAAACAATTTCATCATTTTATGTAAGGTGCCAAAAAGGCATTAAACACATTTCACAATAACCACTTTAAAAAGAACTAAAATGCTTGTTCATACTTTAGAAGAAATCATTTATCATTAAAACCAGAAATATAATTGAAATTCTGTGAATTATGATTAAAATCCTAACTAGTATTCTTTCAGTACTGGGTGTTCGTTCGTCATGAAAATATATCAAGTTTCATGTATAAAATAAACGTCTCTTTTTACACCAAATAATCATTTAAAAATTAATTATCATATATTAAAAATTAATTATCATATATTATCTCACATTTATTAAAATAAATAAAATATTTATTTTGAACAATTAGTGTGCGCAAACAGTAGGAAATAATGTAACATATATTTTAAAAAAAATTAGTGCAATGGGAACCTACCTCATGACCAATGTGTGACGATGGTGAAAGATCAGAAACAAAACACAGTGATGACTCTCTCTCAGAAACGCCCCGCACGGGTCCTAAAAACTCAAACCAACCAAAAAACATTTAATTAAAAGAACCCATAATCGAACCAAGATATATATATATAATAAAAATATCAAAGGAGGACAAAAAAGTGGGTACCAACAGGGGGGTGGTCGTGATTGGGAATAGACAGCCGGAGGGCTAGTCGGCAGTGCCGGTAGGGTGTGGGCGTCGAAACAGGGTAGTGCTGGTAAGGTGGGTTGCTGCGCTCACGAGCAGAGGGTGAACCAGAAGGGTACGCTCCATCACGAGTGTGCTCTGTCAAGGTAGAAGGCTGGCCAGTCGGGGAAAAGGTGTCAGACCGGCGGAGGGGCCTGGTACGGGGCGGCCAGCGGCCAGCGGCCAGCGGTCGAACAGGAGGGCGAGGGCCAGCGGTGAATGGCTTCAGGCGAAGGCTCCAGGTGCGTTGAATGGGAGGGAGGCCGAGGGAGGTCTGCACTGGTTAGTATGAGGGGGTGGTCAAGATGAGGCCGGAATAGAGGTAGCATGAGGAGAAGAAAAAAAAGGTTCTAGGGGGTCACGCCTTTGGCTTGAGGGGGAGCCGTGCCGGTGAAGGAGGGGGAAGTGGGGTCGCCGGGTCTGAGGGATTCTGGGGCGTGCTGCACGGGGACAGGAGGAGCCGCTGGATCAGAAGGCCGTGGCGGTGAAGCGCTGAAGGGGGGAAAGAGGGACAGATGTGGAATAGGAGAGGGTTTGCACAGACTGGGATAGGGGGTCCTGTGATGGGAATGAGGAGCACACCAGGGGTGCGGCGCCGCATGTTGGGGAGGCTGAGGTCGGCGACACTGTGAAAGAGGGAGTGAAGAAGGGTTGTGGCCGAGAGATGTTGGTTGCTGCACTGGAAAGGAGGAAGGGAACTATGGCAGAGGAGGATAGGCCGGGTGCTGGGGGGCTACTGTGGACCGAGGAAGGGAGGAGGCAGAGTGCTGCGGGCTACAGGGGGAAATGCGTTGGGGTCCACGGGCTGCAAGAGGAGAGGCTACGCGTGGAGAAAAAGAGAGGCAACTTGGGAGAAAAAAACGCATGGACTAGGGTTAGGAAAGAAAAAAAATACAAAATAAAAATAAAAATGAATATTAAACAAAAAAATCAATAAAATGAAATGAAACATTAATTCACATAATAATAATAATGATAATAATAATAATAATAATAGTAATGCCTAAATGATAATAAAAAAAAGAATAACAACAATAATAATATTGAATAATGATAAAAATAAAAATAATAAAAGGAATTGTTATTATTATATGGCCAAAACAGTGGTGATAAAAATTGTAATAATGATAATAGTAATAAAGATTAATGAAAAAACACATCTAATAATAATAACACTATTATCTGAAACATTAACAACATCATTAATTAATTATTTATAACATAAAAATAAAAATGTCAATTATAATCATAATGATAAAAAAAATGTTAAAAATATTCATTTCTTCTTAATAGTAAAAATAAAAATTATTATTAACTGCATCAAAAATTTTAATTGACAACTATAGATGTGTGATTTAAATATAAAAACTCTTTATTTCAATTTTCCAAAGACAGTGGAATGCGCAGTTACGCGAGAGGAGCCATGTAGAGTTTCCAAAATGTGTTCCACTCACGCTCCCAATGATGTCGCCTGAAAAACGCAATTTTAACATAGACTAATTTTTTTTCTAGGGATCACCCCAAACCCGAGAAGATATTATTTAAGTATAAATAAATAATAAAATAAAATACACGCCTAAGTCGGGTGTGACAATTCTCCCCACCATAACGCTTTCTTCCCCCAAAAAGCCATCACACTATCTATCCGATCGATCAACACCTAAGGATTCCACATAAACATGATTCACCATCTTAACCCAAGGACATTTCACCGACCATATACAGGACTCAACCTCATTGCCCGAAATAAATCACCAACAGAGGAGTGGCCTGAACGGGCTCCCCACCATAAGAACTCAACTAGAATTCGACAAAAACTTAAGAGAAAATACAAAAAGATGGTGGGTATCCCCACCATAATGAACTAACCTATAAATGGACAAACAAAAATCCAATATAAACATGAACCGAGACTTACTCAAGCTAGAAAGAACACAACAAGAACATTTAAACAATTCAATCCTGTCTGAAAGTGATAAGAGTAGAACAGAAAACTCCACATGAACCAAAAACCCTTACCCCAAGAGCACGGGGGGGGGACCACTGATTAGATTAATTAAACAACAGCGAATAATTACTCATGACTTACCACTTCAGGATGGACACGATCTAGAACTACAACTGATTCACATGGGTGGTCTGCGCAGGGCCATTAATTAGAAACATGCATCCAAAAGGGACAATTACCGACATCACATGAGGGATAAGTTGATCGCGCACTTTGCAATAAGAAGATATTCAAAATGATAGAGAAACAAAAACATAAACACTAAAACTACCTCACCGCAATGACAGATCCGCATCTTAACCAAGCTCCTTAAAATTCCTTGGGGGTTCCTGACTACGCGGTGGCTTCACTCCGAGGCCTTTTGGCTGGAGCTCTAAGGGATGATGCGTCTCCTTCCTCACAGTCAGGTTCTGGTAATACCAATAAGAAACATTCACCTTTTGATTTGACAATAGAAAGGACAAGATTTTAAAATGAAAATCATAGAGCTATTGAAGACCAGTGTTCATCAAAAGACCCACGACATCTCATATATGTCAAAACCCAAAACAACATCAGTATAACTGCAACGATAAAATATCCATTACACTAAAAGGAAACATACACAAGAAACATTGAATAAAAACCCAACAACACATCACTTCTGAGAACTTCCTTCGTAGCGCTTTCTTGCAACACCCCAACAAAATCACCGCAAGTGACCTAGGCGTCCACAGTCCTGACAGGGCTTCAGAGCACTTGGACACGACAGCTTATTATGACCCATCTTGCCACACTAATAACACACGAAGATATCTCGCTCCAAAGAGGTTGATAAAAGATCCTGAGGCCTTTTGATTCCACGGCCTGCTCCATCCACTTTCAATTTCTTACTCAACTCTTTTCCAGGAAATTCACCACCGCTCATGGAAATTGAAGGAGGGAGGACAACTTTGAGCACTCCTGCCATCATGGATTTAGCATGAAAATCTTATCTCAACACATCGACAAAAGAAGTTAGGTTGGACTCTGACACCTTCGACTGTAGATCAGGGTGGAGACCCGCCTCTAAGCGTCGAGCCTTCATGGGGTTATCTATGGCATACCCTGAATCGTAAGGGACTAGCTCCACAAATCACTGGAAATATTCCAACATGGATTTTTCTCCCTACTTTAGACAACACATCTCCATCCCCTTCCTCTCCCTTTCTTCTTTAGAGATATACTGATGAATGAACAAAGCCTTAATGAACTCCCAAGTAAGCTCTTGACAGGGCTTGTTTCGAGACACTGACTTCCACCACATCCACGGTGAACCTTCAAGCATGATGGTTGAAAACTTGAACTTCAAAGACTCGAGCAAATCAACAAGGTTAAAGTCCCTTTCAATCTTCCACATCCACTCCCTCGCTACGGAAGGGTCTACTTGACCATAAAAGATATGTGGATTTAGCTTCCAAAACTCAAGCATAAAATCCTTAGGTTGATCAACCACACTACGATCACCCATCGAAGCTTCAAAGGGATAACCGCTAGACAAGGAAAAGTCAATGACCCAATCAAGGCCAACTGAATAAATAAAATTCCTCAAAAAACAACACCACGTATATGAAAGGCTGTAAACATAAGAAAATGAGCCATCATAAAATAAAAACATTTCTTTTGAACACAACTTTAATTTAAAACAATCTTGGTGGGTTAAACCCTCACCATTGGTATTCTTTAGAGTCTCACTCACATACTTGTTTTTGTGCCACCCCAGGAATCCATCCGCCATACCAGGCATCTGTCCACATTCCCACATATCACTATGAATATGAGCACCCCTAGGAACACCATGGCTGAAACAAAACAACTTCATTTTCCAAAAAACAAATCATCCACCCCATTTCATTTAAAACAATCTTTAAATTAAATATGCCATTTCAAACAACCATTTTTTTTCAAAACCAATTTTTCAGATACAAAAAACTTCCAAAAGTTGAAAGAGGCCAAAGGCTACTCAAAAAGGGAACTAGTGTCGGTGGGTGAGTTGACCATATGGTTGGCGGCCATATGTCAATCACGTCACTGACATGGAGAGTTTTTTAGGATCATGACCCTAGCTCCACATGGCTTTCCAGACCATGCAGATTAGGAGGACTATCAGACCAAACTCCCTTTGTCGTATCCCAATCACAAAACATCTCCATAAAAACCCAAAGAAACTAATTAAAACAAACATCCCATAGAAACCCGAGGATGATAATGAGCAAGAGTTCACGACGCTCTTCCTGCACCTACCCCTCGAGTCCCGACAGTCCTACTCCTTTTACTTTGAAATCCCATATAACAAAGGGTGCTCTGAAAAAGCAAGGTCTGCTAAGAGATGACCCCTATGATACCATTTTTTCATGAACCAACCTGGGTCGACCCTGAACCGGTCACCCGAGCCGGTCCGCGACATGGCCTGAGAGGCATTCCTGATCCTCCCGGGATGGCGACAAGGGCCAGGGTATCAACGGAGGTTATGGGAATGATTTCACCCAATATAAATAAATAAAGCAGCAGAAATAATACAGAGCAATGCAGAATAAGTAAACCAAACAAAACGACCAAACATGAAAAAAAGAAAAAAAATAAAACTAACCAAACACGATGTCCAAACTAACTCCGTGCGACCTCACGGGTCACTCTCCAACATAATGATGAAGTGTCGCCAAAAGCGAGCACACCCATGATTTAGCATGCACAGACTCTAAAAACAGAAAAGAAAAATATGTGTGATTATTAAAAGTCAGTAGGCTAACCCGATATCTATTCCCAATTCACTACCTTTAAAATTAAAGAAACATCATTTCAAGATTGAACTGCAATTTATAAAAGAATGTTTTTCTAAATATTTTACTTAAAAACAAAGTACGAACCATTTCCATTGACAATTTCCAAATTTGGGTTCATTTCATTAGTGTCAATGAATTTTTAGAAAGGGAAGTGATGTTTATATTTTTCAAATTTGTACAAAGAGGATTAAACACTTTCATTTGAAAACCATTTCTAGAAACGAAATCAAAACCAATTTATCACTTTCTAAGGAAAACAATATACAAAAATGCAAAAAAGTAAGTACACAACAAGGGAAATGTAGAAATACATACAAGTACCAAATCATCACTGCAAGTAACTAAAATTCAATAGACATGGGTGAACCTAGGAGATCAAAAATAAACCAGGAGACACCAATACATGAGATAACATCCTTGTTGACATTTCACACACGATGAGATCAAAACACCCAATACGCTCGACCATCCTTTCTCAGGCATGACGAGGGAAAATCCCATAGTAATAAACCAAATATATCCACCTAATATGGGCCACTAGTCAGTACCATAACCTACCAATGCAGCAATCATTCATAGAATATTCTCTCAATATGCCAGATTCCCATGTCTCTAGTATTTGGAAAGGGGGCGAGCCGACTGATGCCAGCCGAGAATCCAATCACATACCTGTATATATATATATATAATAATGCACAACAGGCATCACACCTAGCCACTCCATAGGACTCCCTCTTTCCTTTAAACTACTCGAGCACGCGGGAGCCTCTAAGTGTGGCCTCCCAAACAATTATTCACAATCAAGGCAGAGGAGTTATCCCAGGAGGGTTTCAATCGAAACAATTTCATCATTTTTTAAGGTTCCAAATGGGCATTAAACACATTTCACAATCACCACTTTAAAAAGAACTATAACTCTTGTTCATACTTAAAAAGAAATAATTTATCATTAAAACCAGAACTTAATTGAAATTCCGTGAATTATGTTTAAAAGCCAAACTGCCATTCATTCACTACTGGGTGTCTGTTTGTCAAGAAAATATTTCAAGTGTCATGTATAAAATAAATGGCTTTTTTTACACCAAATAATCACTTAATAATTAATTATCTTATATTAAAAATTAATTATCTTATATTATCTCACATTTATTAAAATTAATAAAATATTTATTTTGAAAAATTAGTGTGCTCAAACAGCAGGAAATAATGTAACATAATTTTTTTTTAAAAAAAGCAGTGCAATGGGAACCTACCTCAAGACTAATGCATGATGACGGCACATGCTCTGAAACAAAATGTGGTGATGGCGCTCACTCGGAAACGCCCCACGCATGTCCTAAAAAGTCAAACTGACCAAAAAACATTTAATTAAAAGAACCCCTAATCAAACCAAGGTATATATATATATATCAAATAAAAATATCAATGGAGGATAAAACATGTGGGTACCAACAGAGGGTCGTGATTGGGAACAGACCATCGGAGGGCTGGTCAGCCAGTGCCAGTAGGGAGCGGGCGTCGAAACAGGGCATCATCAGAAAGGTGGACTGCTGCGCTCATGAGAAGAGGGTACACCAGCGGGGTATGTTCTGTCACGAGCATGCTCTGGTAAGGGAGAAGGCTAGCCAATCGGGAAAAAGCTGTCGGACCAGCGGAGGGGGTCCGCGTGGCTAGATGTAGTACGATAGGGGGCAGCGGCAAGGGTCTCCTGACAATGGTGGTATGAGGCGGCCGGTGGGTAGGATAAGGGTGAGCCAAAAGAGGTTCGAGGTGAGGGGCAGGGTGCGGGGTGGCCAGCGGGTAGCGGCCGAGCAGGAGGGCGAGGGCCAGCAGTGACTGGCTTCAAGAGAGGGCTCTGGGTGCGGTGAACGAGAGAGAGGATGGGGGAGGTCTGTGTTGGTTAGTAGGAGGGGGTGGTCGGGATGAGACCGGACCAGAGGTAGTAGGAGGAGAGGAAGAAAAGGTTCTAGGGGGTCGCGCCTCCAGCTTGAGGGGGAGTCGCGCCTGTGAAGGAGGGGCAGTGGGGTCGCCGGGTCCGAGCGATGCTGGGGCACGTTGCATGGGGACAGGAGGAGTCGCTGGATTGGAAGGTCGCAGCGGTGAAGCGCTGAAGGGGGGAAAGAGGGCCAGATGTGGAATAGGGGAGGGTTTGAACTGGCTGGGATAGGGGGATCCTATGACGGGAATTAGGATCGCACTAGGGGTGCGGCGCCACACGCAGGGGAGGCTGAGGCTGGAGGCACGGTGCAAGAGGGAGAGAAGAAGGGTTGACGCCAGGAGAAGTTGGTTGCTGCACTGGAAAGGAGGAAGGGAGCAGTGGCAGAGGAGGCCGGGCCGGGTGCTGGGGCCTGCTGCAGACAGAGGAAGGAAGGAGGCGGAGTGCTGTGGGAAACAGTAGGAAAGGCGCTGGGGTGCGCGGGGTGCAAGAGGAGAGGCGGCATCCGGAGAAAAAGAGAAGCAGCGTGGGAGAAAAAAAAAGCATAGACTAGGGTTAGAAAAGAAAGAAATAATACAAAAATAAAAATAAAATTGAATATTAAACAAAAAAACAAATCAATAAAATGAAATGAAACATTAATTCGTATAATGATAATAATTATGATAATTAAAATAATAGTAATGCCTAAAGTATAATAATAAAAGTAATAACAACAATAATAATAATGAATATTGAGAAAAATAAAAATAATTATTATTATATGGACAAAACAGTGGTGATAAAAATTGTAATAATGATAATATTAATAATGATTAATGAAAAAACACATCTAATAATAATAACACTATTATCCGCAACATTAACAATATCATTAATTATTTATTTATAACATAAAAATAAAAATGTCAATTATAATCATTATGATAAAAATAAAAATGATAAAAATATTCATTTCTTCTTAATAGTAAAAAATAAAAATAATTATTAACAACAACAAAAATTTTAATAGAAAACTATATATGTGCGATTTAAATATAAAAACTCTTTATTTCAATTTTCAAAAGACACAGGAATGTGCAGTTACGCAAGAAGAGCCGTGTAGAGTTTCCAAAATGTGTTCTGCTCACGCGCCCAATGGCGTCGCCTAAAAGAACGCACTTTTAACATAGACTAAAATTCTTTTTCTGGGGCTCACCCCGGACCCTAGAAAAAATTATTGAAGGATAAAGAAATAATAAAATAAGAAACACGCCTATCTCGGGGTGTGACATCTAGAGGGGTGGGGTGCCTTTTAGGGTGTGTTGTCTGTCCAGGGTTATGGTGGTGTCCAAGGTGGTGGGGGTCCAATTGGGTAGGGTTTGGGAAGCCCCCTCACCCACCTTGACACAAACCTCTCCCCCTAGACACACCCACCCCCATGGACACCCCCCACCCTAGACAGGCCCCCACCCCCCATGGACACCTCCACCCCCTGGACACCCTGGGTAGCCCCCAACCCTCATGAACATTATGAGTTTCCAATGGAATCTCATGTTTGTTGGGAGATCATTATGAGTTTCCAATGGAATCTCATGTTTGTGGACGTGCAATAACTGTGGGTATTGTGAAAACTGATATCATGGAGCTTGTTACCGAAGATAATTTGGGCATCAACGTGGTGAAAATTGTTTCCATGTAAGTCTTAACACCTTTCCCCTACGTTATATTTATTAAAAATGTATACTTATGTCTGGTTTGTATTAGGTATCATTATAACATGTGTGAGAAGAATGAGCGGATAGATATATATGGGTTCATGGACCCGCATTTTATTTCCCCTGAAGCACATGCATAGGATAAGGAACAAAGAATGCTTTATATTGTTGAATGATTTGAACAGAATATAATCACACAGTGTTGGATGATGCCTTTTTGTGAGAGGTATGAATCATATCTCTAGAAAAGAGTTCATTATCTTTTAACATAAAAAACCACTAACCATAAATTATCTTTTAACAATGATCATTGGATGTTAGGTGTTTTTTCCCAATGGAGAAAACACTTTATTGGATATGATTTGTCCGTGGAGATGTGTGGGAATGTTTTAAGAGTATGTTGGAAAAGTAAGTTTCAATTTCTTAATAGTTGTATATATTATAATGAATTATAACTTTATTTTATTTGTATAATTTTTTAACAAGGGATGCGTCTACTTTTGAAAAAACATAAAGAAAAGGAGTACTAAGATCAAATATGTAAAATTAAAGGTAAATATCCATTTATAATTTGTACCTTTTGATGTATTGAAAAAAAATAATATTTTGAATTTACACCCATTCAAACAGAATTTTCATGAACAAAAAGGAGTCGTCGAATGCAGATATTATATGTTAAGATTTATGTATGAAATAATTACAACTGGAACACCTGTGAACTTTGACAAGGTAATATTTCCTTTTAATATTTGACATTTTAAGGATTTACTCTTAAACTTTTCAATAATATTTCATTTGATTTATTCATTATACATGTTAACTACTATCCTTCTATTTTGTATCTATTTGATGACCATCAACCCTATAGTGCTCAAGAGGTGAAACACTTACATGTGGAATGGTCAATTTATTTTACAGGTTTGATTGTATTTTAGTTTGTTTGTAGTATAAAAAGTAATTTTGAATATTCCCATTATAATTGTGTATTTGGTAGTTGTTTAGTTTGGATTAAGGTTTTTGTGTGTTCATTTTATGTTATGAATGTTATATATGTGAATGATTAATTTTTCTCTACTTCTTATTTTGGTCTAGTTCTGATGGATTTTTTTGTATGGATTCTGGTCTGGGGGGGTTTCCAGGGGTGTGGGGAGGTATCCCGGAGGGTGGGAGGTCTGTCCAGGGGGATTGGGGTTGTCCAGGAGGGTGGGGGTGTCCAAGGGTGTGTGTGTGGGGGGGGAGTGGGTTCCAGGAGGGTGGGAGGGATGTCCAGGGGTGGGGGCTATTTATGGTGGGGGGGGGGGGCTGTCAAGGGGGTGTCTAGGGGGTGGGGGTGTCCAGGGTTATGCGCGGGATGTCCAAGGGGTGTAGGGGTGTCTAGTGGTGTTAGAGGGCTATCCAGGGGGTGTCGAGGGGTGTGTGTTTGTGGGGGGGGGGGGTGCCCAGTGGGGTCAGGGGGCTTTCCAGGGCTGTATAAGGGATGTTCAGTGCGGTGGGGGGTGTCCAGGGAGTCCATGAGGGTTGGGGGTAGTCTAGGGGGTGTCCAAGGGTGTGGGAGGGTTGTCCATGGGGAGTCTAGGGGGTGTCCAGGGGTCTGGTGGGGGGGGGGGGTCCTAGTGGGTTCAGGGGGCTTTCTAGGGGTGTAGGAGGGCTATCTAGTGGGGTGGGGAGTTCTAGGGGTGTGGGAGGGCTGTCCAGGACTTCGGGCCACCCAGGCCTTCAGGTTAGTAAGGTCTTCGGGCCACCTCAAGGCCTTCGGGCCACCTTAAATGCAGATGAAAACCAGACAACCTAAGAGGAACAAGCTCTACAAGGAGGATGAGCATGGAGCTTTCACCACATCAGAAGCTAAACAGATTGCAAGAATGAGAGGGTATGGCCCCTACCATCGGGACAAGCCCGTGCATGCATGGGAAAGCCTAGCCGAACAGCCATGCGAAGGTGGAGAGGTGATTTGACGATGAAGATGATGAGGAGGAGCAGTTCCAAGTAGTTATTCTGGGTTTTATGTAATTTTTGAAGCCTATGGACAAATGAATTACTCTAAGGCCTACGGGCCATGTAATACATACACCTATGGGCCTTGTAAGGGTTCCACCTCACCCCTTGAAAGGTGGACTATCAAAAATCAATAAAAAAATGAAGGCCTTCGGGCCATTGGAGGTGGGAGGGCTGTACATAGGGTGTTTAGTGGGTGTCCAGGTGTGTGGGAGGGTTGTCAAGGGGTGTGGGGGGTGCCTAGTGGGGTCAGGGGGATTCATAGGGGTGTGGGTGGGCTGTCCAGTGGGGTGGGGCGTGTCCAGGGTGGGCATGAGGGTTGGGGGAAGTCCATGGGGTGTCCAGGGGTGTGTGTGTGGGGGGGGGGGGTGATTCACGCTCAAATTTACCCAAGAGATGAAGGTAGAACGGTCCTTGTAGTTTAGCTTGGTTATCAAATCATCAGAGACCTAAGAAGAAACCTATATACACGTACATTATATGGACTGTTTTTGGCAATGAAGTGGCCAACTTGGGTTGATTTTTTAAGGGCTTAAAGGATAACTAATAGATTTAAGTGAATTCAATTTAAAATAATGAGTTGATCCTTGGTTATCCCTCGGGGTGGATTGGACGTATTTCCTTTTCAATGATTTCAATTTCTTATATTTGAGATGGGTTCATTTAAGAAGATAAAACAACATCATCATTTACTGGTTTAATTCCTACACCCTTTAATATTAATCACCTATACACATGAAGGTTCAATGTTTTGATCACTTCAAGGTAAAGGTTCGTAATAGCACATGAAGTGTGTGGCCTTAAATTCAACACGGACGATGGAGTTTAAAAATCATCAAATAAAAATCTCAATTACAGAAGTGATTATACATTAATGAGTTGATAAATAACATCCAATCCAGCCCCTTGATACTCCCTTGGATCAAACCATAAGTGGGTATGCCCTCCATTGATTCTATGTTTTCAATGGAAGCGGAAATTAGACTCATGAGGGAGGAGATGGAGAAGTAAACAAAACAATAAAAATAAAATGATCACTCCATCGTTGTGTGAATAATTTCACAAGATATGGTGTGAATAAATTCACTCCTTAAGGCAAAGGACTCACGGTGAGATGGAGAAAAATATAATAAGAGGAGATGCAGAACTTTTATTAAGAAACTAAAGTTAATTGAACAACTTACATGTGAAAGACAAACTTTAGACAACAAAATCACAGCATAACATTACAATTGAACAAAGCACCAAAGATGATCAAACTACACCACCACCACTGACTTAAATAAGCATTTTGGAAGCCTTGGGTCGAGCCTCCAACTGTAAAAATCATCCCACATGATTATGGTAGACCTAGGGTGGTGGAAATCTTGTGGAACTTGGACTTTTCTACATTTGACCCGAGGTGGCAACCAGCTTTCATCCACCGATCAGAAGCACTTGGAAGTCCTTCTAGATGGCTGAATTTATAAGGCCCTGGCTTTAATCCTTAATTAATATTAAATTAAATGAATAATGTACATTGAGGATCTTTTCAGGTTTAGAGTTTTATAGAATTAGGACATAACTATTACATCTCAAAAGATTACAAAGTAGACACTTCTTCTAAGATTCCATAAAATAAAAAAAAACTCTTAAAAAGAAACATGTCTAGTTCCATGTTTTATATAGCATGACTTTCCCTTGATCCCATCCTTGACCCTATTCCACATTAATTCCTGTGAAAAAACATTTCAAAAAAAACTTGGGGTGAGCATAAAAAGCTCAGTAAGGGATACACAAAGAATGAAAACTGTTGGTTTTTCAAACATCAAGTAAACCATGTATACTTTATCAAAGTAATACCTTCACCTTCATGAAGTAGTAAAAACTATTCACTGAATAAAATATCATTACTTACCTTTTTGTAACCAAAGGATTATCATAAAACCCATATAAAGAACACATAACATATATAAAGGTAACATGGGACATAAACATACTTAAGTGGAATAACCATACGGTCAACTTACACACATATCACTTAATGGAATAGCCATAAGACCAACTTCCATTCAAACTTAATGGAATAGATATACAACCGACTTCCATACCCAATGCATTGGAGGTTATAACGTAACCACCCGTCCTGGTATTCACGGCACCACCCATCGTATGCTTCATCCCGTAACCACCCGTCAAATGTCCAAGTACCATTATAAAATCATAAGACATAAAGCAAACATAAAGGAAAGAAAATATTTCCACACTTTGATCACAATATATCACTCAAATATATTGACATAAAAAATCCATTATAAAAACCATTTTCAATACCAAAATAAATAAAAGAGTATATGGTATTTATTTCATTTTAAAAACATTACGGCTTGTTGAGGAAGCCAAAGATAAAATAATACTCACGGCGGCGGAAAAGGTCGTTGTCACCGCGTACGTTAAAAGAAACATTCTTTTTTGTAGTTTTGTAAAACGCTTCGTAGAAAAAGATTCCTTTTGTATAGAAGTAAAAGTCAAAGGGGTTTATACACCGTATTAAATAAAGTTGTGTATAAAATGAAATATGCCTCAATGAAAGGAGATTGAGATAAAGTCCCTTACCTCAGGTCCGACTTGACTCGATCATTCTTTAACGTCATGAATAATAAACTTGAGTTAATTTCTATCTGCTTAAGAACCTTTTTCAAGTTAATTATTTCTTTTTATCACTTATTTCCATGTTATAAACATTATGTAACCATTTAAGTTAATAATGTTTTTTTTTGATATTTGGTTCTTAAGTCGAAAGTGGACTTCTTACTATTACATGTTGTTCGTGTGGTCAAAGGTTCTTTATATCCAGAATGACATTCCTGATTTTGATATCATATATATCATATATATCCAGAATATACATGTATTTATAATATTACATAATCATTTATAGGTAAGAAATGAAATACACCGTTCATGGAGACGGTAAGACGTACGTACGCATGAACGCTACTTTCATTTCTTTGTCATATTAATGGAATTAAAACTAAATGAGAGGTATGCATATTTTAATTAAAAAATTATATTCATCATTTAGATGTATAATTCATCATATATATCCATTATATACATGTACTTATAATAGTACATTACATTTGGGGATAAGAAATGAAATGCACCGTTCATGGAGACGGTAAGCCGTACGTACGCATGAACGCTACTTTCATTTCTATCTCATACTTTAATGGAAATAAATAATAATTATATAGAGGTATATTATAATTCTAGTATAACATCATATATAATAACTTTAAATCCATCCTTTATACGTCCCACATATGGTATTAACAAATCAAATCACTTTGAGGGGGCGGTAGTCCGCACTTCCTTAAATGAAGATATCATGTTTACCCATAATGGAAACCATAAAGGTAAACCAAAAATGAAAAATAAAGAAGAATAAAAAAAAATAAACATATTATATATCATATATAAATATAGTGTCATCTTAATGGCCACCTTTGAAGGTGTTATATGAGTGTTGAACAATCATCGTTTCGTGAGAAGAAATTCTCCATCCACGGAAACAGTATGTTCTTTAACAATTATATGTAGGTGTGTGTAAGTTTAGCTCGAATACTTCTTATAAAAAAATCCTAGTATATTGAGGATACTGTATTTGTTACAAAAGAAAAGAATAAAAAGAGTTTAGGGGGTTGGAGAAGCAAAATAAAACAAAAGGACTCAAAAGAAGACATTACCTTAAAATTGGGTAACTCCCTTTGGTTTGAACTCAAAGGCTTCCTTGGGAAGACTTCTGCCCAAAGTGAGGCTTCAAGGAGTAAGATAGGGAAGTTGAGAGACAAAATGGGCAGGGGTTGGCCGAGCCAAAGGCTTTAAGAGTGTGGGTAAGGAGGTAGAGGTGGGGGCCTTTTATAAGAGGAGAGGAGGGGCACTCTTGTAAAGTTACAAAATGTTACTTTATTTTCAAAAGAGTTTCGGATTTTAAAAGTCCCACATTGATTTATTTAGAGGATAAGGTGATCAGGGTTCAAAATACACTCATACAATAGGTTTTGGACATGATTAGGTCTTAGATTTTACATTATCTTTCCATTTTATTTAAATCGTTAAACAATGAGGTCATCACAGCATCATCATGATGTCATAAATAATTTAATTTATTTAATGTCTAAAAATTATAAAACAAATACCATGATGTAGGAAATCTTTTTAGATTTCCAATGACTATTTATAGTCAAATATATGACTTGTATAACCCCATGTAAAAATTGTTTTAGTAAAACATTTTATGTTTGTGTCATTTTTTACTTTAACATTAAATAAAAGGAATTTATGTCATTTTCCAACCAAAGTGGCTCCATGGGGTCCCCAAGTTGACCCATGGATTCTATTGGTCGTCCATGACACATCCAATGAGTGTAGGACATGTTTCTAGGTCATTTCATTTTATTAAAACATTATTCTTACCTTAAACTACACTAATTATCTCTAATCGCGATTAAAAACTTAATAAGTTACTATTCACCAAAAAATTATTTTAATCCCATTGAACCACATTTTACTTCTTAATGACAACCATTTATGTTGGATTTTTTAAATTCAACACACAATGATGGAAAATTTTCATTTAAACGGAAAATCAGTTTTTATAAGTACCACTTAGTGGTTTCACTATTCATCACAAATTGAAGTTTTTCAGAAAAATACCAAAACTTCTCCCTAAGCTATATTTGATATTTTGAATTCAAAAATGAAGTCCATTTTACAAAATTCAAAACATATAAGTTGCATTAATTAATTTAATAATTAATTCCCACTGTCAAAACAAATAGCGTGTTTTTATGAAATAATAAGTATCAAAAGATTGACACCAATTTAAGTCCAATTTCAAAGTGAAATTGATTCCAATGACCACCATTGGATTAAATTGTAAAAATATATTCTAATTTCACATTAAAACCAATTCAAAAGATAATATAATCATCTTAATAAATTAGATTAAAAATAGGTTTTCAATTAAAATACAACATTTACACTATTCATTAAAAAATGAACTTTATCGGAAAAATACCAAAAAATTACTCAAAGTAATATTTGATGTCCCGATTCTAAAGAAGAGTTTTATTTGGTCCAATATAATGTATAAGAGTGATCGAAACTATATTTAATGACTGTTCGCCATCAAATGTTGATAAGTGGTCCTTTCGTGAAATTTAGAGTATATATAAAATTGAATTATTTTCGTATTTTAAGCCTTTATCCTTTTTTAGATAAATGTAAAAACATTTAAAAAACTTATATAATAATATTTTAGTTATTTCTATCCATTCCTGCCAATACAACGGCTACGTACTAACTAACATTTAAAATAATGTTATTTTATTACTAGTGTGCAACGTACGTTTTCAAAGAAACTCTTTGTTGCGTATCAAGTACGCTATCGAACATAGAAACCCCTTTAAAGTAAAATTAATATTTAATTCGAAAATATTAATAAATATGAAAATGTATTATTCTTTATTTACCTGGGATGTTACATCCTTCCCCCCTTTTGGGAATTGCATCCTCACAATTTTATTCACTTATCAAAATAAGTGGGGGTATTTATCCCTCATAGCATTTTCAGATTCCCATGTTGCCTCTTCAATCATATGGTTTTTCCAAAAAACCTTTACCTGATGAATCACCTTATTCCATAACACCTTCTCCCTATGGTCAAGAATCTGGACTGGTTTTTCCTCATAAGATAGGTTCTCTTCCAGCTGAACTACCTCTGGACTCAAAACATGAGATGGATCTGGCACAAACTTTCTCAGCATCGAAACATGAAAAACATTGTGTACCTGAGATAAACTTGGAGGTAATGCCACTCTGTATGCAACTGATCCAACTCTCTCCAGAATTTCATATGGTCCAATGAACCTTGGACTCAGCTTTCCTTTCTTACCAAATCGCATCACACTTTTCCATGGAGAAACCTTGAGAAAAACATGATCACCTACCTCGAAAGATAGATCCTTCCTCCGGTTATCCGCATAACTCTTCTGCCTGCTCTGAGCTGTTCTCATGTGTTTCTAAATCAACTGAACTTTTTCTGCCATCTCTTCTACCAATTCTTGTCCCATCAGCTTCCTTTCACCCACTTCATCCCAAAATGCTGGAGTTAGACACTGCTTCCCATATAATTCCTCAAATGGTGCCATCTGTATACTGAAATAAAAACTGTTATTATATGAAAACTCAACCAAAGAAAGATGTTGGTCCCAACATCCCTGATAATCCATCGAACAAGCTCGTAGCATATTCTCCAAGGTCTGAATTGTTCGTTCTGACTGCCCATCTGATTGAGGATGAAAAGCTATACTAAAATTTAATTCAGTACCCAACGACTTCTGAAGGCCTTTCCAAAAGTTAGAAGTAAACCTGGGATCACTGTTAGATACAATGGAGAGAGGAACTCCATGTAACCTGACTATCTCTCTAAGATACAAACGGGAAAGTTGATCTAGGGAAAAAGTATCTCGTATAGCAAGGAAATGAGCAGATTTAGTCAAGCGATCAAAAATAACCCAGATTGCATTATTACCTCGAGATGTCCTCTATATCCCACAACGAAGTCCATGGATATATTCTCCCATTTAAACTCTGGAACTGGTAAAGGCTGAAGCATCCCTTTCGGTAACTTCTGCTCTACTTTAACATACCGACTAGTCAAACACTTCACAGTAAAATCAGCAATATCCCTTTTCATTCCATCCCACCAGTAATACTCCCGCAGATCTCTTTACATCTTAGTACTGCCAGGATGAACTGAAAACAGGGAACTATGAGCCTCACATAACAACTCATTCTTCAACTGTGAATCACAAGGCACACATAATCTCTTCCCAAATCTCAAAACACAATCACTATCAATATTGAATTCAGGAAACTTAACCTTCTAAAATGGCTCTACCTTTTTCTGAAACTCACTGTCTTTCCTCTATGCTTGCTTAATTATGTCTGATAGGGAAGATATCACTAATACCTGAAACAAAACAGAAGAAATTCCTGCACCAACAACTTCTATGCCAAAGTTCATCAAATCAAAAACCAAAGGATCTCGTTCCAAACGTATCATGATTAATGAAGCATTACTTTTTCGACTCAAAGCATTGGCCACTTTATTTTCTTTTCCCGGATGGTAGTGAATTGTACAATCACAATCCTTGATTAATTACAGCCATCTCCTCTTTCTCATGTTCAATTCTTTCTGAGTGAATATATACTTTAAACTTTTGTGATCAGTATATATTTCACACTTTACTCCATAAAAATGATGCCTCTAAATTTTTAAAGCAAAAAAAACAGCAGCTAATTCCAAATCATGTGTAGGGTCATTTATCTCATGAGTTTTCAACTGACGTGAAGCATAAGCAATTACCTGATCATTCTGCATAAGGACATGTCCAAGTCCCTTCAATGAAGCATCACTTTATATAACAAACTCACCATTCCTGGAAGGAAGTGCCAAAACTAGAGCATTCACTAATCTTCTTTTCAACTCCTGAAAACAATCATCACATTATTTTGTCCAGATGAACTTAACACCCTTACGAGTTAGCTAAGTCATTGGACTAGATAACCATAAAACATTTTCAACAAACCTTCGGTAGTAACCTGCCAAACCATGGAAACTACGGATCTCGGTTACATTTGTGGGTCTTAGACATTCTTCAACAACTTTTGTTTTAGCAGGATCAACAGTTATGCCATGTTTTGAAACAATGTGACCCAGGAAAGAAATTTTTTATAACCAAAACTCACACTTGCTGAATTTTCCATATAGTTTTTTTTCTTTTAAGGTTTGCAAGATAACCCTTAAATGACTTCCATGCTCCTCTTTAGTTTTAGAAAACACCAAAATATCATCAATAAAAACAGCCAACATTTTTTACCTGAGTCAAATGAGCCATCACTACAACAAACTGTTTAGTTCTGATTATGACCATCTCAGGATACTAATTTGAAAGGTCATTTCCCACTATATGCCTTCCCAGAAAATCTGTTCTGTTTCCTCCATGAAAAACCATTCTGAACAAACATGTCTTAGATGAAGCAACATGGTAATCTTTAAATGCTATATCATTCAATCATATTATAATTTAACACTTTTCTAACTCCCAAAGTTGTCTAAACCGACCTCTGATACCAACTATAAGGCCCCGACCTTAATCCTTACTTAATATTGAATTAAATGAATAATTCACATTGAGGATCTTTTCAGGTTTAGAGTTTTAGAGAATTAGGACATAACTATAACATCTCAAAAGATTAAAAAGTAGACACTTATACTAAGATTCCATAAAATAATAAAAAACTCTTAAAAAGAAACATGTCTAGTTCCATGTTTTATATAGCATGACTTTCCCTTGATCCCATCCTTGACCCTATTCCACATCAAGTCCTGTGAAAAACATTTCAAAAAAACTTGGGGTGAGCATAAAAAGCTCAGTAAGGGATACACAAAGAATGAAAACTGTTAGTTTTTCAAACATCAAGTAAACCATGTATACTTTATCAAAGTAATACCTTCACCTTCATGAAGTAGTAAAAACTCTTCACTGAATAAAATATCATTACTTACCTTTTTGTAACCAAAGGATTACCATAAAACCCATATAAAGAACACATAACATATATAAAGGTAACTTGGGACATAAACATACTTAAGTGGAATAACCATACGGTCGACTTCCACACATATCACTTAATGGAATAGCCATACGTCCAACTTCCATACAAACTTAATGGAATAGCCATACGGCCGACTTCCATGCCCAATGCATTGGCGGTTATAACATAACCACCCGTCCTGGTATTCACGGCACCACCCGTCATATGGTTCATCACATAACCACCCGTCAAATGTCCAAGTACCATTATAAAATCATAAGACATAAAGCAAACATAAAGGAAAGAAAACATTTCCACACTTTGATCACAATATATCACTCAAATATATTGAAATAACAAATCCATTATAAAAACCATTTTCAATACCAAAATAAATAAAAGAGTATATGGTATTTATTTCATTTTAAAAACATTACGGCTTGTTGAGGAAGCCAAAGATCAAATAATACTCGCGGCGGCGGAAAAGGTCGTTGTCACCGCGTACGTTAAAAGAAACATTCTTTTTTGTTGTTTTGTAAAACGCTTGGTAGAAAAATATTCCTTTTGTATAAAAGTAAAAGTCAAAGGGGTTTATACACCGTATAAAAGAAAGTTGTGTATAAAACGAAATATGCCTCAATGAAAGGAGATTGAGACGAAGTCCCTTACCTCGGGTCCGACTTGACTCGATCGTTCTTCAACGCCCTGAATAATAAAGTTGAGTTAATTTCTATCTGATTAAGAACCTTTTTCAAGTTAATTATTCCTTTTATCACTTATTTCCATGTTATAAACATTATGTAACCATTTAAGTTAATAATGTTTGTTTTTTTTTATATTTGGTTCTTAAGTCGAAAGTGGACTTCTTACTATTACATGTTGTTCGTGTGGTCAAAGGTTCTTTATATCCAGAATGAAATTCCTGATTTTGATATCATATATATCATATATATCCAGAATATGCATGTATTTATAATATTACATAATCATTTAGAGGTAAGAAATGAAATGCACCGTTCATGGAGACTATAAGCCGTACGTACGCATGAACGCTACTTTCATTTCTTTGTCATATTAATGGAATTAAAACTAAATGAGAGGTATGTATATTTTAATTCCATAATTATATTCATCATTTAGATGTATCATTAATCATGTATATCCATTATATACATGTACTTATAATAGTACATTACATTTGGGGATAATAAATGAAATGCACCGTTCATGGAGACGGTAAGTCGTACGTACGCATCAACGCTACTTTCATTTCTATCTCATACTTTAATGGAAAGAAATAATAATTATATAGAGGTATATTATAATTCCAGTATAACATCATATATAATAACTTTAAATCCATCCTTTATATGTCCCACATATGGTATTAACGAATCAAATCACATTGAGGGGGCGGTAGTCCGCACTTTCTGAAATGAAGATATCATGTTTACCCATAATGGAAACCATAAAGGTAAACCACAAATGAAAAATAAAGAAGCATAAGGAAAACATAAACATATTATATATCATATATAAATATAGTTTCATCTTAATGGCCACCTTTTAAGGTGTTATATGAGTGTTGAACAATCATCGTTTCGTGAGGCAGAAATTCGCCATCCACGGAAACAGTATGTTCTTTAAACATTAGATGTAGGTGTGTGTAACTGTAGCTCGAATCCTTCTTATAAAAAAATCCTAGTATATTGAGGATACTGGAGTTTTTACAAAAGAAAATAATAAAAAGAGTTTAGTGGGTTGGAGAAGAAAATAAAACAAAAGGACTCAAAAGAAGACATTACCTTAAAATCGGGTAACTCCCTTTAGTTTGAACTCAAAGGCTTCTTTGGGAAGACTTCTGCCCAAAGTGAGGCTTCAAGGAGTAAGAGAGGGAAGTTTAGAGACAAAATGGGTAGGGGTTGGCCGATCCAAAGGCTTTGGGAGTGTGGGTAAGGAGGTAGAGGTGGGGGCCTTTTATAAGAGGAGAGGAGGGGCACTCTTGTAAAGTTACAAAATGTTACTTTATTTTCAAAAGAGTTTCGGATTTTAAAAGTCCCACATTGATGTATTTCGAGGATAAGGTGATGAGGGCTCGAAATACACTCATCCAATAGGTTTTGGACATGTTTAGGTCTTATAATTTACATTATCTCTCCATTTTATTTAAATCGTTAAATAATGAGGTCATCGCTGCATCATCATGATGTCATAAATAATTTAATTTATTTAATGTTTAAAAATTATAAAAAAAATACTATGATGTAGGAAATCTTTTTAGCTTTCCAATTACTATTTATAGTCAAAAATATGACTTGTATAACCCCATGTGAAAATTGTTTTAGTAAAACATTTCATGTTTGTGTCATTTTTTACTTTAACATTAAATAAAAGGTATTTATGTCATTTTCCAACCAAAGTGGCTCCATGGGGTCCCCAAGTTGACCCATGGATTGTCGTGGTCGGCCATGACACATCCAATGAGTGTAGGGCATGTTTCTAGGTCATTTCATTTTATTAAAACATTATTCTTACCTTAAACTACACTAATTATCTCTAATCGCGATTAAAAACTTAATAAGTTACTATTCACCAAAAAAATTATTTTAATCCCATTGAACCAAATTTTACTTCCTAATGACAACCATGTATGTCGGATTTTTGAAATTCAACACCCAATGATGGAAAAATTTCATTTAAACGGAAAATCAGTTTTTATAAGTACCACTTAGTGGTTTCACTATTCATCACAAATTGAAGTTTTTCAGAAAAATACCAAAACCTCTCCCTAAGCTATATTTGATATTCTGAATTCAAAAATGAATTCCATTTTACATATTTCAAAACATATAAGTTTCATTAATTAATTTAATAATTAATTCCCGCTGTCAAAACAAATAGCGTGTTTTTCTGAAACAATAAGTATCAAAAGATTGACACCAGTTTAAGTCCAATTTCAAAGTGAAATTGATTCCAATGACCACAATTGGATTAAATGGTAAAAATATATTCTGATTTCAATTTAAAACCAATTCAAAAGATAATATAATCATCTTAATAAATTAGATTAAAAATAGGTTTTGAATTAAAATACAACATTTACACTATTCATTAAAAAATGAACTTTATCGGAAAAATACCAAAAAATTACACAAAGTAATATTTGATGTCCCGATTCTAAAGAAGAGTTTTATTTGGTCCAATAGAATGTATAAGAGTTATCAAAACTATATTTAATGACTGTTCTCCATCAAATGTTGATAAGTGGTCCTTTCGTGAAATTTATAGTATATAAGCCTAAAATTGAATTATTTTCATATTTTAAGCCTTTATCCTTTTTTAGATAAATGTAAAAACATTTAAAAAACTTATATAATCATATTTTAGTTATTTCTATCCATTCCCGACAGTACAACGGCTACGTGCTAACTAACATTTAAAATAATATTATTTTATTACTAGTTTGCAACGTACGTTTTCAAAGAAACTCTTTGTTGCGTATCGGGTACGCTATCGAACATAGCAACCCCTTTAAAGTAAAATTAATATTTAATTCGCAAATATTAATAAATATGAAAATGTATTATTCTTTATTTAGCTGGGATGTTACAGAATCAGAGTGGGACATAGAAGAAGAAAATGGATCCCCATATGTCTCTTAACCTAATGTAAAATGTGGGCCCATTTTACATTTTAGATTCAGAGAAATGATTATATTAGGGGGATGTTTTTCTAGGACACAGAATCTGGCCCAGAATTTTATCTCTAACTTGGGCCATGTAAATGACCACAATGGAAGCCGAATTATCACTGTATGTTGAAGACTTATTTGTTCCTCTATATGCCTTATATCCTCCCACCAAATTTGGGCTTCATTGGGTATATAATGTGGCTCCCACAGTCTCATCAGTGGGATGGTGTTCAATTTGACTTCTCCAGAATTGTTTCCTTTCATCAAAAAATATCCCCATCTTCTTCCTTGAATTCTCCATTAATCCCTGAATCAAAAATGTTCATATTTAAGTGTATATCAATTTAACAAAATATAAAATTAACATATGTATAATTATATTCCTTAAAATCATATGAATTATTGGGTACATTGAATGATGTTCAAAAATGTACCATATAATAGTGCATTTTAAGAAGGTATTACAATCATAATGTGAAATGATGTTCAAAGTGTAAAATGCACTAAAATGGTGTTTATGAATAATAAATCACATGAATATTATATATATTAAAAATGAATATTAGCCTTATTTAGTGGCTAATCACACCCTCCAACTTGAGTTTTGCTAGCCCCGAGAAAAATATATCTCATCAAAAATGAAATTCAAATTCCCTTTTCCAAAAACATTTTAATACACAATGATCAACAAAAACCTTTATACCAAAGAATCATGAAACCCATCAAAATATTTTAATACAAGATAGTTTCATAAGTAGATCCCAATCCCAAGCCCATTCCTTTATTCAAATTCATTTCCATATTTCATCCAATATCAATTAAGTATGAGGATGTGTTGTGCATCATAATAGACATGGGGGTTCATCTTTATTCAAGGGGGAAATTACGGAAGAGTTAGGTGGAATCAAATTTCAATATTAAGATGAGTATTCCAATTTTTTTTGTATTATATATATAATTATTTTGTTTTTTTTTTTTAATTTTTCCATGGTAATTGAAATTGCACTCAAAAGAGTCAACCCCTGTAGCGAGACTTTGCCGATAACACCCGGGCTCAAATACCTTAGAGAACCAAGTGAAGCCCACATACTCGGGCATCATCTCGAGTTAACTCAGTCGAAAACAAATTCAAATTACAAAAAATAGAGATAAAATTACTAACACTGGGCCAGAGAACTATTGAGTCATGATCCCCAAGTGCCGAAAGCCACTCATTAGGTCATTATATTTCTCTACACTCAAATTTATTGTTTTTTTAATATTAATATTAAAACTAAAATGATAACCAAACCTATGATATTTATTTGGGGGACCCCATGAACTTAAATTAATACCCCACTATCCAAAGAACGTGAATTGTGATCTTTTTTTATTTGGATGTAAATATAAACGATGAAATATTACATTGGACATCCACACTTTCCAAAATATATGCTCATTAAATTATACAAGGATTAAAATAAGAATGTAGGAATGCTAAATTATTTGATATTTAGTTTCAAAGTGTGCAATGTGTATTACCATTTTCAAATTCAAAGGAATTTTTCCTTCCATTTGCACTTTTTTTTCTTCAAATCATTCATTTTTGTTACACGAAATCATTTTTTATTTTATCTCCCCCCCCAACATAAAATAACAATGTCCCCAGTGTTTAAGGAAAAGAAAATTTAGAAGTGGGTAGAAGTAGAGAATGAAAGTTCAAGAAGGAAATTGGAAATGAGGATCATGTAATGAAGTCACCTGGTGGTTGAAGTTGAAATTCTTGCTGCTCCCTTTTAATCCTTTGATATCCATGTCACTTGCAGAGTTCCCTAGTAGACAATGGAAAAACAAAACAAAACAAAACAATATATATATATATATATATATTTATTTATATAATAATGAAAGTAAAATATATGTATATATATTAAAATTATAGAATAAGGAAGCACAACAAACCCGTAGGTCAGTGGTAAGCGCGCGCCCCTTTCTCCCTTCGGTCCCGGGTTTGAATCCCTACGGCTTCGCTGGTTTTCACGGGGTTTGACCCATGACCCACGATGTGTCCCTTTTTATTATTATTATTATTATTATATTTTTATTTATTTATTTTTATTTTTATTTTAACCAACAAAAACATTAAAATAAAACAAACTGATGATACATTGTCTTATTTTTAAATTTCTGGGTAAGGCATTACTCAAGGATCACAAACGTGTCACGGATGAAAATGGTTCTCCCCTTTCATACCCATCCATACTCATAATATAAGAACAGGTCAACACCCTATTTTATATATATATAAAAATTCTTAATTAAAATATAAATTTTATTAAAACATAAAAATGATAGGAAACTTGAAAACCATGGGTTGCCTCCCATGCAACGCTTTGTTTAATGTCGTTAGCCTGACATGGATCCTAAATCTATCAATTTTTTCCCGGTTCATAGATTGTCTCATTGAACTCAACCTCTATTTCTTGTTTATTGAATGATTCAATGAATGGTTTTAACCTTTGACCATTGTCCTTGAAAATGTAACCACTTGTGGGATCTTGAATCTCTACTACCCCATGAGGGTACACATGATGCACTATGAAAGGACCCGACCATCTAGACCGTAACATTCCCGTGTGTAAATGATGTTTTGAACTATAAAAGAGCACAAGTTTTCCTGGTTCAAAATGTTTGACATTGATATTCCTAGATTGGTAGGCTTGAACTCTAGCTTTATTGATCATTGAATTTTCATAAGCCTCCATCCTTAGTTACTCCAGTTCATTGAGATCTAATTTCCTTTTTGTTCCGTCCAATGAGAGGTCATAATCCATTTTCTTAATTTCCAAAAAGGCCTTATGCTCAATTTCAACAGTTAAATGACATGCTTTTCCATAAACAAACCTATATGGTGACATTATTATGATGGTTTTGAATGTTGTACGATACGCCCAATGCATCCAAGAGTTTCTAGGACCAATCCTTCCTAGAAGGATTAAAATTTTTCTCAAGAATTTGTTTGATTTCACGATTGGATAACTCAGCTTGACCATTGGTCTATGGGTGGTATACAGTGGACACTTTATGATAAATACCATTCATAGACATGAGTGAAGGTAATGGGCGGTTGAAGAAATGGGTTCCCCGATCACTGATTATAGCCCTAGGAATTCCAAATCGAGAAAATATGTTCTCTTTCAGAAATCGAATCACAACTTGATGATCATTGGACTTAGTGGGAATGGCATCAACCCATTTTGAGACATAATAAACAACTAAGAGTATGTAGAGGTATCCCCTAGAGTTTGGGAAGGGACCCATGAAATCAATTCCCCAGCAGCCAAATATTTAAACTACTAAGATGGGAGTGAGTGGAATTTGATTCTTTTTTGTGATGGACCCTACTTATTGACACTTATGACAGCTTTAAAAAAATGTGTAGGAGTCCCTTGAGAGGGTGGGCCAGAAGAGACCACATTGAAGAATCTTAGAAGATGTTTTCTTAGCGGAAAAGTGACCTCCACATGCCTCAATATGACAGAATTTAAGGATGGACACTTGTTCAGATTCTGGAACACACCTCCTAATGACATGGTCTGGGTGGAACTTATATAGGTACAGGTCATCAAACACATAGTGTATAACATCAGAAAAGAATTTCCTTCGAGCTTGAGACCCTATGAATTTTGGAATGACTCTTGCAACTAAGAAATTGTCTATGTCGACATACCAAGGGCAGTCACTCATAGAGTATAGGTGTTCATCAGGAAATGAATATGACACAAAAAGGTGATTTGAGTTGGCTTTTAATTCCATCCTAGAGAGGTGATCAGCTACCACATTTTCTACGCCCTTTTATCCTTGATTGTGAAGTCAAATTCTTGTAAGAGAAGGACCCACCTAATCAGTCTAGCCTTAGTATCTTGTTTTTGAAAGAGGTATTTTAGTGCAGAATGGTCAGTGAACATAGTGATGGGGGATCCTAAGAGGTAGGACCTAAACTTATCAAAGGCAAGCACAGTAGCAAGTAACTCCTTTTCAGTGGTGTTGTAGTTGATTTGGGCCTCATTTAAAAACTTTTTTGCATAAGTAATGACAAAATGAGTTTTATCACAATGTTTTCCTAACACATCTCCTTCAGCAAAGTCACTGGTATCACACATAAGTTCGAAAGTAAGGTTCAAATTTGGAGATTTTATAATGGGATGAGAGGTGAGAGAGAATTTTAGGGTTGCGAATGAACCCTCATAGTTTTCTGTCCAATGAAATGGAGCATCCTTTGCTAGGAGTGCAGAAATGGGATGGGAGATTGAACTAAAGTCCTTGATGAATCTTCTATAGAAACCATCATGTCCTAAGAAAGACCTCACTTCCTTGACAGTTTTGGGTGATGGAAGGTGATGAAGGCTATCAACCATGGCTTTATCAACCTCAATCCCCCTACTTGAGACCAGATGGCCTAGAAATAGTCCCTCTTTAACCATGAAATGACATTTTTCTGAGTTTAGGACCAGATTATTTTCTTTAAATCTTGACAATAATCTCTCCACATTCTGTAGACATCCCTCAAATGTATCCCCAAACACAGAGAAGTCATCCATGAAGACCTCAAGAAAATCCCCTACCATGTCTAAGAATATTCCCATCATACACCGGTGGAAGGTTCCAGGGGAATTGCTTAAACCAAAGGGCATGCATTAGTGAATGTAGTCTTCCCATGATCCTCTAGGGAGACCTCAATTTGATTATACCATGAGTTCCCATCAAAGAAACAGTAGAAGGCATGACCTTCCACTCTCCCAAGGACTTGGTCAATGAATGGTAAGGGGAAATGGTCCTTCTTGTTGAATGAGTTTATCTTCCTATAGTCAATGAAGACCCTCCATCCACTACTCACCCTTGTTGGTATAATCTCTCCATCCTCATTGGTTATCACTGTTATTCTAGCCTTTTTTGGAACAACTTGGATTGGGCTCACCCATTCACTCTCAGCTATGGGATATATGATACCAGCTTTTAACAATTTCAGAAGTTCTTTCCTTACTACCTCCATGATATTAGGATTGATTCGCCATTGAGGTTGACGACATGGCTTTGAATCAGATTCCAAAACAATACTATAAGTCCCAATAAGCGGGATAATCCCAGGAATATCAGATAGGGTCCAACCAACGGCTTTCTTATGTTTCCTATGGACATATAGAAGCATCCTCTCATGATTGGCTTCAAGAGAAGATGAAATGAAAATGGGATGTGTTTGATTGTCCCCTAGGAAAGTATAATTGAGTGTAGCGGGAAGTTCCTTCAATTCAAGATCAGGTTGGTTCGGAATTTCAGAAGAATATTGGGACATTGGATCAAGTTCAATTTCTTTTTTTAGAGATTCAAGTAGGATTGATTTCCCACATGTAGAAGATTCTTCTACTAGATTGTCTTGATCAGATTTAGGGAAGGAATTTGGAGTGGTCTCCATGAAATTGGTTTCTTGAAAGGTTTCACTGATTGTTGCACCTAAGACTTAATCATAAGAGCAATTTGAAAATGATTCAAGCCAAGGAGATAAAAATCCTTCATATGAACAAAGGAAATCAATCTCATCCTGACTTAAACATTCATCAAATATTCCTTGATGTTCCATGAATTCATTACCAATGCTTCCTATCATGTTTACTTCATGAATGTCCTCATCATCCCCTATTTGTGAGCTAGCATTATAGATGTTCAAGTGTAGACTCATGTTCCTAAAGGTGATGGTCATGTTCCCATTTCGGACTCGGATAATAGAGTTGATTGTTGCAAGGAAGGGACAACCAAGGATGATTGGGGTTTGTTTTTTATTTCCTACGTTTGGATTGCTGTCAGGGACAATGAAGTCGGCAGGGTAGATGAAGTTTTCAACCATTACCAGAACATCCTTTAAAATACCCTTTGGAACCCTAATGCTATGATCAGAAAGTTGAAGTGTGACAGATGTGGGTTGGAGTTATTCTAGTCCTAACTGGTAGTACACATCATAAGGGATGAGATTGACACTGGCACCTAGGTCACACAATACCTTGACAACTTTGATCTCCCCTAGTTCAACATTTACTTAAGGGCAACCCGGGTCTTTCAACATAGGAGGAATTGTATGTTGAATGGTGTTACTCACATTAGTATCCAAAAGGACTTGGTTTTTATGTGAAAATTCCCTTTTAAAAGTGCACAAGTCCTTAAGGTACTTTGAGTAGGCAGGTATGGTTTAGATTTCATCGAGAAGGGGAATGTTCAACTTGACTTGTGAGAAGATTTCCATCAATGTTTCACTCAATTCATGCTTGGTTTTCCCCCTCATGCATTGAGGAAATGGTGAAGGTTGTGGGGTTTATTGTGGAAGAGTTGTTTCTTTGAAAATGTTATCATGTTTTTCAGTTTTATCATTTGGTTCAATTGAATTTTCATAAAAGTTTGAATCTTCAGATGGGTTTTGAATTAGTTGTTCAGGTTTCTCAATTGATTTCCCACTTCTTAAGACTGTCACATCCTTTAGTTTTTCGTGATTTGTTTGAGTACAACTTGACTCTCCCCTTGAAATTGAGGATGGAACCGCCTGAGTAGGCATGGGTTCCTTTCTAGTTTTGATGGTTTGAAGATCTTGTTTAAGGGAAGAGACTTCGAGTTCATCCTCTCCATTTGTTTGCACAGTTGTTCAAGTAGGCTTTGTGGAATATTTTGGGTTGGTTCTTGAGTAGATTGGTTTATCCCAGGGGATATTTTTGAGGTGGGATGGTTTGTTGAAAATAGACCGGTGGTTGTTGGTATTGGATAGGTTGGGTTTGGAACTGGTTATGGGATTGGTAGTTTTGATGGGGGTAAGGATTTGGTCCTTGTGGTTGGCTAGGTTGTTGGTTATCTTTCCAGTGGAAGACTGGGTGGTCATTATACCTTGGATTGAAGTTGTTTTGGTATTGCGGATTTTGAAAGTTCAAGGCATTTACATCTGCTGGGGGTCCTCCTAAAAGAACATCCTTGATGGATGGAATAGTTGGGAATTTGTCTTTCTTATTGTCATGTTTGTCACAAATTTTGCAAACAGGGTCTACAATTTGTATTGCATGGACTTTCCTAAGGTCTATTTCTTCAACCTTCCTAGAGAGTGATGCGAGTTTAGCCCTAAGTATTTCCTCTTCTCTAAGTGTATGAATTCTAGTAGTTCTTTGTGGCTTTTCAGAATAAGGTGAATTTCCCCATGTTTGGTTTTGTTCAGAAAGGCTTTCTAGATACTCGTAAGCATCATTTGGGGGTTTGTTTTTAAATGTTCCATTACACATCATGTCAATGAATTTTTTGTTCCCTAGACCCAAACCTTCATAGAAAAATCTCACTTGTTCAGGAATAGAAAAACCATGGTGTGGAACCATGTTTAGGGTGTCTTTGAACCTCTCCCATGTTTCATAGAATGACTATCCCTCTTTTTCAAACAATTTATGGATACTCTTTTTAATTGCAATTGTTTTGTGGTGGGGAAAGTATTTTTTGTAGAATTCTCTTTGTAGTTGGTACCAAGAGTTTATGGATGATGGTCTCAAATTTTTTAGCCAATTTTTAGCTCGATCCTTTAAATAAAAATGAAATAACCTCATCTTAGTGGATTCTAGTTTATGTTCGGGACACATGGTTTCTACAATGTCATTGAACTCCTAGATGTGAAGGTAGGGAATCTCGGACTCCATTCCATGTAATGTGGGAATATGGTTTAGGAAATGGGGTTTAAAGATGTAGTTGGCATCTCCTAGTGAATTATGTCTAATGCATGATGGGGCATTGTTCCAGGAAGGTGTGAGGTAGTCATTAATGGTTTGATCAATTGCATTCCCCAATATTGGAGCTGCCTCATTTGGGTTTCCATTTTGGTTCCCACCTGGGATTATGAGTTGGTTTCTTTGAAGAACATCCATTGAAATGGGCTCAATTTTTACTTGGGGGTGTTAGGAAGATTAGGATCCAATTTAAGGAGTTCCCTTTGTGTAATTGACTCCCCTACCCCAGGACTATCCACCCTAACTAGATGGTTTGATTGATCGTGGGTGTAGGCGGACATGCGCCAAAATAAAAAAAATGACAAAGAGGCAAGATAAGAGAATTTGGATGAGAAAATAAGAAATGGGGGAGAATAGAATTAGTGTTTAGATTACTTACTTGGGTCCCCAGCAACGGTGCCAAAATTTGTTTCACACTCAAATTTACCAAAGAGATGAAGGTAGAACGGTCCTTGTAGTTTAGCTTGGGTTATAGAATCCTCAGAGACCTAAGAAGAAACCAACAGAAACGTACATTATATGGACTATTTTTGTCTATGAAGTGGACAAATTGTGTTGATTTTATAAGGGTTTAAAGGATAAATATCAGATTGAAGTGAATTTAATTTACAATAATGAGTTGATCCTAGGTTATCACTCGGGGTGGATTGGATGTATTTCTTTTTCAATGATTTCAATTTCTTATATTTGAGATGGGTTCATTTAAGAAGATAAAAAAACATCATCACTTACTGGTTTAATGCCTACACCCATTAATACTAATCACCTATACACTTGAAGGATCAATGTTTTGAGCAATTCAAGGTAAAGTTTTGAATTAGCACATGAAGTGTGTGGCCTTAAATTCATCAAGGACGATGGAGTTTAAAAATCATCAAATAAAAATCTCAATTAAAGTAGTGATTATACATCAATGAGGTAATAAATAACATCCATTCCTGCCCCTTGATACTCCCTTGGATCAGCCCATAAGTGGGTTATCCCTCCATTGATTCTATGGTTTTAATGTAAGCGGAAAGTAGACTCATGAGGGAGGAGATGGAGAAGTAAAGAAAACAATAAAAATAAAATGATCACTCCACCGTTGTGTGAATAATTTCACAAGATTTGGTGTGAATAAATTCACACCTTAAGGAAAAGGTATCAAGGTGAGATGGAGAACAACAGAATAAGAGGAGAAGAAGAGATTTTATTAAGAAACTAAAGTGAATTGAACAACTTACATGTGAAATACAAACTTGAGACAACAAAATCGCAGCATAACATTACAATTGAACAAAGCACCGAATATGATCAAACTACACCTCCACCACTGACTTAAATAGGTATTTTGGAAGTCTTGGGACGATCCTCCAATAGTACAAAGCATCCCACTTGATTATGGTAGGCCTAGGGTGGTGGAAAGCTTGTGGAACTTGGACTTTTCCACATTTAACCCGAGGTGGCAGCGAGCTTTCATCCACCGATCAGATGCGCTTGGAAGACCTTCTGGATGGCCGTATCAGAGTGGGTCATAGAAGAAGAAAATGGATCCCCGGATGTCTCCTATTCTCCTGTAAAATGTGGGCCCATTTTAAGTTTTATATTCTGAGATATTATTATATTAGTGTACTGTTTGTCTGGGCCGCAGAATCTGGCTCAGAATTTTATCTCTAACTTGGGCCGCATAAATGACCAACATGGATAGAGAATTAGCACTGGCTCCTGAATAATGATTTGTTGGTATATATGTCTTATATCCTCCCACCAAATTTGGGCTTCATTGGGTTCTTAATTTGGGTCCCACAATCTCATCAGTGGGCTGGTGTCCAATCTGACTTTTCCAGAATTGTTTCCTTTCATCACAAAATATCCCCATCTTCATCCATGAATTCTCCATTGATCCCTGAATCAAACATGTCCATATTTAAGTGTAAATAAATTTCCCAAAATATTAAATTAAAATTTGTATAATTAGATTTCTTAAAATCATATGAATCATTGGGTACTTTAAATGATGTTCAAAAATGTACCACATAATAGTGCATTTTAAGAAGGTATTACAATCATAATGTGAAATGATGTTCAAAGTGTAAAATGCACTAAAATGGTGTTTATTAATAATAAAGCAAATGAATATTATATATATTAACAATTAATATTAGCCTCATTTAGTGGCTAATCAGGGGTTCTAGGGGTGTGGGAGGGCTGTCCAGGCGGTGTCCATTGGGTTTCCATGGGTGTGGGGGGTGCCCAGTGTGGTCTGGGGGCTTTCTAGGGGTGTAGGAGGGTTGTCCAGTGGGTTGGGGTGTCTAGGGTGTCCATGATGGTGGGGTTAGTCCAAGGGGTGACCAGGGGTGTGTGTGTGTGGGGGGGGGGGGGGGTTCTAGGGGTGTGGGAGGGCTGTCTAGGGGGTGTCTAGGGGTGTCGGGGGTTTCTAGGGGTGTGGGAGGGCTGTACAGGGGGTTTCCAGGGGTGTGCCTAGTGGGGTCAGTGGGATTTCCAGAGGTGTGGTAGGGTTGTCCCAGTGGGGTGGGGGTGACCATGGTTTGTATGAGGGTGGGGGTAGTCCAGGGGTTGTCCAGGGGTGCGTGGGTGGGGGGTGCACAATGGGGTCATGGGGCTTTCCAGGGGTGTAGGAGGGTTGTCCAGTGGGGTGGGGGTGTCCTGGGTGTCCATGAGGGAGGGGTCAGTCCATGGGGTGTCCAGGGGTATGCATGGTTTCTATGGGTGTGGCAGAGATGTCCAAGGGGTGTTCAGGGGTGTGGGGGTTTCTAGGGGTGTGGGAGGTCTTTCTAGGGGGTGTCTAGGGGGTGTGGGGGGGGGGTGCCCAGTGGGGTGAAGGGGCTTTCTAGGGGTGTGGGAGGGATTTCCAGTTAGTTGGGGGGTGTACAGGGGGTCAATGAGGGTTGGGGGCAGTCCATGGGGTGTCTCGGGGTGGAGGGGGGGTTCTAAGGGTGTGGGAGGGTTGTCCATGGGCAGTCCATGGGTGTGTTGGGGGGGGGGGGTTCTAGGGGTGTGGGAGGGCTGTCCATGGGTGGGGGGTCTAGGGTGTCCTTGAGGTTGGGGGTGTCCAGGAGGGTGGGAGGGCTGTCCAGGGGTTGGGGGCTATCCAGGAGGGTGGGGTGTCCAGGGTTCTGGGCAGGCTGTTTAGTGGGGGGTTCCAAGGGTGTGGGAGGGATGTCCAGTGGGTGGGGGAGGGGTGTCCAGTGGGGTGGGGGTTTTGGTCTATTTTTTTCTTTTTCAGGTATTCTTTTGGCAGGGCATAGTTGGGGGGTGTCTAGTGGTGTGCGGGACTGTCCATGAGGGGGTAGTCTAGGGGTATGGTGGGTGTCCACTGGGGTGGGGGTTTCCAGGGGTGTGGTGGGGGGGGGGGGTTGGTTTGTTTTTGTTCTGTTTCAGGTATTCTTTTGGTAGGGCATAGTTGTGTTTGAACGGTTTAAAAAATTGGGTTTTGCGTCGGTTATTTTATAACCGACGTAAAAAAATCCCAGGTATTGGTTTTAACGTCGGTTATTTGGAAACTGACGTAACAAATGGATGGGAATTTTTTTTAAGTCGGTTATGAAATAACCGATGTAATAAATGTAAAGGAATAGTTTTTTTCTTGGTTATTTGATAACTAATGTAGTAGAAAGGGTGGATCCATCAATGAGATTTCCACAATGGGGAAAATTGTTCTAATCATTGATAATGGAAACACTAGGTGAATTGGAGCTGCATTGATTTTATGGATCATTTAAGATCTATTAGAGTTCATGAGTCTATTTTTTTCATAATTCTGGTTTCCACCCATCCATACCATTTCCCATATATGGTTAGCCAATAGTATCATGAAATAAAACCCATTTACCTATTTCATGAGGAATTGAACATAAGTCTCTAGGATATTTATTCGAGGGTTACTTATTCACAGTGATATTTATGATTACTTTTATCCTACCCATATTACATTAGAAATGTGGAGTGGATTCCCATTTTTGAAAATGTATTAGTTTAAGATATTCAAATATAAGTTGAATAATGAGGTTAATCTGACTCTCAACATCCATTTTACTATCAAGATCCAGATATGTTTACGTCACCATGGATCAACAAACAAGGATAAGTAATCTAGGAATTTTAAAACATTTAAATACAAAAGTAATCACAATATGTAACAATATATTATAGATTTTGGTCAATACTCAACATGGGGTTTTCAAATCAATTAATATTTGAACCCAGATCTTATGAAGTTGGGATATCGAATGGTGTTTCATTGTGGGTTGCTATTACAAACATGAGATTCTCGTACTTTGCTAAATGATACAATATTCAGGATGGTTAGGAATCAAAAATTAAAGATTCATGTATAAGACACTATGCCAATGTTAGAAGACTCTACCAAGTATTGATCCATGTTCAATGGGGGATAAATCCATATAGAACATGTAGTTTGGACTAGTTGTTGCATGGGTAGATAATAGAGCATCTTAGAAACTATGTCTTAATTTTCATAGTTTTGACCCATCAATTAAACTGTATTCCCATGTTTCAGGATGTTTCAGGAATATAATCAATGAATATTGATTCACAATACTTGAAACATGTCATAGGGAGTTACTCACAATTCATGTTAACTACTTATGAGTAAATTATAGCTACACTTATAGATAATAGTAGAGGTTCAATGGTTGACTAATTGTATAGAATCTAACTGAAAAATGGGTTTCTCATAGAAAGAGTTTATGTGGTCTCCATTTATGATTTCTATTTATATATATGGTTTCACTCTAATTTTATCCCAAAAAGAGATGATTTCATATCCTTATCATAGTGTGTGTGATAAGAAACACCCCATACTCAAACGAAATAATCAGTTCATATTGATATGTGCATACATTGGAAATCCAATAACACTTCCACTAATGAATTAAATTTTTTTTAATTGATGCTCAATCTTGAGATGAATTTTATAAAGTTTTTTTGTAGAGAGTAATTTCCCCATGAACACTTGAATCAAAATTAAAGGATAATGGGGATTTCCAAGAGGATCTAGAGTTGGGAGATGATGTCATCAATATAAATTATACAATTGATAATGTGGATACCACCATCACAGACATTGTAAATATATTTTATGAATTTATAATGTGATATTACCACATAACACCAACCAAGGGGTCTGTCACCTAGGATTTCTATGGAATCAATGTTAGTTAATCTTCTCATTAGTAGGCCTATATTGATATGAAGTCTTGGATTCTATTTTGATTGTGTCTTTATAAACTATGTAAAACTTTCATTTAGATAACTTTTTCTATAAAATATTCTAGTTCTAGAAGATGAAGGAATCACTATTGTTGATATAATTTTCATGAACTGAATACTACATGAAAGAGGATGGAAAAATGTAAATGATTTGATCTGTCAGACTCCTATAGATAAATGTTATGTGAGGAGGATTTTCTTATTTGACAATTTATGATTCTAGAGATATGAAGCTTCAAATATCATGATTTGTATAGTTTCATCTAGTGAATCATAATTATTCAATAATAATTGGCAATTAAAGAGTTATATTTACATACCATCATAATTATAGACCACAAGGTGGAATAGGTGGAGTGGGATCCTCAAAATATGAATTAGAAAAATATTGAGGAATCATGGATTCATGATTGGGTTCCCATAGATGGTTAGCCAGTAGTATCCTGAAATAAAAGCCATTTACCTATTTCATGAGGAATTGAACATAAGTCTCTAGGTTATTTATTATATCGAGGGTTACTTATTCACAGTGATATTTATGATTACTTTTATCCTACCCATATTACATTAGAAATGTGGATTGGATTCTCATTTTGAAAATGGATTAGTTTAAGATGTTTAAATATAAGTTGAATAATGAGGTTAATCTGACTCTAAACATCCCTTTTACTATCAAGATCCAGATATTTTTATGTCATCATGGATCAAAAAACAAGGATAAGTTATCGAGGAATTGTAAAAACTTTAAATACAAAGGTAATCACAATATGTAACAATATATTCTATATTTTGTTCAATAATCAACATGGGGTTTTCAAATCAATTAATATTTGAACCCAGGTCTTATGAAGTTGGGATATCGAATGGTGTTTCATTGTGGGTGGCTATTACCAACATGAGATTCTCGTACTTTGCTAAAAGCTACAATATTCAAGATGGTTAGGAATCAAAAATTAAAGATTCATGTATAAGACACTATAACAATGTTGGAAGACTCTACCAAGTATTGATCCATGTTCAATGGGGGAAAATCCATATAGCACATGTAGTTCGGACTAGTTGTTGCATGGGTAGATAATGGAGCATCTTAGAAACTATGTCTTAATTTTCATAGTTTTGACCAATCAATTAAATTGTATTCCCATGTTTCAGGACGTTTCATGAATATAATCAATGAATATTGATTCACAATACTTGGAACATGTCATAGGGAGTTACTCACAATTCATGTTCACTACTTTTGAGTAAATTATAGCGACACTTATAGATAATATCAGAGGTTCAATGGTTGACTAATTGTATAGAATCTAACTAAAAAATGGGTGTCTCATAGAAAGAGTTTATGGGGTCTCCATTTATGATTTCTATTTATATATATGGTTTCACTCTAATTTTACCCAAAAAGAGATGATTTCATATCCCTATCGTAGTGTGTGTGATAAGAAACACCACATACTCTAACGAAATAATCAGTTCATATTGATATGTGCATACATTGGAAATACAATCACACTTCCACTAATGAATTCAACATTTTTTTAATTGATGCTTAATCATGAGGTGAATTTTATAAAGTTGTGTTGTAGAGATTAATTTTTCCATGAAAACTTGAATCAGAATTAAAGGATAATGGGGATGTCCAAGAGGATCTAGAGTTGGTAGATGATGTCATAAATCTAAATTCTACAATTGATAATGCAGAGACCACCGTTATAGATGTTGTAAATATATTTTATGAATTTCTAATGTGATATTACCACATAACACCAACCATGGTGTCTGTCACCTTGGATTTATATGGAATCAATGTTAGTTAATCTTCTCATTAGTAGGCCTATACTGATATGAAGTCTTGGATTCTATTTTTATTGTGTCTTTATAAACTATGTAAAACTTCCATTTAGATAACTTTTTCATAAAATATTCTAGTTCTAGAAGATGAAGGAATCACTATTGTTGATATAATTTTCATGAACTGAATACTACATGAAAGAGAATGGAAAAACATAAATGATTGGATCTGTCATACTCCTATAGTTAATATGTTATGTGAGGAGGATTTTCTTATTTGACTATTTATGATTCTAGAGATATGAAGCTTCAAATATCATGATTTGTATAGTTTCATCTAGTGAATCATAATTATTCAAGAATAATTGGAAATTAAAGAGTTATATTTACATACCATCATAATTATAGACCACAAGGTGGAATATGTGGAGTGGGATCCTCAAAATACGAATTAGAAAAATATTGAGGAATCATGGATTCATGATTGGGTTTCCACTCACACTATTTAAATATAAGAATATGAGGCTTTCGTGGTATGAAATAATGAATAAATTTTATAGATTTGCGTATACATTTTTCTCTAATGATATAATTGTAGAAATTATTTTATTTTAGGAACCCTTTTCTCATTGTATGATTACGTTCCAACTAGGATAAGTCATTATTCAATCATCTGGAGGCCCAAAATAAATCTTCTGTTGTGGAACGTTTCTCAAGCAAGTAAATATGAAACCACCTCATTAATTGATGAATAAATATGGATACATTTTTCCGAATTATTTAATTCCTAGGGATATGAAATCTAACTCAATTTTTAACATTTATGATAAATATCAAGGGAAAATTCTCTCATAAAACCATTCTTTGAGTGAGTCAAACAAAAGGAATATGAAAGGTCGCATCGGGTAGAAACAATTGTATCCAGTAACTAAATCATATATTTTGAACCACATGTCTTAAATATATAATATTTTGAGAGTAAAAACATAATAAAATTTATAACAACATTAAAGAAGGACTCAAGAGATTATTCACCTTGTAGAACTCCAAAAACCGATCCCAAATTTTTTAAATAGATTCTATATAGAAGATTTCCAACCCCTCTCCTCTATATTTTCTACTCCTATTCCTTTCAAGGGATGGTTGGACTGATAGAGAATGATATTCTGGTGATTTAATGCTTTATAAGAGGAGTTATATTTAATATAATAAATAAATTAAAGGATAAACATCAAATAGGGGTGGGCAGTGAAGATCTGAGGACTTTCCCTATTTTCAGTTTCTATTTTCATATAAACTCATTTCTTTTGAATTATCCTAGGAAACTTTTTCTTGATTAGAGGATATATATTTCAATATTTTTTTCATTTTATTCTAAATTATTATATACATTGTTTTATTTTATTAATGTAAATTGTTTACTCACATTCTTGAAACTTATTTTGGTGAGGTCTCACCTTTGAGCTGGATGAGTTTAACTTGTTTTGGTTTCTTAGAGGTATTCGGGTAATTGTATCACTTTCATAATGAGTTAGGAACCCATATATTACGTTTCAATATGACATATAGTTAATTTAGGTTTATAAATTGAGGTCTTTGGGTGTACATTGTATAATTTAGTTAGGGGAAATTTTTCAATAATGACAATGGGAGTGTCTTAGGATCGAGTTTTCCCACCACTGCTTTCTTTAGCTTGTTTCTTTTAGTCTAGATTTCTTTTAATTTATAATATATAATGTATATTTTATATTTTAATCTGATTTATATTACTTTATATTTGTTTAAATAATTTCAATACCAATTTATAATTATGAAATTAAAAAAATTAACATAGTTGTAGTTTGACAACTTAGTGTGCCACCTCCTCTTGAGAAAACCCTATGTTAACCACATTACTACATATTTAAGGGGAAATTATTTACTACATATTCATAAAAACCCCCTATAATCATAAATTTCTGGGATATTCACCAATTTTTTAAGGGGTCCTCAGGAATTCCCATTCTTTTGATCACGTTTCCCAAGAATGTGACTTCCTACATCCAAATGTTTCACCTTTTGAACTTAGCATAAACTTTCAAATACCGTAATTTCACCAGAATAATACTTACATGATCTTCATGTACATCTTTACTCTAGGACTAAATGATAATACAATAAATAAATATTACCACAATTTTTTTGATATAGTCTCAAAATAACCACTTCATAAAATCCATTAAGATTATAGGGGAATTAATAAGGTAGAAGAGAATAGTTATGTACTCATAGTGTCCATATTAATATGGAATGATTTCTTATAAATATCATCATTGTTCTCCTCTATTTGATGACTAAAGGAGTGAGTATCCACTTTTTAGATGTACTGAGATCCTCTTAGATTGACTGATCAAATCATTAATCTTTGTCAGGGGATACATGTTATTTATTAGGATCTTGTTGAGATCAAAATAAATGACACACAACTGCATTGATCCATCCTTTTTCATGGAAAACAAAACTCTCACACCCATAAGGAAATTCACTAGGTACGATGAAACCATTTTACAAATTCTCTTATAGAAACCTCTTTTACTCATCTATTTTGATCAGGTTTATCCTATATGGTAATTTGAAGATAGAAGTGGCTCCATGAATATTCTCTATTGGTGACTATACCTTATGATCTGGTGGAATTCCAAGTAAATATTTTAGAAATGCATATTTATATTCCATTATAATGGTAAATTCCTCATGTTTGAAACTTTCCATTGACTCGGCCATTTATGAATAGTATGATTATTCTCTTAGTATCAACACCAACACCATTGAGGGATTTTCTAAATGAGATTCATTGTCTTCCTTGAATTTTTAAAGTAGCATTGAATATATCATAATATAGAATGGGATTTTTTTTAAGATAGTTGATGTGAGTTATATTTATTGAGATACAATCCATTCCAATTATAGTATCAACTTCCACCAAGGGAATGATTATGATATTAACTAGAACAATATTCCCATAGATTCTATCATGAGAAGTATCCAACACATAGTCTATAATGATTTCACCAATCAGCATTTTATAGATATCTCTACTTAATAGTATCTAGGTTTTGATTCAATAGTTCTAAAAAATGTGCATGAAATAATGGAATGTGTAGAACCAAAATCAAATTAAACTATTTACATTCATTATTGAATTGGATGTTTACCATGTATAACTTTATTTTAATGATACAATTTAGAAGTGGTGATGGAATATGATTTCCCGTTCTCCCTTACCTTTTTAGGATACTAGAATTGATTACTGTTAATGACCCATGGATTAGTGGACAAGATTTAATAGTTCCATTTATCCCATTAGTTGAAGAATTGAACCATGGGTGGTACATTAATTTCCTCCATCTTGATTCTTATCTTCTTCATGTATCCTCAACATTATTTATCCTGGTGGAATTCTCTTCTAAAATTAAATAATTTTCTTTTCCCTTTGATAAAATTCCCATGATACATCTTCCAAAATTTTTGGAATGTGGGTTGTTGGATCTCCATTCTTCCAATATTATTTAATCTGCTACCACGAAACTGTATATTTCATTTTTTACCACCATAACCATGGGACAATGTAAATAAATTTATCACTATTTTAAAAGAGACTTAAACTTATTCTTAATATATTTTATAGTATTAACTTTCTAGAACCATTCATTGTTGTTGTTTTAAACATAAAAATATATATATGTTTTCATATCATCAATGGTATCAAAACATAAGGCATATCTTTCAAGCCTTGTAATGTTTATCTCATAAGACATGAAAGATTCATCCACTTTTTTCATAATCTCTATAGATCCTCTCTATACATTTGTTTTAATTTTTTGATGAAATCATTTGTTACAAAATAACTTCATAGAATATTCTCACTCCATTGATTCCATTAAAACCATTATCTTGGTATTATTTATCAATTACCATAATTGATCAACCTCTCCATTAAAATGGTATATGGTTAGAGAAACCTTATCCATATTAGAATAGTGGATCATTGAAAATATCTTCTCCATTGAATTATCGAAATATTCTATAACAAGTGGATAAAAAGATCTAGTAAACATCAGTGGTCATTTAAAAAAGAAGTATTGTATGTCTAGTTTCTCCTTCATAAGTGAAGTTGGATGTTCCACATGGTTCAAGTTATTGTTCATAACCTGAGATAGCTAGGTAATAATAACCATGATGTTTTGAACTCCAACTCCCATTACATTGGGAGTGTCATTCGAGCAATCATTGCATTGTCCCTCACATGGGTTGTTGGTCCTGTTCCACTTTGTTCCCACAATTTTCTAAAAATGGTTTGAATAACTATAAGTTAATAATGAGTAAATAATTTATCTTTATGTTTAAATAAATTATATTGTTTTATTTTAAGGGATTCATACGTTTATCCTTTTTCTCAAATAATATATTTGGGATAATGTTTTCAATCAAAAAATAAATAATTTATTCAATTGTATATCCATCATAATGTTTTTTATTAGAATTTGTGATTAATTTAACCATATCACTTGGTAGTGTCAAATTTGATGTGCATCAAGGGATTTTCACATAAACTAGGTGACGATTGAGTTCATACCGAATCAATCATTTTTAGGTTATTACCGATAGGTACATCTGTTCCAAATATACATCTAATTTTAGTATCCATATAGGGATTTCATTTCACAAAAACAACACACTATTATTATTTACAAAAACATAGGATGTTTTCCTACACATATACTTATCCTTATGGGTTTCAATAATATTTTCAAATCCCAATTCCCAGATTAATTAAAACAATCTTAGATACTAACTATAATGACTCAAATTTTTCTTACACAACAATTGCCTCGATTTTAAAAAAATGTAAATAATATTAATATATTATTGGATCCAAAGGTATAGTATCATGGTAAACCTAGGATCATATATCAAATGTACATAATAAAACATAATAACTATTTAATACATCTTTCATATTCTCTTGAAATCACTTAGGTTGTCCTTTGTACATATAATTACCTGAGAATATACATCACTAAAATGGGTGAGCTAAAATCTTAAAAATGGGATTAATAAAATGGGTGTTATAAGGTACATGACTCATTAGTACATAGGTGTGAATAATAAAAATCATCATATCCTAACGATAGGCTAATTATTATTATAATTAGGTAAACATCAGATAAATGCATGGAATGTGGCATATGAATAATTATGAAACATAATAACATAGTCATCAAATGGAACATATTGTTGTGAACAAATCTAGAATCAAGTTCATGCTTAATAGAAGTGTAAAAATCATAAAATAAAAATTGTGAGGAATGATAGAATTATATTTCCAAATAATATACAAAATCTCATGAGATATAAAACTATACCAAAATAATTTTAATCCTATGTAATTCAAGACCCACATGCCACATCATCATATTCTCGTAATCATGCATTCCACATTAAGAAATAACATATATCACTATCAATCATGAAATAACCCCATGGAATGGAATGAGTTTCATAATTTCTTTGTGAAAAATAATTTCATGAATAAACATTGGTTTTTAAAAATGAATAAGGTAACCCAAATTTTGGCATAAAAAATCATTATTCTTGAGTGGAGGAGAAATAAATAAAGTGTAATTAATGCAGTGTTTTGGAATAAAATGTCTCTATAAAAAATCATTGTATTGGTCTTAGAAATCATTTTCAAAATATGAAAAACTTGTATATCCCATAAATGAAAATGGAAAAAATTATAGAATTAAATTTCATGGATAATTGATGAACCTCCTAACTGAGAAAAAAATGAATGGGCAGATAACCCAATAAAAGAGTTGCGTTCGAGAATCCTCATACCATAAATCCCACATTATTTCACCGATTTTGCACTTTATGTATAATAATGATATGTTTATTAAAGCATGTGAATATAAGTGAATTATATTCAATTATGTTACTATTATTCTATAATAATTATTTGATTTTATTTTATAATATTACTTAATACACATAAATTGCTTTCATGTCATGTTTTCATTAAATAATCCCATTTTTCTTTCATATCATTATTTTTCATCAAGTTAGTTTATATGTAAGTATAATTAATTTAAAAAAATTAATAATAAATAATATATATATACAAAAAAACATTATATATCATAAATTATTAATTATATTCTTCTATAATTGTATTGATAAAAAAAATTCTCAACATCCTCGTTGGCGGTTAATCGTTAGTAAAGTGGACATTATCCATATAGGGGCTATAAGATATAAAACATGTGATTTTATTATAAATAAAATTATTATAGGATGATAAAATTATCAAAATTATTAAACACATTTTTTAGTTTTTAAAGAATGTTTGGATTAGAAAAGAATATAGAAGATAGGGAATTTGAAATGTAAAACATTAAAAAATGCTAAAGTACATTACGTATTTCTTGAAGTTGTTCCTATTCTGCAGCCCTTAAAATCTTGAAATATTAATGTTTCATTACTTTAGAATGTACATATGGATTAAAAGGGGCTTTAGACGGAGTATTTGGGTATACCATTAGCATTGGTTTTTAGACATGAAGTAGTTTTCTAAGGTAAGTGATAGGGGTTATTTATACCTCAAGAGGGGGTACTTTTAGGAAACAATATTGAATAAAATATAATATCCTAGGAAAACCTTTGATTTTTAAGATTTTTTAAATTATGAAATATATTTTAATAAAATAATATGATTATATGAATTTGATTTAAGTTACAAATAACATTTCTTAGTTTAATCGAAATGGAAGAAGAAATTTAAAAACCAAATGTTTATTTTAAAGGAACCATTAAAATTTTATACAATGGAAATTACTTTTTTGGTATATAAAATAATATTTTTGTTTTTAAATGAACCATATATCTTATTAATTTTAATTTGGTAATAAATTACAAAATTAATATTTATTAATTCATTATTAAATTATTGTTATGTTATAAAACATACGGTATTTGAAAAACAGTATTTTACTGTTCACATAAAAATAAATGTTTATCCAAAAAATATAATAAATTCACCCTTGGAAAATTTCAATATACTGAATTTTAAAATGAATTTCAATTTTTTCCTAATTGTGTCACCTAGGATAAATATTATGATTTTCATGAAGAAGATTTATGGGAGACTTGACCTTTATAGTGATTACCAAAAACCAAATCATGTTATAGTTAAGAACAGGTATCCATTGCTTTGGATTGATGAATTATTTGATCAGCTAAATTGGAAAAATTGGCTCCAAAAGATTGATCTTTAGTGTAGTTATCATCAGTTGAGAATAAAATAATATTATATTCTAAATACCCCCATTAGATTATTGTATGGTCTTTAGAAGTACCCTGTTTATCCTTTTGGTCTGACCAACACTTCTTCCATTTTCAAGGTGTTGATGAATATGATATTCCATGAGTATCTAAGAATGATTTTGGTAGTATTTGTCGATGAAATATTTGTTTAATCTAAATATATGAGGGATCATGTTCATCATCTATAAGTCTATCTGGAAATTATTAGAAACCATTGACTCTAGGCCAAGATATCAAAATGTAATTTTGGGATTTGGAAAATAAATTTATATGGACTCATGGTATTGAAACATAGTAGTTTTTTTATCATGATAAGGTCATTTATATTATTAAATGGGTGAAATCACAAAATTTTGTTTTCAGTTTTATGTATTCTTGGGATTAATAGGGTGTTACTAATAGTTTGTAATGGATTTCTCATATTTTTCTTCTCATATGAACTCCCTTACTCTGAATGGTGTAAATTTATTGTGGGATTCAAAATATAAGTGTTATTTTGAAGATTTGAAAAAAAATTAGAATATTTCAACAGTTCTGACTCTTCTAGAGGCTGGGTAGGGATAAATGGTCAATTATGGCACATCTGGTTTTGGTTTGGGATTCACTCTTATGTTGTATGATCACACAATAGCTTATAGTTCATAGTATATTATTCCAAAAAGATAAAAAATATATTATTCATGATCTAAAAATCATTGTTTTGATTCATGGTCTTAATATTTCATAGAATTACCTTATTAGGGAAAGGTTTTCTATCTAGTTAGATCATAAATTCTTGAGTTATGTCTTCTCTCAAAAATATTTGAACCGTCGATAAAGATGGGGGGTGGAATACATTAAATAATTTTATGTTGACATTTTATACACCCTTGTTATTGATAATGACATCACTAATTATTTGAGCAGGAAATTTTCAACCAATACCATATAATAATCATCATAATAATTGAGTTTTGTGACCATATATTCTCATTTTAATTTGGGATTTCAGGATGATGAGACTGAGGTTTTTCCGACAAGTGTTTAGTTAACCCCTCCTATTCAAAATATAATTATTTAGGAGTAGTAGTTTGATGATGAATTCCATGGAATTTGGGACTCTATTTAAGGTGTGTAGACCATCCATAATTGTTCATTATCTTTTAATGGTATCATATGTTTTTTAATCATGTGTGTCATCACTCATCCTGTGAGAAAGGATGCGATCGTGTATTTTCATAATTATCAATGGGATGTTCACCCGATGAACCAAAATGATGTTATATGATATGTGGTGACAATTAATGTGTCTAATATTGGCATGATACATCATTGAATTTTTTTATGATTTTTATACCAGTCCGTAAGTCATTACTGAGCACCAGAAACCGTCGTGTTTTCTACATGTCCTTCCTTTTCCAACATGGAAGTGGGGATAAATTTCAATGGATTTAATGGTTGGGTGTCAATGTGACCCTCATGGGAAGAATTTGATAAGGGTAGTGGTCAATTAGCTCACTTTATTCTAATTAATGAGACAGTTAATGATGAGGTATTAGAAATATTTTATGTTAAAATGATTTTATGAATGCAAGGAGTTCCCTCGTCTATAGTATTTGATAGGGATCCCAAAAGTGGAACCGAAATATAAATCCTATTCTAATTTTAATCAATAATCTTTTGGGTTTTTATTTGGTAACTAGGTGATTTTAATGTTTCACCTCGATTGGGTCACTGACAGCTTGGAAAATGTGGAAATCTTACACCTTGATTTGTGGGTCCTTTTGAAATTTGTGAGCGGGTTGGAAAGAAAGAATAAAATTTATCCTTCCCATCATATATGACATCAATCAACAACATGTTTAATTTGTCACAGCTTATGAAGTATGTTTTTGACTTCTCTCATGTCATGAGTTTAGAATATCATGGAATGGAACCATATTTTTCTATGATTGAGAATCCAATACATATTTTAAATTTAGAGAAAATAGTTCATCACGAGAGTTATATACCACTATTATGTGTGCTTTGGATCAGGGTTCTTCTTTTCATGAGACTTTGGTGCATAATACACCAATGAGAGTGAAGCTTCCTCATCTCGTTGACATGTAGTCATTTGGATATGATTTTTGGGGATAGAATGAGTTTTTAGTGGGAATGTTATAATTTTTTGTTTCATGATTTGATTTACTTAAGGACCCCTATTATCAAATAATTTTATCTAGGTAATGCCTTAGGATCATTCTAGTGATTGTTTAAAAAAATTGGATGTTTTAATGATGAGAGTGGTTTCCTCATGGTTAGAGAAAACCATATGGTTCGTACCAGGAAAGCATTCACCATTTCATGGTTTCTAAACCATGTTACTTGATCCTCCCCAAAACCATGAACCCTTGGATAAAGGGGTAATGTATGGTTTTTGAATATTTTCCAAACTGTGTGGAAAACCAACTACCCTTTCCAGAATCCCCGTAAGGGTGCACAATGAGGTGTATAGTCACTAATAATTTTGTATCAAAAATAGGAAACATTGAACAAGGGTTTCTGACACTATGAAATTTATAATTAATATCCTTTTAAATACTTTAATTTTTTAAACAATTTTTATTTTATCCTAACTCGTTCTTTTGGATTTTGGTGGCTTCTGACATTATTTCTTTTCTCCTCCAACATATTCTCTAGAAGATCGCAATCTCTAGGAATGAAAATAATCCCTCTTTGGTAAGTGATATCTCCCTTGAATATGGAACCCCCTTTTCTTTCATTATAACACTTTTGAGGCCATCAAATACTAAATTTTCATTATGTATTATATCTCGGTTTGAGGAATATTCATTTAATGGATCTTGATTTTTGTGATTCCACTTTGATCTCCATTACCTACATCTCTCCATTGGAATTTCCTAATGAGGGTGTTGATTTGATATTGAGATTTAAGTTAGGCAGTTCCATAAGGATTTAAAATATAATTGAAACCCCTATTTTATCGACTGAATTGGAATGAGTTTTCAACTGAGTAATAAACCCTTGTTTGAGATGATTTGATACTCAATTTTAAAAAGGCATGGAAATTGAAATAAAACCATTTTTGAATAATTTATAAATTATTGGATGGATTTATACAACAATTATGGCCTAAATTTAATTATGATTTGATGAAATTAATTTATGTATATTCTTGATAAATATGTTTTTAAATGAAATTCGGTTTTTGAAAGTAATGAAATTTGTGAAAACGCTATGATTTAGTTTTGAAAATGAAATGGAATTATAAACATGAAATTTATACAATGAAACATTAAATGATGAATTGATTTAAAATGATTTATATTACCATGATTGATTTTTTGTTTGTTTCAAATAAAATGGGAGCCTATTTTTTCAATGGGTGATTAAAACATGTATGTTATGACTCTGACTTCGTAGCAATGGATTGATGATAACAAATCAGATTAAACATTGTTCAAAATAGTTTTCACAGACAGAATGTTGACTGTTTTTACCCAATGGACTAATCCATGGGAATGCATGTACATTATGAGAAATTTTTGATAGATTTAGATAAGCGAGGATCCTTGAACTAGTTACTGATGTAACTCATGGATTATAAACATGGTGCGTACGCAATTGATATGATTATTATATGTCATTAATTATTGAGATGTTTTTTGTCTTGTCTTCCCCTATATTTTATGAAAAAATCACATTTAGGACATATTTGGATGTGTTTATAATTTATATGATATGAAATAATTTTTTTGGTATAAAATATTTAAATGACTAGCCAAGCCTTGTTTTATTTAATTTGAATGACTACAGGGTTTATTTTTGGGGAATTTCTTATGGAATATGTTGGTGTTTTCCTAATGGGATTTTTAAGAAACTACATATTAATTCAAGCCTTTTTACATTTTTTATTCCACATCTAGGTATATGGAAAATTCTACCTAGAGGTCACATGTATGCTTGATTTATAAGACATGGAGTGATTGAGGTGGTCGGTGGATATGTGATCCACCTATAACATGGGACTATATAATACTTCATATTGATAGATAATTTTACACCTTTGGTGATGGTTTATTTTGGGTTAGTTTAATTTCATTTTATAGTACTTTCTACTCAAGGATTTTTTGGTATACTGAATATTTATTTCAATTTTTTTGTTAAAATATATTCATCTAATATTGTGGGGAGAATTATTTCCTATTAATTTTTATGATGATAAGGCACTGGTATCCAACCCATGGGGATCAAAAATTCCCCTGGGGTCATGTGAGGACCGATTTGAATACAATTCGGGTGGCTAATCTAGGTTGATTCGTGACAACTAAATTCTAAAAATTACTAATTCTATACAATCTCTTATTATAATTTTGCATGACTGGTCAAACTTAATCATTCAACCTCTATAATTTCTTTCTCCTAATATAATATAAATCACCACATTAATAATTCAATTTAGAACATCATTTCTGGATAATTTTACCATCACAGACTTATATCAATTCATTTTATTCAATTCATTCATTCTTTCCATTTCATTTCTATATCCATATAAATGACAACACCATATCTACACCACCGTTACTATATCACCATATCAGATATGCTCCATCTAATCCTCTTCTATTTCCAACTTTATGTATATAAATATAATACGACCACAATATCGCACAACATTTTTCCACCATAACTATATATAAAAAATAAAATATAAAAGGTACTAAACTCAATATCACGTATACCACAATAATAACCTCATTCCCTCCTAGGATTCCATTTTAGTTTATATAATCCCTATTAATCTTAGCTATCGATCTAGATAATTGAAATTAATTATTAAAACATATAAATAATTGAAGAAACAAAGAATATTTCTTAATTTTATAAATTTCAAAAAAAAATATTGATATTTTTTTCATATAAATTTTAAAAAATATTAAATTAGATGAACTTTAGAAAAGTAATTTGTTTTATGATTTCTTGTAATATATAAAAATATTTTTTATTCATGATTAAATATAATTATTATTTTTTCAATCATTTTACATTAAAAATATAAATATATGTCTTTTAAAAAATTATATGACTTAAAATATATTAAAATTTTTATTATATTAAAAAAAATTGTGCCTTTAATAAATAAAATCAGGCATTAAAAATTAATCTTTCATAAAAAAAATATTCATTTTGTTAAATATGAATATTTTAATTTCTAAACATTCAAAAATAAATAATATTTCTATTTATTTTAATATATTATCAATTGTTGGGTAGTACATTTATTTATTTCGATAAATTATATTAAAAAATATTACTTTTTAAAAACAATATTTTTATGCCCTTTTTTGTAATACATTATTTTTTTATTTATCTATTCATTTTAAAAATAATAATTTTTATAACTCTAGAATATTTATAATATTTTTAGTATAAAATATTAGAATATAAATCATTTAATTTAAACTAAATCTAATTTTATAATTTTAAAAATTTGAACTTAATGTACAAGAATTGAATTTTTGAGATCTTGATTTTTGTGATATGTGAATTTAAAATAAAGTGGTTTTATTCCTTGAAATATAAACTATCCATTAACCATCCCTTCATTAAACCACCAATGTCCCTTCGAGAAACCAGTCTTACAATTCTTGATTCCTCCCCCCTACCTAGAACTATCTATCTATCTCTCTATGTCTCAGGAGTATTCTGCCTATTAGCCTATCTATCTCTCCATCTATCCTGAGATACCCCCCATATCTATTCCATGAATTGCATACCAACATTTATAACAATGAAAATGGTGTGCGTGACTAGAGGAATATTTTTATGGTGTGAAACTGTAATATTTTTCCAACCATGTTTGTAATCAAGATGGTGGAAGGGAATCATCATAAGAGGTACAAAAAATTATTGATCATGTCATGATTTACTATAATAATCTTAGTCCACAATCATGAAATTTATGATTTCTTACAATATATTTATTCCACATGTATATTGAAAGAGTTTTATATATGGAATCATTTTCAATTATATTTTCTTGACTAATTCTCATGTGAAGGTATTTGAATCAATATATTTTCACCATTAATTGATTATGTTTTTATTAGGTGAACATTGTATTGACCACTCTGAAGCAGGTTGTTGTAACTATTCCATTTAGGGTGATGATATAATTTAATAATTATTATGTTTGATCAAATATCCTTGGTGGAAGTCCTTTCCCAACCCCTAAATAATTTAACTTCTTAGTTTTTTTCTATGTAATATCTCTCATGCTCTGTGTTTTCCTACCAGATTTTTCAAACAAAGCCTCCATCGAATAAAAATGAAACAATAATTAGGTCTCTTGGTATTTTGAAAAAAATAAATTCAATTACTGAATCTTCGTGTTCATACACGCATAGAAGAAACATATATGTATTGATAACAAGAGAGTTCTTCTTATACAAAACATCCCTATCATGTATGTATCCTTATATTTTCTAAATTGCAGTTTTCTCTCATGTACAACCCATACTTCTATTACTGGGAGAAACATACACTATTTGGAAATTATGTTAGTTTTTGTTCAAAACAATATTTTAAAACGTAATCCAATAATTGTTTTATACGCATTGGATGAACCTCTCACACAACATTCTAATCATTGGACTAAAATATGGGAGATCAATTTTTTAAAAAAGGGTAAATCGTAGATGTTTTTATTTGGAAATGGATTAGAGTTCATGGTGTTAGGGATGGATATTTAATAGGTTCATCTATTAATTTTTCATATCTAGGTAATTTTTTTCATTACCCTTTTAAAAACACGACTTATAACAAGAAGTAGTTTGAAAGAAATTGTTTTTTTACCATTCATGAAAAAAATTACATTTGATGTCTTAAAAAAAAATTAAATAACTATTTAATAGAGATATTATTTTGTTATGTTTTCTTATATTATGGTCATATATATTACAAAATACTTGTAAATAATACATCTGGATAATTTTTAACATGATCCGTTCATATTTTTTTTATGAAATTCATAATAATGATAAAATGTAGACTTTTTTAATCCAATACAACCAAAATTTTTTACACTAGCAGAATTGGTTGTTCCTTTTCTTAGTGGGATGATTCTTTTTATGTGGAAATAAAATACATGAAATCCATTAAAGAAAAATATAATTCATGAAAATACATGAAGCCCTTGGTAGAAGAAAAACAAACCCCTGTTGTCACTTTAGTCTGTTTTATTATCTGAGTGATAATTTGTTTGAGTAATGTTATGAGATTATATGAAAATATTCCATTATAAAATATTTATTTCTATATTTTCTAGGATTCACCAAGAAAATTTTATATTATCTTCATAGTTCTTCAGGTAATAGGATCTCATAAAGCATCAATCTCTTTGTTCATCATCCTCCATTTTTTGCATCATCTTAATCATTCTAATATTTTGAGTTTAATAGAATATCAATTCAATTATTCTGAATAAAAACACTTGGGAAACGATTCACAAGATTAATTTTATTCTCTATGTATGAATTTTTCAAGTTTCTAAACTTTTAGTACTCTTCTAGACCATTACAATAGATGGATCATATTACCCTATTTCGTTTTCTTTAAAAATTTAGTAGAATGATGAAAATGATGATTCTAAGAGAGGAATCTAGGGAGGCTAATAGTAATGTTTTGAGTGATATTGGCCCACAAGTTCTCTTAAAAATTTAATATGATAATGATGGTGGGAAGGCTCAATGAAAACACTTATTCTTAATCATACCATATAGATATGGAAATGAATGGATGTGATATTCTTTTTCTTCAAGTGGATATTCTTTTTCTGTATGTGGTATTTTTTTGAAAATTTCATATTCTATTCTCTATTTAAAATAATCATTACTTTTTTCATAGAAATTTATTACATTCAATTTATATTTTTTTACTTTTTACAGAGCTTGAATTTCAAAAAAATCTTATCACAAATTATAGTTCTTACTAAATTTAACTTGAGATCCTAATTTTTCTTTTTAGTTTTTAAAATATGTTTATGTTTGTGTTAGTGGGTATTCAATTTTGGGTTAGTTTATAGGGGTTATTTTTTTAGGGATTAGTTTTATGGTTAGGTTAGGTGGTTATCCTTATTATTTATATTCAGTGTTTTATTTTATATTTCAGGATTAATATTTGTTTTAAGGAAAAGTGTTTAGGGTTGGTTTTAGAAAATAATCATTTTCATTATATAATGAAAATTATTATTAACTTCATGGGTTAGGTTTATGAGTATTGGGTTTAGTTTTAATGAATAGGTTTAGGTTTTTTTGTCTAGGGATTAGGTATGGTGTTCAGGTTAGAGGGTCAATGGTGTGGGTGGAGTGAGGTTTCACCGGAGGGATAGATGGAGAGTGGGGATAAATAGGGAAATTGTGATTAGGAGGGAAAGTGGTGTGGTGGGGGAGAGGTTATGGGTGTTTGGGAGTGATAGGGATATGGTAGGGAGGGATTGATTGGGTGGAGGTCGGGGGGAGAAAGAAGGGGGAGATTCTACTTGGTGGAGTGGGTGGGTGAGGTTAAGAATGATGGAGAGAGGGTGGGGGAGAGGGAAGAAGGTGACTGATAGTGTGGTGGGGGAGAGATAGGGAGATGGTATATAGAGGGGGTGATGCTAAGTAGGAGGGAGCGAGGGTGAGGGGAGGTAGAGATGGTGAGTGGGGGAGATAGAGGGTCAGGTTGAACAAGAGGGATCTTAGGAAGGGGAGGTCATTGTGGAGTGAGAGGGTGAGGGGAGAGAGAGAACAAAGGGAAATTGGGGAGAGGTGGAGGGATAGAGGGAAAGAGAGTGAGGGTGAGTATTAGGTATAAAGGTCAAGGGGATGGACAGAGGGTGGTGGGGAGTAAGAGGGTGTGGGGGTTGGGGATGATGGGGGTGAGGGGGGAGCAGGGGATAATATGGTGGGGATAACCCTACCTTTGTAAGACACTTTAATGAATATTTATTCAATATTTTAAAGGATTATTGGGAATTTTATGATTATGTTTTGTTTTTTAGAATGCATTTTTTTCATGTTTCCATTTATGTTTTCAATTATTAAGGCTCTAATTGGTTATTTAATTTTAAATTTCTTTTGTAGTGAAACATCATTATTGGTATTTGTTTCCTTTATCCCTATAGGATATCGTTATGTTTTAAAAAGGGGGATACTTAAGGAATTTATATATGTTTTCAATATAAATATTATTTTTCTTATTCTTACAAATTATTTAACATCTTATTTTTTATTATTAATTGATATAAATATATTTATGAATCATCATATATTATATATTCTAGATAATATGATGGAATTTTATAAAAATTATTTTAGTTTAAAATATTTGTTAAGTGATTATCCATTATCTATTGTTTCCGTTTTATTATATTGGTAGTTGATAATTTTTATAAGTTTTTTCTTATGAATTTTACATTTTAATTTCAGTACAAAATAATTTATTTTTAGTGATATTGTTTTTTTAATGATTTTGAATTTGAAAATGTATTTTTTTTAAATAAATATTCCATTGGTTATATTGGAGTAACTTAATTCTAATCTGAAAAGGGTTTATATTGAAATATTTATTTTATTTTTTTATTACGGTTCTGTTTTATGGGTTTAGTTTATTTTTACTATTAGGATCTCACTTGTTTGATTTTTATTAGGTTACTAGATTCACTGTTTTCTATAAAATGTTCAGAATGTCTTGGAGATGAGATCATAATAGTTTGAGGAGATGATATGCTGGAGAGATCTTCCACCATTCATTTACAGTTAAAAGAATATACTTTTCTCTATATTTCATGTCTTGATTTTCTTATATGGGAAGTTTGTGATGAATTTCATAGGGAATAAATTTATATAATGGGGAGAATTTTCACACCCACAATATCATTTTTAGATATAGAAAATATTATTTATTTTTTATAATAATTTTTTATTCCATGTATTTTATTTCAAAAAAATTATCAAAATATAGGGGATAGTGGGTGTCCCATGGATGAAACATGGTAAGTGAAAACCCAGTGACATAACTCGACACAGTCTTGTGAAAAATTTGGAAGAAATTCACATGGTTGGTGCATAGTTTGTCAAATTATTCAAATTCCACCATGTGGGGTTGTTTTATCCAGATTATTGGCACAAGGTGTATCAAATTGTACAACAAAAACATGTGTTCGGCCAGGTTTCATTAAAATATGAAATTACCAATATACCATTTTCTATTTTAGCACTTTATTACCTTCTTTCTCCCCCAAATTGAGCCCTTCATAACCTTCATGCATTTATAATCTCTTCTTCCTCTCCTTAGGTAGATTATATGTGGAATTTCACCAGAGATCCTTATATAATCCCTTGTTAAGTGATCTCATTCTTCCTTCTTTGTTTTTTCCTCTTTCCATTCATGGGATCCATTTGACCAAAAGTCCATGAAGGTGTAGGGTTTGTTCTAATTAAATTTAAGTGGTATTTGTTTCAATGTTTGAGATTACATTGGTATTTTTAGGTTAATTACCATTAGTCCTTGTGGACTCACACTATTGAAAAGTAGTTCCATTGATAAAGGTTGGTGGTTTCATGACTTAATCTATTTAATGAATCTCATGTAATTTTATGTTTACAAAGGGTATTTTAAATTATATAGAGATTTTTATACAAGTTTTTTTAAGATATTACATTTGATTACCACTTAGGATTATCATAAATATCCTTATTATCTCATGCATGAGAAGGGATATGACTGAATTAATAAATTAAATATTATGAGGATACTAGGGTCCACATAACCTTGGTTACCTTAGGTCTCTCTCATTGTGCTTGTGGATAATGCTTGTATATATGGAATCTTCTTCTTATAAAGAAATGTTTTAATGATCTTTACCTATTTCATGTAATTAAAATGAAAAATATTATTTCCTTTTGGTTTATTTTTCCCAATAGAATTTTAGGATTTATCTTAAAAATATTAATCATGAAACACATGATGTGATCATAGGAGTCTAGTTCTACTCATACCATACACATGACTAATGGGTGTATTTATTCCTTATTTTTAGAGTAGCGGGTGAAGGAAATGTGACACTTAGAGGAAGAAGGTATTTTAGGTAGGTGAACAAGGGTTGATAGTGGTGAAAAAGTGTGGAGTTAGCCCTCATGTCACACAGAGGGAGCTTGTCATCTATTGGTTTATTTTTATATTAGTTAGTAGACATATACTATTGTGTCACAAATAAAGCTTCTCATCCTATCCCTTTTTATATTTGTATTATTTTTTATTCCTTGTTAAATATTTGGATGGTTATTTTGTTTTTAAGTTATCATGTTTATTTTTGAGATATTTTCTATACTATATTGATTAATTATTTTCTTATTTGTTTTATTTATTGGATGTATGAACCAATATTCTATGTTGAGGTCATGTTATGTTCTCAAATAGGACCCCTTGGTCAAATTATTTTGGAAAAAACATTCTCATGTTTAGTCTTTATGTCTTGATACTTGTTTATATCCCATGCAGATTAAAAACACCCCTTTCCCTAACCATGGAATGGATTGGTATCTCATTTCATGGGATAGCTCAGTTATTTCTTGATAAAAATGAATAGAGTATGGACAAATGGTATGTAGCCGTCTGGAATCACTACTGGAAAAGTAGGTTATACCAACAGTTTATAACCATTGGTATAGGCTGGAAAACCGTTGGTATAGGGTATACCAATGGTTTTCCAAACCGTTGGCCAGTTAGCCGTGAGGAAAGCCCTATACCAACGGTTTCATTTAAACGGTTGGTATAGGTGTTTGAGAATTTTGGGAAACTCTTTACCAACGGTTCAGAACCGTTGGTATAAGTTTTTCCAGAATTCTGGAAAAATCATTACCAATGGTTGAGAACCGTTGGTAAAGCTTTTCCCGGAGCTGCTCCACAGTAGTCCCCAGAAGCCCTCTAGAAGCCCTACCATACACCTGCATAAAAAAAAGTGCACAACAGCCCTCCAGTATACCCTCCACTACACACCTGCATAAAAAATATCACAAAAGCCACATACAGACTTCAAACATTATAAAAACACCTAAAATTTCCCAAAAAAACATATGACAACAATCATCCGGTGGTAATTCACCTCACCCATCAAATTCTAATAGGCAGAATAGTTTGATAAATATTTATTAGAGTTGAATAAGACATTCAAATTGACTCAAATCCCATTTTTTTGTGATACTAGGTTTGGGTATGTAATGATTTGTGATGAATTTTGCATTGAACTTGTATTGTTAAAAATATATGGTGAAAAGATATTTTCTTAGGAGTCTCGTCACATATGACCCAATGAGTGAAACTACCCAACTCATGAAAAAGAGTTTGTGACTATCGTTGATGAGTGTAAATTTCAGTTGTATTCACTTAAAATGATTTCCTTTTGAAATAAAAGAGAGACTTTGAGTGGTTTCATCCACACCACTCCTCGGATTGAGGTGGAGTTGACTCGTACAAGTCACAAATGACCATGGATACATGTCCTAAAGTATCAACAGTATCCGAATTCCTTTGGTCTATTTTCCGTATGTCAGTTATTGTTTTAACTTAAACTGTTTTCCATTTCAAAGAAAAGTGACACACTTTGAGGTCCAGCCACACCGCGCCTCAGATTGAGGCGGGGTTGACACATACACGTCACAAATGACCCATGGATCATTGTCCTACAGTTTCAATAGAATCTGAAAGCGTTTGGTTGGTTTTCCGTATGTTGTTTTTTTACTTGAAAGCGCATCCATTTTAAACAAAAGAAAGACACATTGAGTGGTCTCGGCCACACCGGCCCTCAGATTGAGGCATGGTTGACTCGTACACGTCACATATGACCCATGGATCATTGTCCTAAAGTTACAACAGAATCTGAATGCGTTGGGTTGGTTTTCCGTATGCCAGTTGTTGGTTTCACTTAAAATCATGTTCATTTCAAATAAAAGTTATACACTTTGAGTGGTGTCGGCCACACCGCGCCTCGGATTGAGGCGGGGTTGACTCGTACATGTCACAACTGACCAATGGATACATGTCCTAAAGTATCAATAGTATCCGACTGTGTTTGGTAAGTTTTCCATATGTGGTTTTTTTTACTTAAAAGCGCATCCATTTTAAACAAAAGTAAGACACTTTGAGTGGTCCCGGCCACACCGGCCCTCGGATTGAGGCGGGGTTGACTCGTACACGTCACATATGACCCATGGATACATTTCCTAAAGTATAAATAGTATCTGAATACTTTTGGTACATTTTCCGTATGCCAGTTTTTTTAACTTAAACCGTTGTCCATTTCAAAGAAAAGTGACAAACTTTGAGTAGTCCCGGCCACAACGGCCCTCATATTGAGGCGGGGTTGACTCGTACATGTCACATATGACCCATGGATACATGTCCTAAAGTATCAATAGTATCCGAATACCTTTGGTCCATTTTCCGTATGCCAGTTGTTTTAACTTAAACCGTTGTCCATTTCAAAGAAAAGTGAAAACATTTGAGTGGTCCTGGCCACACCGGACCTCATATTGAGGCGGGGTTGACTCGTACACATCACATATGACCCATGTATCGTTTTCCTAAATTTTCAACAGAATCTGAATGCGTTTGGTCGGTTTTCCATATGCCAGTTGTTGTTTTAACTTAAAATCCTATCCATTTCAAATAAAAGTTAGACACTTTGAGTGGTGTCGGCCACACCATGCCTCGGATTGAGGTGAGGTTGACTCATACACGTCACAAATGACCCATAAATCATTTTCCTAAAGGTTCAACAGAATCCAAAAGTGTTTGGTCGATTTTCCGTATGTCATTTTTTTTACTTAAAAGCGCATCCATTTTAAACAAAAGAAAGACACTTTGAGTGGTACCAGCCACACCGGCCCTCAGATTGAGGCAGGGTTGACTCGTACACGTCACATATGACCCATGCATCGTTTTACTGCAGTTTTAACAGAATCTGAATGTGTTTGGATGGTTTTCCGTATGTCAGTTGTTGTTTTAACTTAAATTGTTGCCCATTTCAAAGAAAAGTTAGACACTTTGAGTGGTACCGGCCACACTGCGCCTCGGATTGAGGCGGGGTTGACTTATACACGTCACATATGACCCATGGATCGTTTTCCTACAGTTTCAACAGAATCCGAATGCGTTTGTTCGGTTTTCCGTATGTCAGTTGTTATTTTAACTTAAATTGTTGTCCATTTCAAAGAAAAGTTAGACACTTTGAGAGGTGTCGGCCATACCGCAACTCGGATTGAGGCGGGGTTGACTCGTACACGTCACAAATGACCCATGGATACATGTCCTAACGTATCAACAGTATCCAAGTTCGTTTGGTCAGTTTTCCATAGGTGGTTTTTTTACTTAAAAGCGCATCCATTTTAAACAAAAGAAAGACACTTTTAGTGGTACCGGCCACACTAGACCTCGGATTGTAGCGGGGTTGACTCATACACGTCACATATGACCCATGGATTGTTGTCCTACAGTTTCAATAGAATCCGAATGCGTTTGTTCAGTTTTCTGTATGTCAGTTGTTGTTTTAACTTAAGTTGTTGTCCATTACAAAGAAAAGTTAGACACTTTGAGTGGTGCCGGCCACACCGCGCCTCGAATTGAGGTGGGGTTTACTCGTACACGTCACAAATGAACCATGGATACATGTCCTAAAGTATCAATAGTATTCGAGTGCGTTTGGTCAGTTTTCCGTATGTGATTTTTTTATTTAAAAGTGCATCCATTTTAAACAAAAGAAAGACACTTTGAGTGGTACCGGCCACACCGGCCCTCGGATTGAGGCGGGGTTGACTCGTACACGTCACATATGACCCATGGATACATTTACTAAAGTATGAACAGTATCTGAATGATTTTGGTTGGTTTTCCGTATGCCAGTTGTTGTTTCACTTAAAATCTTGTCCATTTCAAATAAAATTTAGACACTTTGAGTGGTGCCGGCCACACCGCGCCTCGGATTGAGGCGGGGTTGACTCCTACATGCCACAAATGACCCATGGATACATTTCCTAAATTATCAATAGTATCTGAATGCGTTTGGTCCATTTTGCATATGTGGTTTTTTTTACTTAAAAGCGCATCCATTTTAAATAAAAGAAAGACACTTTGAGTGGTACCGGCCACACCGGCCCTCGGATTGAGGCAGGGTTGACTCGTACACGTCACATATGACCCATGGGTCGTTTTACTATAGTTTAAACTGAATCCAAATGCGTTTGGTCTATTTTCCGTATGCCAGTTATTGTTTTCACTTAAAATCCTGTCCATTTCAAATAAAAGTTAGACACTTTGAGTGGTGCTGGCCACACCGCGCCTCGGATTGAGGCAGGGTTGACTCGTACACGTCACATATGACCCATGGATACATTTCCTAAAGTATCAAAAGTATCCGAATGCATTTGGTCCATTTTCCGTATGTGGTTTTTTTTACTTAAAAGCGCATCCATTTTAAACAAAAGAAAGACACGTTGAGTGGTACCGGCCACACCGGCCATCGGATTGAGGCGGGGTTGACTTGTACACGTCACATATGACCCATGGATCGTATTCCTATAGTTTAAACAGAATCCGAATGCGTTTGGTCTCTTTTCCGTATGTCAGTTGTTGTTTTCACTTAAAATCCTGTCCATTTCAAATAAAAGTTAGACACTTTGAGTGGTGCCGGCCACACCGCGCCTCGGATTGAGGCGGGGTTGACTCGTACATGTCACATATGACCCATGGATAATGTCCTAAAGTATCAACAGTATCCGAATGCATTTGGTCCATTTTCCGTATGTGGTTTTTTTTACTTAAAACCACATCCATTTTAAACAAAAGAAAGACACTTTGAGTGTTACCGGCCACACCAGCCCTCGGATTGAGGCAGGGTTGACTCGTACACGTCACATATGACCCATGGATCATTTTACTATAGTTTAAATAGAATTCGAATGCGTTTGGTCTATTTTTCTTATGCCAGTTGTTGTTTTCACTTAAAATCCTGTCCATTTAAAATAAAAGTTAGACACTTTGAGTGGTGATGGCCACACCGCACCTCAGATTGAGGTGGGGTTGACTCGTACACGTCACATATGACCCATGGATACATGTCCTAAAGTATCAATAGTATCCAAATGTGTTTGGTCCATTTTCCGTATATGGTTTTTTTACTTAAAAGCGCATCCATTTTAAACAAAAGAAAGACGCTTTGAGTGGTACCAGCCACACCGGCCCTCGGATTGAGGCGGGGTTTACTCGTACATGTAAAATATGACCCATGGATCGTTTTCCTATAGTTTAAACAGAATCCGAATGCGTTTGGTCTATTTTTCGTATGCCAGTTGTTGTTTTCACTTAAAATCCTGTCCATTTCAAATAAAAGTTAGACACTTTGAGTGGTGTCGTCCACTACTTCAAATCACATTTTCCATATCATTTTCCACATGCATAAACATGAAAAACATGGATAAATAAGAAAGATAAGTAAAAAATAGAAAAATGAGTATCACAGTACCAAGGAATACTAAAGTTCTAGGTAGTAGACTAATCATACAATAAGAATCAAGTTCAAAAAACAGAATCTGAATGCAACGTCCCTATGAAGCAGAGGAAAACCCCAAAGTGGAAAACCATGTTCAAAAATAAAGAGTTATACAGAATTCAAAAATGTAATGGATCAATCTGCCTCTGATCACCATCATCATCACCACTTTCATCATCAGCCTCATCCTCGCCGCCATCTCTGTCCTCGTCGTCGTCCTCGTCATCATCCCCATGCTCATCGTCGGCCTCATCCTCGTCCTCGGCATCATCCTCGCCCTCGGCCCCATCCTCACCCTCGGCCCCATCCTCGCCCTCGTCCACATCCTCATCCCCGCACTCTTCCTCTTCAGCATCCTCATCATCACCAAGAACGTCATCATCTCGATCGCCACTAGAGCTGCCGCCTGGTGCATTGGATGATGCACCCATCGACGACATAAATGTCTGACAAGCCGCACTAGCCTCTGGTGGAAGTGATGACGATAATGCTTTCATCAGTTTCATAAATTCTCTGTCTCTTGTTTGAACTTGTACTTCCAACTCTGTAACCCTTTTATCAGACTGTCTTGCATGCTCCTTGACCTATTCCAACTCGGTGGTACTAGAATGGATACCTGGAGATGGCCAATACCTTGTCGGGACTATATTCTTACCAGGTCGGCCGCGTACTCGACCAGAGTGCTCATCTCCCAAAACCTGATATAAATGATCTTGTGGACCAAAAATGTTAGGCTCCTGGGCATCAAGAGCCTCTAAAGCAGCCTGTAAAAAATATTAATAGATTATTAAATTTCAAATTAGATATTAAACATTGAAATAAACAAATTAAAACTTACAATCTTCTCTTGGGTCGGTTCATTTACCGCAGTTCCATCTTTTTTTCTTCTACTTGAGCAAAACAATTTTGCTCGAGGGATAAATCCTTCAATATTCATTTTGTGCTTCTGTAATGACATTGAAACAATATAAAGTGAAAGTATAATCATATATTCATTATTCCATAAATCACATAATTTATGTAGGATCCACTAAAAAGGGAAAGTCCTAATGAAAAATTATAAACAACTATATCGTACCTGCTGCCTCTCATGATCTGCCATAGTTGTGCGCCCCAAAGTGTGGAGGTATTGCTTTGAATCAATGTTTTTTTTGTTTTTTTCAGAATATTCCCAAATAATGATTAATAATTAATAAGATTATATTAATGAAAAATATGAAAACTCTCATTTAAATAACTCAAATGAGATTAATACCTTAAATTTTGCAGTCTCCCAATGGGTAATCATTTAGCGATATTGCTCTATCGGGAAGTCATCCACGATAGGTAATGTCTCTAACTACCTTCCCACTCTATCACACTAGCCAACATACAACTCATGCTTATAAGCTTTCCAAAGCTCTCCTAGCTCTTTTAAACGCACTGGTCATGCACCTTCGCCATCAGGGAAGTTAAACCGAAGATGAAACCAAATTGATTAGTTCATTTAAATACAAAAATATACTACATTAAATCCAATAAATTTTTACCCATATTTGTGACCACGCATTATCCTTGACTTTGGGTGGTAGATGTCTCCAAGAGAGAGGGCTGACCGGAATGATATCGGAGTATTTGGCTAGCATCGCCAAAAAACCCCGACATTGCTGCCCAGATTTCTCAATCATTTGTCCATCAAAATTGTATTCAACCATCAACTGTGTCTGGCGGTTCCATACCGCACGAAAGCGAGTACGCCCCCTCCCCCGCCTCCTATCTGTAGACGAATCTGTTATTAAAGAAAAATAATATCAATACAAGTTATAATAAAAATAAATTTTGGAATAAAAATTTGATAGAGTTATATAAATATACCTATGGTAGTCGGATCAATGGGTGCATATGCTGAAGGAATATCTTGTACAGGTGGAGTGTCCCTTAGTGTATGCTCCTCAGCCACATACTGTGTCGCAGCAGGAGTCGAAGAAGGTGGAATATAATAGCCCGGAGATAATGAACTAGAAGAAAAAGATGATGGCATAGACGTCTGGCCAGCTGGTAGTGTAAACATCGGAGGTCTAAATATCTCATATGTCCCTGAAGACACGCCAGGATCAAAATAGGGCGTAGAAGATACGTCTGTGGTAGTGGGTCGTCTAACTCTCGCCCCACGAGCCCTCGTACCACCAGCCTCAGTACCGGGACCACTAGATGATCGTCCATCTCTGACACCACCCCCCTCCTACCACAAACCTCTCTACTGGGAGCAATATCAGGCTCCTCGTCAGATATCTTTCTTCTAGGGGGTGGATCCTGAAAAAAAGTTTTACAGAAAAGTAAACACATGATATTATAAGTTATTGAAATATTTATATTTGAAATAAAATACTCACAACAGGGATGAGTGGAGGAACACCCATCTGTACCATGCGATGATTATTATCTGTCATGTTTTTCCGCCGCCTCTCTTCAATGGGTGTCATTTCCTGCAATGAAAACAAATATTGAAGTAATTAGAAACAGATAACTAATGTGTAACCCAAAAAACCAAATATAGAAAAACCATTATGATAAAAAGAACATAATTAAACAGAAGATTTATGGTGTTATGAAGGTAAGTACTAGGATACACACTCTGAATGCTGTAGGTGAAACATGTAGGTGAGAACACGACTGTATGATTCTATATATTTCCCGCCACAACTTCGGGTTCACAATCAACTCTGACAATTGAGCTGTTGGGGTCATCATAAGTAATAAACGGATTTCTTCCAATTGCCGAAGGGATAGTGTCAACTTCATCATCACCATCATCAAAAACATGTCTGGGATTTACTTCAATAATTACACTGAATTTAGGATGACGATGATCTTTGACATAAAAAACATGTTTCACCATTGATGCCAATACATATGGTTCATCGGTGGCAAGAGTACGAGTCATGTCAATAACTCTAAATCCAAAATCATCAATAAAGGTGCCTTGCCTCATCATTGAATCAAACCATTGACATTTCATCATCGTTACTCGACCATGTGAGTAATAATCCAAAATTATTATTTTCTCCACGACACCATAATAAGCAACATTTTCAGAACGAGGTCTAGTGTCCAATGAACTGGCATAACAGTCTGTTGTGGTAGTTAGCATAACACCATTATACTCTGTTCTCATGTTTCTTGCTCGTTCAGTGATAATAAATTTGTATCCATTGATCACAAGTGATTTACAAGAACAAACCATGGTATTAGGACCAAAAGCCAAAGCTCTTATTTCCTCAGAAACATAGTCTATAGGAAAACTCGATACCTGAAATATAAACAAATAGTAAACTTAATTAAATATTATTTTTATTTAGTTATTACAGAAATATTTTTACCTTCAATTTCAACCAAGAAGAAAACCCTTTTCTATGCAAAGTCTCCTTCTTTCTCAAAGATAAAGAACAATGATTTCTATATATCAATTCTTTATGTTCCTTGTAGATAAAAATAATAATAGTTTAACAAATATTTAAAATTACCAGAGATAAGATAAGAGATACATGTAAAATTAACTTACTTGATATACTCATCGAACAAATCACAATTGAACAACACTGTGTGATGTGCCGTCTCTCGCTCTTCAAGGCTTAATGTTGTCAATGTATATGATCCCGGAATTCCTCCTGTTTGAGGAAGTGATGGAAAACTGGGTTCAATTTGCCCATACTATTCTTCTTCATTTCTCATTGGTCTTCTTATTCTCGTAGTATGATCAGAAAAATACATTGAGCAGAAATCCATACATTCTTGAGCCAAGTAACCGTTCCCAATAGAACCTTCGGGATAATTCCTGTTCCGAACATATGATTTCAATGTGCACATGTTTCTTTCAGTTGGATACATCCAACGGAAAGCAACGGGTCCTCCAAGAAGTATTTTGGTCGGAAGATGGACAGTCAGATGCAACATGCATGTAAAAAATGATGGAGGGAATATTTTCTCTAACTCACACAAAATTAATGGTATCTCTGCCAACAGTTTTTGCACGAGGGATTTGGACAACCTCTTAGCACAAAGATATCTAAACAAATAGCACAACCGAATAACTGAGACTCTAACATTATTGGACAAGAGATGACGGATTGCTATTGGAATCAACTCATGCCAAAGGACGTGATAATCATGAGTCTTCAAAGATTTCAACTTCAACTCTTTTCTGTTGACCCGTTTTGATATATTGCTTGAATAGCCACCAGGAACTTTAATAGCCTCTAGCACTTCCAGAAATTGATTTTTTTCAGCAGGAGTCATCACATAAGAAGGACATGGAACTTGCCATTTATTTTCACTAATACAGACAGGATGCAATTCTGGTCTGATCCCCCAATCTACCAAGTCGCGCCGAGATCGTAAATCATCTTTTGTCTTCCCCTTGACATTTAGAAGAATCGAAAGCAACATTTCACATATATTCTTTTCAATTTTCATTACGTCTAAGCAATGACGTAACAAGTTAGTTGACCAATTTGACAACTCAAAGAATATACTCTTCTTCTTCCAATTGTAACAGGTATCATTGGAAACATTTTTCCTATTTCTAGATTTCATTACACTCTTCCCAAATGAATAACTGAAATCTTTCAATTCATTAAACACATTAGTTCCAGACATACTCTGAGGTGGATCGCCATTCTCCATGGTATTGTCAAATCTTCGACGATTGTTTCTATATGGATGGTTCATTGGCAAGAATTGTCGACGTCCCATAAAACTAAAACTACGATGATATTTCAGTCTTCTCGATCGAGTATTCTTCATACAAACAGGACATGAAAATTTTCCTTTTGTGCTCTATCGAGACATCATTGCATAAGCAGACAAATCATTGATAGTCCACATAAGTGCAGCACGCATCTGAAATATGTCTTTCAAACATACATCGTATGTGGGCACACCCACATCCCAAAGAAGTTTCAACTCTTTTATTAAAGGTTGAATGTATACATCTATATCATTGTCGAGATCAGAAGGTCCAGATATAAGTATACTCAAGAAAGTGTAAGACTTTTTCATACACAACCAAGGGCGAAGGTTATAAATGTGTATGAAAACCGGCCATGTGCTGTGCGATGTAAGAATCTGCCCAAATGGATTAAAACCGTCACATGAAAGACCCAGTCTGACATTACGCACGTCGGCTGCAAATTCAGGATATCAAGCATCAAATCTCTGCCATGAAAATCCATCTGCAGGGTGAACCAAATCCTCATTATTCCTTTTTCTCTCGGTGTCATGCCATCACATTTTTATGGATATTTCATCAGACATGAAAAGGTTCTGTAATCTGTGGATCAATGGAAAGTGCCACATTACTTATTGTGGCACACGAGATGGTGTTCTATCATCTTTTGGCTTCTATCGGGAGGTTCTGCATTTTATACAATCATTTCTTTCAGCAGTTTCCTCCCAAAATAAGCTGCAATCATTTGGGCAAGCATGAATTTTTTTTGAGAATCCATGTTCATCAACCAACTTCCATACCATATAGTGGTTTGAGAGAATATCTGCATCATCTGGAAGTAAGTCCTTCAAGAAGGTAAGAATGTAATCAATTGGATTATTTGAAATCCCATACATAGTTTTCCCATGAAACAATCGGATTAAAAATTCCAACTTTTTCATTTTATCACATTGCCGATATACTGGAGTCATCGCAGCATCATTCAATTTTTTCACCCTATCAACATCATCATTTTTGTTGGACGCATCATGTGTTCTTGTATCGAAATCTTGTTGGCTGGACATCCTTTCCTTCTCATGATGTCGAATAAATGGACACTGATCATATATCAAACTCTCCAATTCAGTCCTATCATTTTGATCATCAACATTTTGAGATTCCATTTTCTCTCCATTGTGATACCACACATAATAGTTTGTTTGGAAACCATATTTGGTTATATGATAGCTAACTGCTTCACGGACCAACCAAGGTCTTCCAACACAATTAAAACATGGGCAGTGTATGCGACCACTATCTTAAGCCTTGTCAAATGCAAAATCTAGAAAGCTTTTCAAATTATTTTGAAAATCGGTTGAAATCCGATCATTTTCGTACATCCAACTTCTATCCATTCTGTAAAAAAATCGCAATAAGTCATTTCAAAGAAATTCAATAATATTAAAGTTTAATCAAAAAAATATTTTCGTAAATGACAATTGTTTACTCTATATAAAAGCATAACTGACACATTACTCTATATGAGAATAATATCAAGAAATACAAAAAAAATACAGTGTATATAAGAAAATAAGATACAAAATTTATAATGCCTATATTCAAGGATTGACCAGTAAGATATTGGAAGTGGGGGGCTGTCTAGGGGGTCGTGGTGTCCAGGTGGGCGGGCTGTCCGTGGGGGTGGTCAGGTTGTCCAAGGGGGTCGGGGTGTATAGGTATATTTATATTGAAAGAATACCCCCACAATAATCATGCAGCCCTGTCATTAATCTAAATCCCTAGAACACATAAAAGAAGCTAGTATGGACATTTACTAAAATATTTAACACCATACGAATGAAAATACACTCTAAATATAGTTTGAGAGGATATAATGGTGTGTGTGAAAAAAATGATATTAAATCAATTTAAATAAATATGGAACAAATGAGGGTTTATAATACACTAAGAGTACCTCAAACAATCCAAAACCACTATAGCACCACATATTCAACATCATGAAACAGGACTTGGAAATCTTACCTACATCTTTACTGATGACCACCTAATTGGAACACTCTATTTATGGTTCTTGAACACAAGGAACAAACAATGTTTGGTCTCTACCAACTCAATCACCCCCTTGTAGATCATAATCTCGTTTCCCCTTATACTAAAATGGTCTCACTGGAAGCTACTATTAATACCGGACCTAAACCATTCATTCTCCATAAAACAATGATCAAAGAACCATCGGAGGTATCTCTCATATAACCACAACCATTTTTATCTATGATGTAACGAAATTCACAAGAATAACTTTTATTCAATAACCTTTTGGTATATAATGTGCATCAACAATGGTTCAATTATATGGTTCATCACATTCCAATTTATTAATCACCCATACATGATAAAAATTGAACATTGACTTTCATTTAATTACAACCATCATATTTCATTTAATTCTTAACAAGCATAGAAGCATGGAAATTGGAATCTAATAACTTTAATTTGTCCCCAAAACTTTTTAATAAATTTAACATGAAAAATAAAACACATTGAAATCTAAATAATCACTATGAAGTAAAATGATCTTGGAATTCTATTGCACAAGTAAAAACACTCAATGATGGAATATATGAAAAGAATATTAATATAAATTATTAAAACAAGATAATAAAGTAAAAATGAATGTTAAAAATAAACATGTGATTGAATTTTATAACATAAAATAAAAATTTCTTGGTAATGAAACATGAAAGGCACATCAAAAAATTAGACAATTGTCTAATGAAATCTATATGGGCTGGAATATGCATGGAATGTAAATAAAGAACGGAAACATAAATTGGGCTAGAACAGAAATTCGGCTGGAATATGAGAATAGAAAGTGGTCTCATCTCACATCAAAATTGAAACTAAAAAAATAAGAAAATACCTCATCCTTGGATGGGATGGCGGAAGAGAACCCGAAGAACCTAAAAAATCTCCTCAAAAATCTCCCAAGCGCTCCTGTTTAGGGCTCTGGATCGTGAATGGGTGAGAGGATCAGCTACTGCCAATTTGGGGGAAAGTTTTCCCAACGGTTTTTAAAAATCGTTGGTATATGTCATCCAAATCCCACTTTTCCCAACGGTTCTCATTGAACCGTTGGTAAACTAACCCTATACCAACAGTTGTGATGAACTGTTGGAAAAAGCTTCCAAAAAACCATCTATACCAATGGTTATCAGAAACCGTTGGTATAGATGGATATTCCCAACGGTTTAGTAAACCGTTGGGATATAAGTGTTGGAAAACTCTGTTTTCCAGTAGTGAATTACTTCCAGTGGACTATAATTGATACCTATCAGGGCACTCCATGGGCGGCTACACCCCCTGGGCGGGACACACCACCATCCCCAGTGGCAACCATTTCCTCATGAAGCCCTTTGGCAGAGAGCCATGCTTCATTCAACGCTCACATGTGAGAGTTCCCAAGGATCAGATTCATTCCTACCTCCTTTTCCTATGATACCAACTATAGAGAACCCAAACTAGACATACATGGACATTAAATTACTTTTTTGGAATACTTAATACATAATAAAAACGAACACACAAGGACCGTAATAGTTTAGTGTCTTTGGAAACTCATAACATAATCTTCCAATCGTGGTGAATGATCTTCAATATCTCCCATAATGATCTTCCCCTTTTGTTTTCTGAACTAAAACATTTCTTTATATAATGGGGAAAATAAAACATATAAAGGGTGAGATCAAATGCTCAGTAAGGGTAATCATGGATAAAATAAAACAAACCATATACATTTGAACTTCAAAACATGAACATAATGTTTAGACATCAAAATCTTGAGTTGTGAAATAAATCTTGGCATTACGTATGGAATAGGTCATAAAGTAACATTAATCATGATAAAATAAAATGGGAATAAAAAATTTAATTATGGAAAACCATTAATCACGTGATGATATGATTTCCATAGTAGCCAAGGCATTGCTTCCAAGACCAACTTAGTGGACAAAGTCCCTTTCTGAATCGAGTTCACTCCTCATTCGAGTCCTGTATCACTGAACCAGATTAACTTACCATTCCAGCCATGTCTATCTCATGAGATATAAATCTTTACCCAATGAATTGGAGGGAGATATAGGTCCCACCCATCTCATAATGAAATCATTCTTAAGTGCACCACAACATAAACATAAATCATTCATCAAAACCCAAGAATAAAATGGGTTTCATAAACCTCATCCCATCATAACATAATCCATATAAAACAAATGGATATGATTTCATCATAAGAAAAGTGAAACCATGTATATCATAGATACATTATACGTGAAACAAAATCATACTAAATACGTTCATCTTAGATGGAAAATAGTTTTCAAAATACACTTGAAATGAATTCTTGAGGAAAATATCCTTTCTTTTTCAAAATCATTTTCTTTTCACAAAATTCCATTAAATTTTAAAATAAAATCCTTTTTTAAAATAATTATGAAATCTTGTAGAGTAAGATTCATGAAAATAAGGCTTTATGAAACCGTAAAAATCCGTTCATGTCATATATGTTAAAAAACATTCTTCTTGTACTTTTTCCGGAAATGTCAAAATGTACCTCGTATTGTAAACAAAAGAATGATTCCTTCCATACAATGTGGTAAAAGTATAAAAAAGGGTAAAAATGACTTTAAAAATAAATGGAAGAAATGTAAACATTTTATGAAAACATTTTGAGAACATATGGACATGGATAATAAATATAACCTCAATAAATACTTACGAATAAACAATCTCGGATAAGAATGAGATTGGAAAAACTATCCCTTACCTTATGTCGAATTTCTTCCGTATGTGTATGAGACTCCAGTATAGTGGGTTTAAAAATATTATTAACTTGTAACAGAACCATAATAATATTTATGATATCATATATGATTCACTTATGACTTTATATTATCTGTTCGTTTGTCAATTCCATGTAAAAGTAGCATTTTGGGTAAAATCCTTTCATTTATCGTATGTGTTTTGACTTCTAATTATTAATATGATTACTTAGATAATGATTACTTAATTCCAGAATATAAAACATGATTTATATATAATATATATTCAGAATATACATATATATATAATAGATCTACAAATGGAAAAAAATACAATGTTCATGGAGATGGTAGGTCGTACGTACGCATGAACAATGTTTTTCGTTTCCTTATTGAATTGAATGGAATTAAATAGATGACATACATATATATATACATAAATAAAGTAGAATTATTATGTCATATATTTCATGATTACTTATTATATATACTTTATAATCATTCTTGAATTGTTAACATGGAAAATGAATCTCATCGCGTCGTGGAGACGGTAATCCTTACGTACACACGAGCGATGATATCGTTCCCATATTTATTGAATGTAATTGGAGTGGATGATAAAATATCTTATAATAAGTATGATGTTATAATAATCATATATAGTTATTCTTTACACCATTATACCCATCCAATTACGGGGGTGGTGGAAAAACTGATTACACCACGGCGTGGAGACGGTATTCCGTACGTACGCACGTGCGGTGATTTCATTTTCCGTAGGATGGATATAAGGTGAAACATGGTTGTTTAATATTCATAATAAAATATGACAATATAATTAATACTGATTTTATTACTGTATAATGAAACAAGTAAATAAGAGTATGTATAAGAAGAAAGAAACATGAAAGATTCGGTAGAAGAGATTACCTCTTCCTCGATGCACCTTTTTTAAACATCTTATTAGGGCACTAGAGTTGGTCTTTTGAGAAGACCAGAACCACTATGATATAACTAGAGAGGTTTAGAAGAGGAATTTTTATGGGTTGGATGAGCTTCAAGGCTCAAAAGGCTGTGAAGAGAAGAGGGAAGGGGTGCTGTTTTTATAAGGGAGGAGAGGGGCACCTTTGGAAAAACTTAAAATATTATTTTATAATAAAGACACATTCGGTTTATAACAAGCCAAAATAACCCCAAGAGGTTCATTATTAATATATATAACCTTATCTAAGTCATTTGGCCGAACCATATATTTTTAGGAATATAATAACAATAAATAATATAATATTTGTTTTAAAAACTATTTTCTATCAATTTTGACACAATTTGGTAATTGATTTTTGTGAAAATCGTAAGAACATGATTAGTTATAAAATATTTAATGTAATCAATACAAACATGTTATAATAACCTATAAAATTAGTGGAATTCATAAAAAGTCTCAAATTAAACATTATTTGGGTATTTATAACATCAATTATGTTAATATTTTATTAATAAAGTAATTACTTCATCATCATTGTGTCATAAATAAATTACATTATTTAATGTCTAAAAATTATAAATAATATACCATTATGTATTAAATCATTTTATCTTTCTAATGAATATTTATAGTCGAATTTAACTTATGTATAACCCTATATTAAAAATATTTTAGTTATTAAACAATGATTTTCACTATTTTAACTCTTCTTTAAATAAAATAATATTAAGTGTCCGAATCTAATCCAAGTGGACCTAAAGGGTAATATTTTATTCCTAAGGTTGTTTTTGGTCGAATTATACTTATCCAATATAATTAGGACATGTGTTAGGGTAGTAATAATATCATTTTTACCTGTTAATTACCCTATTTACTTTTAACCGTGGCAAATAAAAGAAAAAATCTACTATTCACCAAAAATTATTTTTATCTTGTTGAACCACATTTTACTTCTTGATATTAACCATGTCTCTCTGATTTTCTAAATTCCACTCACAGAAGTGGTAAAATTATGTTTTATATAAATTTTCAAATTTACCTAGGAGGTGGGTAAAAGGCGGTGAAAAGTTCAATAAAATTTTTATATATCTAAAAATATTATAAAATGACTCAAATGAATTACATTGAACTTATATAGGTATTATGTATCGATTTTTAACTAAAATAAATTTAAATAAAATAAATAATTATTTAAATAAAAAGTCGGTTTTTAAATAGTAACCCAATGTTTTCACTATTCATCAAAAAATGAATGTTTTCAGAAAAATACCAAAAATTTACCCTAGGATAATTTTGATATTCCGAATCCAAAAATGAACTCCATTTTGAATGATAGAATTTATAAAATTTCAAAAAGTGGGTATTACAATTCATAATGTATAGTTCATAATAATATTATAATAATATCTCGTTTAGTGAAACTTGGTATTGCGTACTACACACGCTATCGAAGAAGGTCTTGATTGTCTGTAATGCAAGCCAAGCCAGGGCTACGTGTAACGAAAGCTCCGTTTGGTGTTGCGTATAACATAATCAAAACTTATTTCATTTATACATTAAAAAAATATATACTTAATGTTGCATAGAATAATTTCCACAAAACGAACTTGAAATTGTGTGTAACACGAGAAAAGAATAGTGGTGTATATACTGCAAGATAATACGGTGTTGCATATAGTACAAGCTAATCTTGGTGTAGTGTATAATAGAAGACGTTAATGAAATTAAAAATAATATATCTCATAAAATCTCGGGGTGTTACATTTTACCCCCCTCAAAATGAATTTGTTACTCAAAATTTGTTAGGGTTATAAATGGTTTACATTTGAAAGATTCTTTCATAGAAACCCACATCGTAAAAAGGAATACTAAAACATCATTTTAAAAAGTAAAGTAATAAATGTAACAGTTACCCAGATTAACTCATCACTGGGTTTCCACATAGGAGAACATAGGTGGAAATATGGATATGGAATAGAAATCTAACCATCATGTTTGGATGAAGAGTGGTAGAGAACATGGCTATGAAAAATAAAACAATCACAAATCCATAAATTTGTGATAATCTAAGGTACCATCTGATTCATCAAATATCACGGCACTAGGAAAACATTTTTGGTTTTCAAGATCATTTCCCTAATGTTGAATATTTTTTGAATTAAAAGAAATACTTACTTGATTTTTGTACAATCTCATTGTTGTTTGTGCCTTGAACAATTTCCACTTCATCTCATAAAGAAATGAAGTTGAATTTGTCTTCTATGAAGTGTTAGTAGATCATGTGATAGAATTATAGGTCATTCCATCTGTCTTCAACATAAGGTTAGAATATGATATATACATAAGTCCATCTACAGTGAGATTAATCGTATATGGTTCTTAAAATGGACTTATACTTCATATATCATACCGATTAATATAATAAAACTAGTTTCTTCTAACCAGGGACATCCTATAGGCCAATGGTAGGTGATAAAGGCATGTCTCACTTCGGTTGTGGGTTCGATTCCCACAGCCTTGTCCGACGCGATGGGTTGTCGTCCGTCCTGCAGGTTGTCCTTTTTCTAAAACTACATTATTATTACATTCCAGAAATAATATCAAAAAACAAGTTCTATCCTTAAATAATACTATCTTATGTCCAACATAATCCATTCCAATCATTAGGAATATCCAAAATACATCTGTCCAATCTCATAGTATAAAGAAAACGATTACTTGAAAGGTCACATAACAATCATGTGAATACCATCATTTATCCCCCATATATCATAAGATTTATCTTGTTGGTCACATTCCAAACATGTGAATACCTTAATCATGTATTCTTTTGAAACATGAATTACCATAGAACCTTAGTGAAAACATGAATTCTTTCAAAAGTTAAATCTTTCCACATACCAAAATCCCAAAATTTCTATATACTCAAACCATGATATCACTTTGTCCTTATATCAGTCTTGAGCTAATGAATACTATCAAACATTTCATTTTATCCTTATCCCTTCACTATTCTCATATCATCCGCTTTCCAAAAATATTGCAATCACTTTTCATGTAAACCAGTACCATACAATTATTGAAAACCAATACATTGATATTCCAAAATTCCACAATACTATAAATGAGATTCCATGATACTATTTTGAAATCCCATTACATAAACACTTAATCATTCCAAAACATCATTGTCATAATCATCATCACAAATAGTGATCGCATGTGACTTCCCTTTGTCCTTTTCCTTAAGAGGTTTCTCACGTCGATCATCATTAACCCTTGGATTTGGGCATTGATTAGCATAATTCCCCATTTCCTTGCACTTGAAACATTGAAGTGTTGGTGGAGCGTTCTATGTAGTATTTTCTCTATTCACATCATTAGAAACCTTTTTCCATTAATTCAGCACTCAGCTGCTCGATGACCTTCTTTTCCACACTTGAAACATTTTCTAGTACATTTTAGATAATCTTCACCATGCTTCTTCCCACCCTTTGAGCATAAAGAAACATTTACCTTTTTTCACCATTGTTCTGAGATTTTTCCTTGAACTTCATCTTTCATTTCTTGTCAAAACCATGAGATGGATTTGTAACACAAACTTCCATTTCTACCTTGATAGAACAACGCACAATTTCTTCATAGGTACTGAAGTCTCTTATAGCTAATTCCCTTCGAAGACTTTGTTTTAAGCCACTATATAATCGATCAACTTTACTTTCATGTTGGATGATAAAACCAGATTCATACCTTGCAAGCCTTGTAAAATTCGCTTCGTATATACCAACATATTCATCATCCCTTTTCTTAAGATCAAGGAACTCATTTTGCATCTTTGTTCGAAGAATACGAGGGAAGTACTTATTGAAAAATAAGTTCTTGAACTCATCCCCTTCCATGAATTCAATTTCATCTTGGGGACTTGTATTATTAATTAGAGTCCACCACTGGTCTACTTCACCTTCTAACAGGTAAACAGCCAAAATGAATTTTTTATATTCTGAACAGCAATTATGGAAAATATTTTTTCAATGGTACTGATCCATTGTTCAGCAACAAGTGGATCATAAGACCCACTGAAAGAAGGTGGACGTTTCCTCATGAAGGACTCAATAGAATATTGTTCCCTTCTCTGCTCATTTGGAAATCCAGAATGATTAATAGCTTGTGTAAGTATAGAATTAATATTTTACACTCCATCTACCATAACATTGGTTTGTTCAGGAGGACAATCATTGCAGTTTCCATTACATTGATCAACACAGTTCGTTCGGGTACCATCCATCGTCTAAAACCCAAAAAGAATAATGTGAGAGGAAAAAATCATGCTAGGTAAAACAACATAATAGAGGGGGAGTACCTTCAATATATAACATCTTCGGGTTAATTCTAAGATTGTTACCGTAATTCTAGGACTATAACCTATACTTATACTTAATCTTGGGGACATCCCTAGACATACATTAGAAATATCTCTAGGTATCTCACTAATGTTTTCGCGTCCTAGTTTCCAAAGGTTAACTAATCCTTTCCTCTGATACCAACTATAGCGGTCTGGAATTACATCCAGTGGACTATAATTGATTCCTATCGGGGCACTCCATGGGCGGCTACACCCCATGAGTAGGACACACCACCATCCCTAGTGCTAGCCATTTCCTCATGAAGCCCTTTGGCGGAGAGCCATGCTTCGTCCAACACTCACATGTGAGAGTTCCCAAGGATCAGATTCATTCATACCTCATTTGCCTCTGATACCAACTGTAGAGGCCCCAAACTAGACATACATAAACATTACATTACTTTTTCGGAATACTTAATACATAAAAAACAAACACACAAGGACCGTAGTAGTTTAGTGTATTTGGAAACTCAGAACATAATCTTCTAATCAGGGTGAAAAATCTTCAACATCTCCCATAAAGATCTTCCCCTTTTGTTTTCTTAACTAAAAAATTTCTTTATATCTTGGGGAAAAGAAAATATATAAAGGGTGAGCTCAAATTCTCAGTAAGGGTAATCATAGAGAAAATAAAACAAACCATATGCATTTGAACTTCAATACATGAACATAAAGTTTACACATCAAAATCTTGAGTTGTGAAATAAATCATGGCAGTACGTAAGGCATATGTCATAAAGGAACATTAATCCTGATAAAATAGAATGGTAATAAAACATTTAATTGTGGAAAAACATTAATCACATGATATTATTTCCATAGTATCCAAGGCATTGCTGCCAAGACCATCTTAGTGGACAAAGTCCCTTTCTGAATTGAGTTAACTCCTCATTCCAGTCATGTATCACTAAACTAGATTAACTTACCGTTTCAGCCATGTCTATCACATGAGATATAAATCTTTACCCAATGCATTGTAGGGAGATATATTTCACACCCATCTCATAATGAAATCATTTTTAAGTGTGCCACAACATAAACATAAATCATTCATCATAACCCAAAAATAAAATGGGTTTCATAAACATCATCCCATCATAACATAATACATATAAAACAAATGGATATCATTTCATCATAAGAAAAGTGAAACCATGTAAATAATAGATACATTATCCTTTAATCAAAATCATAATAAATATTTTCATCTTAGATAGAAAATAGTTTTGACAAAACACTTGAAATGAATTCTTGAGGAAAATATCCTTTCTTTTCCAAAATCATTTTCTTTTCACAAAATTCAAATTAATTTTAAAAGAAAATGTTTTTTTAAAATAATTATGAAATATTATATAGTATGCTTCATGAAAATAAGGCTTTATGAAACTATAAAAATCCGTTCATGCCGTATAAGTTAAAAAAACATTTTTCTCGTACTTTTGCCAAAAAAGTAAAAAAGTACCTCGTATTGTAAACAAAAGAAATATTCCTTCCATATAATGTGGTAAAAATAAAAAAAGGATAAAAATGAATTTAAAAATATATGGAAGAAATGTAAATGTTTTATTAAAACATTTTGAGAACATATGGACATGGATAATAAACATAACCCCGGTAAATACTTACGAATAAACAATCTCAGATAAGAATGAGATTGGAATAATTATCCCTTACCTTATGTCCAATTTCTTTTATATGTGTCTGAGACTCTTGTATAGTGGGTTTAAAAATATGATTAACTTGAAATATAACCATAATAATATTTATGATATCATATAAGATTCACTTACAACTTTATATTATCCATTCATTTGTCAATTCCATGTTAAAGCATCGTTTTGGGTAAAATCGTTTCATTTATTGTCCGTGTTTTGACTTGTAATTATTAATATGATTACGTAGATCATGATTACTTAATTCCAGAATATAAAACATGATCTATATGTAATATATATTCAGAATATATATATATATAATAGATTGATAAATGGAAAGAAATACACCATTCATGGAGACGGTAGGTCGTACGTACACTTGAACGTTGTTTTTCGTTTCCTTATTGAATTGAATGGAATTAAGTAGATGAAATACATATATATATATACATAAATACAGTAGAATTATTATGTAATATATTTTATGATTACTTATTATATATACTTTATAATCATTCTTGAATTTGTAACATGGAAAATGAATCTCATCGCGTTGTGGAGATGGTAATCCGTACGTACGCTCGAGCGATGATATAGTTCCCATATTTTTTGAATGGAATTGCAGTGGATGATATAATAACATAGAATCAGTATGATGTTATAATAATAATATATAGTTATTATTTACACTATTATACCCATCCAAGTAAGGTGGTGGTGAAAAAACTGATTACACCACGGCGTAGAGACGGTATTCCGTACGTACGCACGTGCAGTGATTTCGTTTTCCGTAGGATGGATTGAAGGTGAAATAGGGTTGTTTAATATTTATAATAACATATCAGTATATAATTAATACTTATGTTATTACTTTATAATGAAACAACTAAAGAAGAGGAAGTAGAAGAAGAAAGAAACCTAAAAGAGTCGGTAGAAGAGATTACCTCTTCCTCGACGCACCTCCTTTACACTTCTTTTTGGGCACCAGAGTTGGTCTTTTGAGAAGACCAGAACCTCTAAGATATAAAAATAGAGGTTTATAATAATAATTGGTAGGGGTTGTCCGAGCTTCAAGGCTAAAAATGGTGTGAAGAGAAGAGGGAAGGGGTGCCCTTTTTATAAGGGAGGAGAGGGGCACCATTAGAAAAACTTAAAATATTATTTTATAATAAAGTCACATTCGGTTTTTAATAGCTCCAAATTGATTTATTTCGAAGCTAAAGTGGGTATAGGTATAAATACTCTCAACCAATAGGTTTTAGACAAGTTTAGGTTACTATTTAAACCTTATCATTTAGATTTAACTCTAAGTTAAATAATTTAACTTTTACCGTGTCTTCTAGTTTTCTTACACTATATGGTTAATAAACATACTATAACAAGACAAAATAACCCCAATTGGTTAATTATTAATATATATAACCTTATCTAATTCATTTTGTCAAACCTTATATTTTAAGGAATATAATAACAATTAATAATATAATATTTGTTTTAAAAACTCTTTTATGTCAATTTTGACACTATTTGGTAATTGATTTTTGTGAAAATCATAACAAAATGATTAGTTCAAAAAACATTAATTGAATCAATACTAACATGTCATATTAACCTATATTTTTTTTTAATTCATAAAAAGTCTCAAATTACATTTATTTGGGTATTTATAACATCAGTTATGTTAATATTTTATTAATAAGGTAATTACAGCATAATAATTGTGTCATAAATAAATTAAATTATTTAATGTCTAAAAATTATAAATAAAATAAAATTATGTAGGAAGCCTTTTTATATTTCTAATGAATATTTATAGTTGAATGTTTCTTATGTATAACCCTATATTAAAAATGTTGTAGTTATTAAACTTTGATTTTAACTATTTTAACTCTTCTTTAAATAAAATAATAATAAGTGTCCTAATCTAATACAAGTGGACTTAAAAGGTAATATTTTTTCCAAAGGTTGTTTTTGGTCAAATTACACTTATCCAATAGAATTAGGACATTTGTTAGGGTAATAATAATATCAATTTTTCCCTTAATTACCCTATTTACTTTTAACTGTGGTAAATAAAAGTAAGAAGTTACTATTCACCAAAAATTATTGTTATCTTATTGAACCAAATTTTACTCGTTGATATTAACCGTGTCTCTCGAATTTTCGAAATTCCACTCACAGAAGAGGTAAAATTATGTTTTATGTAAATTTTCAAATTCTCCTAAGTGGTGGGTAAAAGACGGTGAAAAGTTCAATAAAATTTTTATATATCTAAAATTATTATAAAATGGCTCAAATAAATTACATTGAACTTATATAGGTTTTATGTATCAATTTTTATCTAAAATAAATTTAAAAGAAATAAATAATTATTTAAATAAAAATTCGGTTTATAAATAGTAACCTAGTGTTTTCACTATTCCTAAAAAATTGATAGTTTCCAGAAAAATACCAAAAAATCACCCTAGGATAATTTCGATATTCTGAATCCAAAAATGAAGTCCATTTTAAAAGATAAAATTTAGTAAATTTCAAAAAGTGGGTATTACTGTTCCTAACGGCTAGTTCATAATAATATTATAATAATATCTTGTTTAGTGAAACATGGTATTGCGTACTACACACGCTATGGAAGAAGGTCTTGATTGCGTGTAATGCAAGCCAAGTCAAGGTTGCGTGTAGAAAAATCTCCATTTGGTGTTGCGTATAACATAATCAAAACTTATTTCATTTATTCATTTAACAAAATCTATTCTTAACTATGAGTAGAATAATTTCCACAAAACGAACTTGAAATTGTGTGTAACACGAGCCAAGAATAGTGTTGCGTATACTGCAAGATAATATAGTGTTTCGTATAGTACAAGCTAATCTTGGTGTAGTGTATAATAAAGGACTTCAAAGAAATTAAAAATAATATATCTCATAAAATCTCGGGGTGTTACATGGTAACCCATCCCTATGAACAATGTTCATGGTAATCTATCCAATGGTGGCTAAGCAGAAACCCCAATTTATGAGAAAGAGAAAATTCTATTATATACTAAACTCACTATGGGCCCATCCCTTCATGAATTAGTGAAGGGGTAAATATTATTCCAATGGTAACACCTGTCCCGTTCAACATTTCACATCATTGGTCAGTGGAAAGGATCAAGTCATCTATAACAGAAATTTTCAATACTTTTCACATTCGTTTCATCAAAGTAAAAATTATACTATATATCAATCCAATATGAGTGATATATATCTATGTAATAATCATTCACTACATCAATGTAATTAGTATACTTTCTAAAATCCAAAAAATTCACAAAACATTACATACGTGAATCTAACAATGAAAACAGAATAAAAATAATGTATAGGAATGAAAATTACCATAATTTAAACATGGATAATATAATATAAACAATGTATATTCCAATTTATACCCATGATAAGGTGTGTTGACTTTGGGAGACATAAGGAGATGATCTGAGGAATATATCACTACCGGGATTACCGGCCATAATCAATGTATTGGTTCAAGGAACCTCTTAGCCTCAATTTGATATTATGTTTTACAAAATAGTTATTTAACTATTTTAATTTCACGAACAATCCAAATAAGGCCTATGATACGACTCCCCAAGCCCACCTCCAAAAGGAAAATGGTCGGAGAATATACCGAGTAGGAATATTACGGACATTGGAGGCCTTATCCTAATTACCTATACACTAGCACACATCTCCAATCCCCTATGATTTTGAAATGTAAAAAAACGAACATACACGCTTGAATGAATATAAATCCCACAATTGGATTATGATAGGAAGTAAAAAATTGTAAATAATTCCAAAAACAATCCAACCAAAAATTGTTTAAAAACATGTCCAACTTGAATGTGAAGATGTGATCTACTATCAGGATAAAACGAACATGCCTCGATCTATCTAGTCTCACAATGAACCTTGTGGTCTTCATCCCTTGAGCACTCTATCAAATGGTAGATCATCTTCACAATTCAAAACATAATTGGGAAAAACCCATGCATGGTTGAGTATAATAATAACAAGTATGAAACCCTGAAACCAAAAAAATACAACAAAGGTATAACACTTATATCTACACTTCTATATGTATACAAAACATAAAACAAGAATATCAAAATATACTCAAAAAAGACACACAGTCTCACGGTAAAGTCACAAAAATAATGAAAGCCATGGATTCTAGATCAAAGGTTCCACATATCACTCATCATGGATAACACACTCCATTAGTTTTATAGCACTAATGAAGTTTGTCTATGAGGTTGTTCTTCTTGAGTCTCTCCATAAGATTTATATGGTTGATATTTAAAGAGATATGATACACTGAGGAGGATCACTCTCAAGGCCATGGGTATAAAAAAATAAATATGGATTAATATGTTATGTAGAGGATCAGAGCCCACATATTTTTGGTCACAATGATACCAAAAACACCACCTAGGGAAAGGATATGATAGAGGATATCACTATGGGGATCAAGGAAGGATTCCAACCAATCAATCCAATAAATCATGCTAAAGGGATCATGGTATTTTGTGTTAGAGGTGATTCCAAAATAACCCTCAGTGATAAGGGTATGAGAAACACACCCTCAACAATAATTTCTCAAGATACATAAGAGAAGGGTGCAACGATAAGTTTGAAGGAGTACACAGTGTGTACTAGGAGTACACAGTGTGTCCCATTGGCCATGGGTGATGATCATGTGTAATGTAATGTGACTATGTTCGTGTATAAGTACACAATGTTTAGCTACCTATGTACTTATTCCCTTGTCCTAGTATGCAACTATGCTCAGGTAGTCTTGGCCGAGTCAAGTCTGTGTGGGAGTACAAGGCTTTCCCCTAAACAAGTACTCTTATTTTGTGTTAGTGTACCCACTGAGGCATACACAAAACCATTTGGGATAGGCCACATACCATGTGACGGGGTCACACACAGTGTCATCCTTAACTCCATCCTAAAAAAGTAGCCACCAATATGAGGGACCCATTTGGTGTATAGCTCTGCAAGACATGTCATGTTGATCATGATTTTCCATAATCCAAGGTATTCCTTACACGTATGTTTATTCCACCATAATCTCAAATTTCAACCTCAATCAAGCTTGAAAAAATGGGTCACATCTGGCTGACATTTTTCATGTCTGCTTTCTTGAATTTGGGCTTCAAAACCATTTGGGAAAGGACCATAGTAGGACCCTATAACTATTTTCATGCCCCACTCAAATCATTGGGACTCCAATCTTGTATGATTCGTATGTATCTACCACCATATCACATTTTTCATGGAATACCGAGTCTAGATATACATTCTCATATCATTGCGCCAAGAAACGTGTGTGCAATGACTTATTCCTTAGTAAATTGGTCAAACCACTGGGAAAACCAAACACAATGGATGAACTAAGAATGTAGGTGAGAAATTAAAAAAGAAAATATTATAGGAATGGACCTCATCTTATGTTCATGTTGACCTAAATTAATTTATATTATATTGTCAAATGAAGAGATAATTAAAACTACTCAAATGATTATCCCAATAAATCCAAGAAAAATAAACCCATCCCAAAAAATGACTGATCCGTGAGTAAATACATTGATTGATTGATTCATTTTCATCATATAAATAGATAAGGGGGAAATAATCCAATCAAAAAAACATCATTCCTTGAGATGGATGGATCACTGATGAAGAACAATCATGCGTTATTGTTGTTGGAGAGATCTCTTAATTATATTGAACACCGATCACTGATATTCGATTCTGTTTATGTTCACCATAGAGAGATCCTCTTACACTCTCTCCATGGGTTCTCCAATGGATTCGAGTTTATGTATATAACCCTAAAATTCCATCATAACCATGTCCTAGTAGAAGAAATTAGGTTATTACATCAACTGATTTATACAATAATTTTATTTCATTTTTTTATTTATTTGACATCACTGAAAACTTTTATAGAAATTATCAAGGGAAATGAAATTTATTTTAGTCCTATGGTAAACCACAATATTTCAACTCAATGGTTCTCTCTAATTTCTGATTCTAGATCCTGTTTTAAGTTATTCAAATTTTTCAGGAAAAATCCGCACACATTTTTTTTAACATATTTAATATATTTAAAAAATTTATTACGGGCAGATTGGGCCTTAAAATATTATGTTGTCTTAGTAATTAGGCTTAAAAATAATATATACAATATCACAAAATAATACATATAAAATAAATGTAATTACATTCTCCCCACCTTTGGTTTTTATGTCCTGAAAAATTCAAAATAACTGGCTACACAAAAATATGTGGGGACTGAGAATGAATTTGAGGCTCCCACTCCCTAGTGCTCCCCTGAATATTTTTGTGCTACCACTAGATGTGTGTAACAGCCCGAGATTTTAAGAAAAAATATTCTTAATGTCTTGTGTTGTACGCTACTCCAAAAGGAGCTTGAACAACACACATCCTTGACTTGCCTTGCATTACACGCAATCACAACCTTCCTCGATAGCGTGTGTAGTACGCAATACTGAGTTTCACTAAACAATGATATTCTATTAAAATATTATTAAAACTAGTCGTTATGAATAGTAATAACCACTTTTTGAAATTCTGTAAATCTTATTTTTCAAAATGAACTTCATTTTTGGATTCGGAGTATCGAATTTAGCCTAAGGTGAAATTTTGGTACTTTTCAGATAACTTTCATATTCTGATGAATAGTGAAAATTGCTAAATTATAATTAAAAACAATTTTTTTTAATCGAAATAATTAATAGTGATAAAACATTAATTTGAGTGGTTTTAAAATATATTTAGAATATATTTTTACAATTTAATACAATGTTGGTCATTGGATGTAATTTCACATTTAAACCAGACATAAACAAGTGTCAATCTTTTGATAGATATTTTTTCTTAAAAACACGCTATTTGTTTTAACAGCGGGATTTAATTATAAAATTAATTAATGCAACATCTATGTTATGAATATGGTAAAATAGACTTCATTTTTGAATTCGGAATATGAAATATAGCTTAGGATGAAATTTTGGCATTGTTCTGAAAAACATCAATTTTTGATGAATAGTGAAACTACTAAGTGGTAGGTTAAAAACTGATTTTTGCATAAAACTTAATTTTACCACTTCTGTGAATGGAATTTCGAAAATCCGACAGACACGGTTAATATCAAGGACTAAAATGTGGTTCAATGAGATGAAAATAATTTTTGGTGAATAGTAACTTTTTACTTTTTTTTACCACGGTTAATAGTAAATAGGGTAACTAAGGGTAAATATGATATTACTATTACCCTAACACATGTCCTAATTCTATTAGATAAGTGTAATTCGGCCAAAAACAACCTTATGAATATAATATGACCATTTAGGCCCACTTGGATTAGATTAGGACATTTATTATTATTTAATTCAAAGAAGAGTTAAAAGAGTTAAAATCAAAGTTTATTTACTAAAACATTTTTAATATGGTGTTATACATAAGATAAATTCGACTATAAATATTAATTAGAAAGCTAAAAGGATTTCCTACATAATGATATTTTATTTATAATTTTTGGACTTTAAATAAATTAATTTATTTTTGACACAACGATGATGCAGTAATTATCCTTTTAAGGAAATATTAACATAATTGATGTTATAAATGCTCAAATGAATGTAATTTGAGACTTTTTATGAATTAAACTAATTTTCTAGGTTACTATGATATATTAGTGTTGATTTAATCAACTTGGTTCGAAAATATAATTCTTTTATGACTTTCACAAAAATCATATATCAAATAGTGTCAAAATTGACACAAAATAGTTTTTAAATCAAATATTATATTATTAATTGTTATTTTATTCCTAAAAATATAAGGTTCGGCCAAATGACTTATATAAAGATATATATATTAATAATAAACAATTTGGGGTTCGTTTGGCATGTTATAGTAAGTGTATTAACCATATAGTGAAAGAAAACAAAAAGACACGGTAAAAGTTAAATTATTTAACTTAGAGTTAAATCTAATTGATAAGGTTAAAATAATAACCTAAACTTGTCTAAATCCTATTGGTTGATAGGATTTCGACCCATCCCCACTTTAGCTTCGAAATAAGACCATTTGGAACCATTATAAACCGATTTTGACATTAATATAAAATAATATTTTGAGGTATTCCTAAGGTGCCCCTCTCCTCCCCTATAAAAGGACACCTCCTCCCCCTCCTCCTCACACTAATTTGAGCACTCAAGCTCGGCCAACCCCTGCCAAAATATCTTCTCCACTTCCCTAGAAACAGCCTAGAGGTTCTGGTCTTCCTCAGAGACCAATTTTAGTGCCCTAAGAGGAGGTCTCAAAGAGGCGCTTCAAAGAAGAGGTAATTACCGTTACCAATTCTTTCATCTTTATTTCTTCTTCCACTTCTTCTTCTTAGGTTGTTTCATTATGAAGTAATAACATCAGTATCACTCATATACTGATATGTTATTATAATTATGAAACAAACCTATTTCACCATCTATCCATCCTACGGAAAAAGAAATCACCGCGCGTGCGTACGTACGGAATACCGTCTCCACGCCGTGGTGTAATCTATTTTCCACCACCACCTTACATGGATGGGTATAATGGTGTAAAGAATATCTATATAAAGTTATTACAACAACATATTGATTCTGATATATTGTATAATCCACTCAATTCAATTCAATATTTATGGAAATGATATCATCGCTCGTGCGTACGTACGGACTACCGTCTCCACGACACGATGAGATTCATTCTCCATGTTAACCATTTAAGAATGATTATAATGTATATATAAGAAATAATAATGAAATATATGACATTATAAAGCTACTGGATTTATGTATATATATATACATATGTATGTCATCTACTTACTTCCATTTCAAGACAATAAGGAATGGAAAACAGCGTTCATGCGTACGTACGGACTACCGTCTCCATGAACGGTGTTTTTCATTTTATTTATCTACCTATTATATATATATATATATACTGAATATATATGATAAATAAATCATATTTTATATTCTGGATGTGAGTAAATCATGATATAAGTAATAATGATGTCAAGAACAACAAGTCAAAACACCTACGATAAATGAAACGATTTTACCCAAAACGCTTCTTTAACATGGAATTTACAAAAGAACGGGTAATATAATGTCATAAGTGAACCATATATGATATCATAACAATGAATATGATTCTTTAATAAGTCAATAACATGATTTAAATCATTATACAGGAGCTTCGGACATGAACAAAGCAAATCGGACCTAAGGTAAGGGAAATATCACAATCTCATTTTTATCCGAGATTGTTTATTCGTAAGTATTTTCTGGGGTGTATTTTATCATCCACATCCATGTTTTATTAAAATGTAATATTATTTCCATCCACCTACATTTTTTTAAATCAATTTTACCATTCGGTGAGTTTTAGTAATATGTATGAAAGGAATCTTTTGTCGTATGAGGTACTTTTTGACTTTTCCGACAAAAGTACGAAGAATGTTTTTTTAACTTATATGGCATGAATGGATTTTTAAATCATTATTTACAAGAAGCTTCCTTTACAAGTTTTCAAGTTTATTTTTAATCAACTTCTTTTATTTTAAAGTTGTATGACATGTTATGAAAGGAAAAATGTTTTTGAAGAAGAAAGGATATTTTCCTCAAGAATGGATTTCAAGTATTTTATCAAAATTATTTTCCATCTAAGATAATAAAAGGGTTCTGTTTTTATCCCTATTATTACATGGATTTGATTATGTTGTGATGGAAATATTTTTATGAATTCCTTTATCTTATATGAATTGATTTATGATGTCATGATGTTTCAAGAATCCCATTTTTGTTACATGTGTTATGGGATGATGTATGTTTTATGATTATGTGGCACACATAAGAAAGGATTCATTATAAGATGGGTGGGACCTATATCTCCCTCCAATGCATTGGGTAAAGATTTTATATCTCATGAGATAGACATGGCTGGAATGGTAGGTTATACCGGTTCAGTGAAACAGGACTGAAACGAGGGTTACTCGATTCAGAAAGGGACTTTGTCCACTAAGATAGTCTTGGAAATGAGTCATGACTAACAAGAAATGATTTTCCATGATTATGTGTGCATTCCACAAAGTTTCAAGTTTCATGTTAGGATTATGGTGATCTCATTTTCACTTCAATGATTTGTTCCATGTTAAGATATTATGATCTCTTTTGCAGGTTATGATTTTCAAAAAGATATGATATGATTTTTATTTCTTTTGTATACCCTTACTGATCATTTGAGCTCACCCTTTTATGTTTTCTTTTCCCCAGGATATAAAGAAAGGTTTAGGTAAAAAAAGGAAGATCTTTATGGGAGATTTTGAAGATCTTTCACCACGATTATAAGATTACGTTCCGAGTTTCCAAAGACACTAAACTATTACGATCCTTTAGTGTGTGTTTTTGTTATGTACTAAGTATTCCGCAAATGTAATGTAATGTCCATGTACGTCAAGGCTTTGGGTCTCTACAGTTGGTATCAGAGGAAAGGTTTAGTCAACCTTTGGAAACTAGGATGTGAAAACGTTAGTAAGATCCCTAGAGATATTTCTAAGGCATGTCTAGGGATGTCTCTAAGGTTAAGTATACGTATAGGTTATAGTACTAGAACTACGCTAACGATCATAGAATCAAACCTAAGATGTTAGATATTGAAGGTACTCCCCCTTTATTATGTTCTTTTCCCTAGCATGATGTTTGCATCTCACACTATTCTTTTTGGGTTTTAGAAAATGGCTGGAAACAAGATGATTCACGATAATGGAGGATATGATGGACAATGGAATGATATTCTTCCTAATGAAATGGGATTTGGATGTCCAAACATCATTATTATGCCGAATCAGCAATCTCATAATATGATCAATAAAGTAAAATTTGGTAAGTTTCCTGACTCGGCTAATAAGAGAAAGATGGAGTTTCATGATGATCATAGAGGAAATAAAGTTCAATTTCCCCTATGTAAATCATGTGGGAAGAGGCATCAAGGTGAATGTTTCAAAGGAACTGGAAGATGCTTTGGGTGTGGAAAAGAAGGACACAAAGCAAGTAAATGCAAAGGAAAAGGTTCAGTTAACAACATGGATGAGGATAATGGTATTGCTACGACATCAACAATGGTTAAATGTTTTAAATGTGGAATGTGCGGGCATTATGAAAACCAATGCCCTAAGGGAAAGTCTCATGAAGATAATCAGTATGGTCGTATGGGAAGTATTTATGTGGATGATGATGAAGAGACTACAAATGATATGTGAGATGAAAGAATTGTTGAAGCTCGGTCAATGGTTTAAGAATGTAGTGGAATGATTACATGTTTATCATGTGTAATGTTGTATAAGTAATCTCATGGTACTGTAGAATAAAGAGACATATAAGGATTTTTACACTGTTGTCTGATTAATGTTACCAGTATCCATGAAAGGTTATTCAGATATTTTTGGAATGTAGATGATATGCGCATAATGAAGTGATAAAGAGAAAAGTAAATGTTTGATAGTATTCATGAGCTCATGATTGATATAAGGACTAAGTGATATCATGGTTTGAGTATATAGAATTTTGAGGATTTTGGTATGTGGAAAGTGTTAACTTTAAACTGCATTCATGTTTTCTCTAAGGTATTCAAGAGAATACATGATTAAGGACTTTGAATGTTTAGAATGTGACCAAAAAGACATATCTTATGGGGATCAACGATGGTATTAAATCTCTGGTAATTGTTTTCACTATATTATGAGAGTGGACTGCAGTATTATGGATAAGCCTAAAGAAGTTCTTTTTTGATATTATTGATAGGATGTCATAGTAATGTAGTTTTAGAAAAAGGACAACCTGCAGGACGGGCGACAACCCATCGCGTCGGACAAGGCTATGGGAATCGAACCCACAACCGAAGTGCGACTGGCCTTTATCGCCTACCACTGGCCTACAGGAAGTCCCTGTTTAGTAGAAACTAGTTTTATTATATTAAGCAGTATGATATATGAAGTATAAGTCCATTTTAGGAACCATATGTGATTAATCTCACTATAGATCGACTTATGTATATAATTTTTGCTAACCTTTTGTTTGAGACAGATGGAATGACCCGTCATTCTATCACATGATCTGCTAACACTTCATGAATAACAAATTCAACTTCATTTATTTAAGAGATGAAGTGGAAATTGTTCAAGGCATGAACAACAGTGAGATTGTACCAAAATAAAGTAAGTATTTATTCTAATTCAAATTTTCAACTTTAGGGAAATGATCTTGAAAACCAAAAATGTTTTCCTAGTGATCTTATACCTGATGAATCAGATGGTACCTTATATCATCACAAATCTATGGATTTGTGATTACTGGCTTTGCCATAGCCATGTTCTCTACCACTCTCCATCAGAACATGATGGTTAGATTTCTCTTCCATATCCATATTTTCACCCATGTGGAAACCCAGTGATTATTTTATTTGGGTAACCGTTACATTTCATACTTTTGTTTTTAAAGATTGGTTTTGGTATTCCTTTTTACGATGTGAGTTTCTATTAAAGAAACTTTCGAATAGTAAACCATTTATAACCCCGACGAATTTCGAGGGCGAAATTCATTTTAAGGGGGGTAGAATGTAACAGCCCGAGATTTTATGAAAAAATATTCTTAATGTCTTGTGTTGTACGCTACTCCAAAAGGAGCTTGAACAACACACATCCTTGACTTGCCTTGCATTACACGCAATCACAACCTTCCTCGATAGCGTGTGTAGTACGCAATACTGAGTTTCACTAAACAATGATATTCTATTAAAATATTATTAAAACTAGTCGTTATGAATAGTAATAACCACTTTTTGAAATTCTGTAAATCTTATTTTTTAAAATGAACTTCATTTTTGGATTCGGAGTATCGAATTTAGCCTAAGGTGAAATTTTGGTACTTTTCAGATAACTTTCATATTCTGATGAATAGTGAAAATTAATAAATTATAATTAAAAACAATTTTTTTTTAATCGAAATAATTAATAGTGATAAAACATTAATTTGAGTGGTTTTAAAATATATTTAGAATATATTTTTACAATTTAATACAATGTTGGTCATTGGATGTAATTTCACATTTAAACCAGACATAAACAAGTGTCAATCTTTTGATAGATATTGTTTCTTAAAAACACGCTATTTGTTTTAACAGCGGGATTTAATTATAAAATTAATTAATGCAACATCTATGTTATGAATATGGTAAAATAGACTTCATTTTTGAATTCGGAATATGAAATATATCTTAGGATGAAATTTTGGCATTGTTCTGAAAAACATCAATTTTTGATGAATAGTGAAACTACTAAGTGGTAGGTTAAAAACTGAATTTTGCATAAAACATAATTTTACCACTTCTGTGAATGGAATTTCGAAAATCCGACAGACACGGTTAATATCAAGGACTAAAATGTGGTTCAATGAGATGAAAATAATTTTTGGTGAATAGTAACTTTTTACTTTTTTTTACCACGGTTAATAGTAAATAGGGTAACTAAGGATAAATATGATATTACTATTACCCTAACACATGTCCTAATTCTATTGGATAAGTGTAATTCGGCCAAAAACAACCTTATGAATATAATATGACCATTTAGGCCCACTTGGATTAGATTAGGACATTTATTATTATTTAATTCAAAGAAGAGTTAAAAGAGTTAAAATCAAAGTTTATTTACTAAAACATTTTTAATATGGGGTTATACATAAGATAAATTAGACTATAAATATTCATTAGAAAGATAAAAAGATTTCCTACATAATTATATTTTATTTATAATTTTTAGACTTTAAATAAATTAATTTATTTTTGACACAACGATGATGCAGTAATTACCCTTTTAAGGAAATATTAACATAATTGATGTTATAAATGCTCAAATGAATGTAATTTGAGAATTTTTATGAATTAAACTAATTTTCTAGGTTACTATGATATATTAGTGTTGATTTAATCAACTTGGTTCGAAAATATAATTCTGTTATGACTTTCACAAAAATCATATATCAAATAGTGTCAAAATTGACACAAAATAGTTTTTAAATCAAATATTATATTATTAATTGTTATTTTATTCCTAAAAATCTAAGGTTCGGCCAAATGACTTATATAATGATATATATATTAATAATAAACAATTTGGGGTTCGTTTGGCATGTTATAGTAAGTGTATTAACCATATAGTGAAAGAAAACAAAAAGACACGGTAAAAGTTAAATTATTTAACTTAGAGTTAAATCTAATTGATAAGGTTAAAATAATAACCTAAACTTGTCTAAATCCTATTGGTTGATAGTATTTCGACCCATACCCACTTTAGCTTCGAAATAAGACCATTTGGAACCATTATAAACCGATTTTGACATTAATATAAAATAATATTTTGAGGTATTCCTAAGGTGCCTCTCTCCTCCCCTATAAAAGGACACCTCCTCCCCCTCCTCCTCACACCAATTTGAGCACTCAAGCTCGGCCAACCCCTGCCAAAATATCTTCTCCACTTCCCTAGAAACAGCCTAGAGGTTCTGGTCTTCCTCAAAGACCAATTTTAGTGCCCTAAGAGGAGGTCTCAAAGAGGCGCTTCAAAGAAGAGGTAATTACCGTTACCAATTCTTTCATCTTTATTTCTTCTTCCACTTCTTCTTCTTAGGTTGTTTCATTATGAAGTAATAACATCAGTATCACTCATATACTGATATGTTATTATAATTATGAAACAACCCTATTTCACCATCTATCCATCCTACGGAAAAAGAAATCACCGCGCGTGCGTACGTACGGAATACCGTCTTCAAGCTGTGGTGTAATCTATTTTCCACCACCACCTTACATGGATGGGTATAATGGTGTAAAGAATAACTATATAAAGTTATTACAACAACATATTGATTCTGATATATTGTATAATCCACTCAATTCAATTCAATATTTATGGAAATGATATCATCGCTCGTGCGTACGTACGGACTACCGTCTCCACGACGCGATGAGATTCATTCTCCATGTTAACCATTTAAGAATGATTATAATGTATATATAAGAAATAATAATGAAATATATGACATTATAAAGCTACTGGATTTATGTATATATATATACATATGTATGTCATCTACTTACTTCCATTTCAAGACAATAAGGAAAGGAAAACAGCGTTCATGCGTACGTACGGACTACCGTCTCCATGAACGGTGTTTTTCATTTTATTTATCTACCTATTATATATATATATATACTGAATATATATGATAAATAAATCATATTTTATATTCTGGAAGTGAGTAAATCATGATATAAGTAATAATGATGTCAAGAACAACAAGTCAAAACACCTACGATAAATGAAACGATTTTACCCAAAACGCTTCTTTAACATGGAATTTACAAAAGAACGGGTAATATAATGTCATAAGTGAACCATATATGATATCATAACAATGAATATGATTCTGTAATAAGTCAATAACATGATTTAAATCATTATACAGGAGCTTCGGACACGAACAAAGCAAATCGGACCTAAGGTAATAGAAATATCACAATCTCATTTTTATCCGAGATTGTTTATTCGTAAGTATTTTCTGGGGTGTATTTTATCATCCAAATCCATGTTTTATCAAAATGTAATATTATTTCCATCCACCTACATTTGTTTAAATCAATTTTACCCTTCGGTGAGTTTTAGTAATATGTATGAAAGGAATCTTTTGTCGTACGAGGTACTTTTTGACTTTTCCGACAAAAGTACGAAGAATGTTTTTTTATCTTATATGGCATGAATGGATTTTTAAATCATTATTTCCAAGAAGATTCCTTTACAAGTTTTTAAGTTTATTTTTAATCAACTTCTTTTATTTTAAAGTTGTATGACATGTTATGAAAGGAAAAATGTTTTTGAAGAAGAAAGGATATTTTCCTCAAGAATGGATTTCAAGTATTTTATCAAAATTATTTTCCATCTAAGATAATAAAAGGGTTCTGTTTTTATCCCTATTATTACATGGATTTGATTATGTTGTGATGGAAATATTTTTATGAATTCCTTTATCTTATATGAATTGATTTATGATGTCATGATGTTTCAAGAATCCCATTTTTGTTACATGTGTTATGGGATGATGTATGTTTTATGATTATGTGGCACACATAAGAAAGGATTCATTATAAGATGGGTGGGACCTATATCTCCCTCCAATGCATTGGGTAAAGATTTTATATTTCATGAGATAGACATGGCTGGAATGGTAGGTTATACCGGTTCAGTGAAACAGGATTGAAATGAGGGTTACTCGATTCAGAAAGGGACTTTGTCCACTAAGATAGTCTTGGCAATGAGTCATGACTAACAAGAAATGATTTTCCATGATTATGTGTGCATGCCACAAAGTTTCATGTTTCATGTTATGATTATGGTGATCTCATTTTCACTTCTATGATTTGTTCCATGTTAAGATATTATGATCTCTTTTGCAGGTTATGATTTTCAAAAAGATATGATATGATTTTTATTTCTTTTGTATACCCTTACTGAGCATTTGAGCTCACCCTTTTATGTTTTCCTTTCCCCAGGATATAAAGAATGGTTTAGGTAAAAAAAAGGAAGATCTTTATGGGAGATTTTGAAGATCTTTCACCACGATTAGAAGATTATATTCCGAGTTTCCAAAGACACTAAACTATTACGATCCTTGTGTGTGTGTTTTTGTTATGTACTAAGTATTCCGCAAAAGTAATGTAATGTCCATGTATGATAAGCTTCGGGTCTCTACAATGTGCACTAATGTAATTATCACACATGAAAGATCATCTCCTACTGATCCTCAATCTCCATCATGTACTCAGTAAAGGTAGCTCCATCCTTGATGTTGAACTCACCCCCATCGATAATGTGTGATAGGTCATGCACATACCTACTCAACTTTTACCCATGGAATACATTTTGTGACTAGTCTAACTTTGATGGGGGGGGATATGTGTTACTCCACCTCACCAAATCTATGTATTATCTAGAAAGGGCCAGTGAATCTTGAAGATAACTGTAACGTACCGGTTCCGGAACCCACCCATGGGAGCCCCATACCGAGTTGGTCTCATGGCCTCAAGTTCATTTACCATAACGCCAGAGGCTGCCGACTAGCAGAGAGGGCCTTCGGTGTGATAGTGGGAAAAATATTCCCTCATTGGCAGAGTACACTACGGAAATAAATAATGATACAATAGCAGATGCAGTAGTAATCCATACAAAAGTTAACAATAGAAGACTAAAATAAATAAACTGAACCACACATATATATAATGATGATTCATGAAACATATATGTCTAATAAAGTAACAAAACAAAACACAATGCTGGAATACAACAGTACTAAACAAAAGTATGAGAATAAAATAGATAAACAACTCCTCAGCATCGCAAGCCTCAGCTTGGTCCCATGCTCTCCAGATCCACAGCAAGTCAAGTACTTGAAGTAGAAGGGCGCTTTCCCTTATATATACCTGCAACAATATAATATGTTTGGGCCCAAAAGCATGACCCAAACAGGGTGTGAGACTAAATAGCAGTAAGAAACCACCTAGATATCTGTGCCTAACAGTTAGCAAATATATGGCAGGAAATAAGTAAAAGGAATGCAGTAAACAAGGAAACACTCAGTAGTTAAAAAGCCACAAATTCAAGCATTCATATCACAGTCAAGTAAGCAGCTAATCAAAGTACGTAACCCGCTAGGAGTACTCACATCCTACCCCTCTGTTTCAACCAAACAAAACAAGAAACCCTATGGGATGTACACACAGTCTCATCCCTCTGGTTTTCTTAAGTATAGACTCTATGCGGAAGCACTCACCATTAATTCCCCCTATAGTCTCGTATCGGTACTAAGAGCACTCTGGCGAACCACTCAATGTCTCATTCCCCATATGGCTCGCATCGAAGAACTAAAGACACTATGGGAAGCACTCAACGTCAAATTCCCCTTATGGTCTCGCATCGTAATTTATAGACACTCTAGTAAAGCCCTTACGTCCATTCTCCCTATGGTCTACTACACCAGGTTCTCACAACCCCGTGTAAGTCAATAAGTATCGAAATGTGTATCGGCCAAAGTAAAACTTAAGAACTACTTGGATAACAGTCTATAGCATATCAGCATATCAGAAAAAAACACTCCATCCTACAATACTAGGCATGGAAATTGGAAAAGGCCTAACAGGAAAAACTAGAACAAACGGCCATAAACAATATAAGCATGGGAAAACACATCCATAACATAGAAATTATCCCTATTCACATACAATTATCCTCTACAGAATAATACAAGCAAGGCAGGAAAACAACAGGGATAAAACAGTAAATGCACAATACTCGGTTCAAGGCTATTGGGAATAATTGAACATAATACTCAAAGACTTTCAACAGAATGACACAAACCACCTACCTCGGTGTTTGGGGATCAATATATGTGAACCTCGAGGCTTGAATCACCTTGAAACACTGAAGATCTACGAAAATTCATAAAACGTTAAACCCACTTTAACTTGATAAAGAGGAGGAATCATGGAATGAAACTCAAGAAGAAGGAAAAGATTACCGCTGTGGTTCTAATGCAATTGACGGAGGTTGATTCAGAGAAAGTAAGTAGGATCGGGGGCTTAGAGAACTCTCGGTGCCGTACAGTTTCTCTCGGCCAAACAGGACATAAAAGAATATGGTTCTAGGGATTAGACGTGACCCCGATGTGTTTAATGAAATAAAATAAAATACACGGTGTGTACTTCTTGAGTACATGGCGTGTACTTGACTTTTATGTACACCGCTTTAGGTGGCCTCCAAGTCAACCCACACGGCCGTGTGTGTGGCCATGACAAGGCCGACACATGGTCTCCTGTGGAAAAATAGAACATGACATGTACTCATAAAGTACACAACGTGTACTTTAAAAATTTCCATAATTTCTTCTTTTCCTAAAAAACAACCGGAAAACAAAAAATACCTAAAAAGAAGATACGGGTTCTTACAAACTCCCCCCCTTAAAGAAATTCGTCCCCGAATTTCCCTAGCAGGGCGTAGAAGAAGAAACCTCGAAAATCTCTGGCCACTATGCTCGTACATCAGCCTCCCTCTCCCAAGTCTCATCCTGTACCCGCCCGTGTTGCCATAGCATATGTACCAGAGGAACATACCGGCTACAGAGAACCTTTTTACTGCGATCAAAATTCCGGATAGGATTCTCCTAGAATGAGGCATCCACCTCTTACTCAACCTCATCGGGTTGAAAGACGTGAGACAGGTCTGAGAAGTAACGTCGAAGTTGAGAGACGTGGAAGATGTCGTGCATAGCCCGGTACATCCGAGGTAACTCCAACCGATAGGAAACCAGCCCAACACTCTCCAACACCTCAAATGGCCCGACATATCTCGATGAAATCTTACCCAATCTCATGATCCTTCTGTGTCCCAACCTAGGTGTGACACACTAGAATACTTGATCCCTGACCTCAAACTCCAGAGGTCTTTTCCACTGATCAGCATAATACTTCTGCCGAGACTGTATAGTAGACATCCTCTTCCAAATCAACACTATATTTTCTGTGGTCTCTTGAACAAGACGAGGTCCTAGCATAGCTGCCTCTCCTGCCTCCAACCAACATAAGGGCGGTCGGCATGGACTACCGTATAAACCCCCATAAGGTGCCATCTGAACAGTTGCTTGAAAAATATTATTGTAGGAAAACTCCACAAGAGGTATATGTCTCTTCCAAGAACCTCCAAAATCTAGAATGCATGCTCGGAGCATGTCCTCAAGCACCAGAATCATACGCTCGGACTGGCCATATGTCTGGGGATGGTAAGTTGTACTCAAAAGTACATTTGTACCCAAAGCCCTCTGAATCCCCTGCCAGACCTAAGAAGTAAAACGTGCATCCCTGTCTGATAAAATGGATTGCGGAACTCCATGCAGACTTACAATATATCAGATGTACAACTGTCCCAGCTGATCAACACTGATGGTCTCCTTGATTAGAAAGAAGTGAGAAACCTTCATGAGTTTTTCAATGAAAACCCATTCAGCATCATTCCCTCGAGGAGACCTTATCAAACCAGTCACTAAATCTATCGTGGCATCATTAAATTTCCACTCGGGAATGGGTAACTACTGTAGAAGTCCTATTGGTCTCTAATGCTCCGCCTTCACCTACAGACAGGTGGAACATCTCATGACAAAACCAGCAACATCTCTCTTCATACCTGACCACCAATACTGATGGTGTAGATCGCGATACATCTTGGTGACACCAGGATGAAATACCCAAACTGAATAATAAAAATCTCTCATCAGTTCCTCGCGTATATCTGCTGGCACCCATACATGCCCCTGGAAATGAAAGATCTCATCCTCACCTATGGTCCATCCAGGTATAGGGTCCTCTCCTGACATGCTTTCCCATAGGAATAGGCCTTTCATATCTAATATCTGCCTCATTCAAACTCGATCAAGAAGAGTAGAGGTAACAACTACTGAAGAAAGAAACATCTGCCCCTATCTACCGTGCACCTCCAAATGCATCTCCGAAAACAGAGCCATAAGCTGCCACTCACTGCTGGCCTCCTAAACTACCTGTATCTGAGTCCTCCTACTCAGTGCATCAGCCACTACATTTCCTCTCCCAGGCATATAGGAAAGATCTAAATCAAAGGACTGAAGATACTCAACCCACCTTCGCTGCCTCTGATTCAAATCACACTGAGGGAAATGTACTTGAGACTTTTGTGGTCGGTGAAAACCACAAAATTCTCTCCCAAAAAGTAATGTCTCCAACAGCGTAAAGCATGAACAACTTCTGCTCACCCGAGATCATGTGTCGGGTTATTCCTCTCATGTGGCTTCAACTACCGAGACTCGTACGCAATGACTCCGTCTCCATGCATAAGTGAAGCTCCCAACCTGATACCTGAAGCATCACAGTAAACAGTATAGCTCTTTCCTAGCACCGGAAAGACTTGTATCTATGCAAAAGTCAACTTCCCTTTCAGCTCTTGAATGGTTGACTCACATGAATCTGATCAAAATAATCTTGCACCATTCTTCGTCAGGCCCGTCAACCATGCTTCTGAGCCTGAAAAGTCCTGTATGAAGCGTCTGTAGTATCCATCCATCCCTAAAAAACTCCACACCTCAAAGACATTCTTCGTATTCTCCTAGGAAACTACTGCTCTCACTTTCTCTGGGTTTACTCACATTCCAGTCTTTGAGATAACGTGAGCCATGAAGTGAATCTGATCCATCCAAAAGTGGCATTTTCAGTGCTTATCATATAACTGATTCTCTCTTAGTGTACTCAGAACGATCTCAAGATGTGTGGCATGGTCCTGTCGAGCGTGAGAGTATACCAAGATATCATACATGAAGATAACCATGAAATAATATAGATACGTATGGAACACTCAGTGCATCAGTGCCATGAAAATTGCAGGATCGTTCGTGAGACTGAACGGCATAACCAAATACCCGCATAGAACATACCTACTTCAAAAATCTGTAAGAGGTATATCTGATGGTCAAACGTGCAAATGATGGTAACTAGATCTCAAGTTGAGCTTTTAGAACACTTGGGCTCCTCGAAGCTGATCAAAGAGATCATCAATTCTCAGTAAGGGATATCGGTTGATGACTGTCAACTGGTTCATCTTCCGATAATCCATGCAAATCCTAATAGTACCGTCTTCCTTCTTCACAAAAAGGAAAGGAGAACCCCAAGGAGAAGTACTGGGTTAGATGAAACCCTTTTCCTACAAATCCTCCAACTACTTCTTGAGCTCATGTAACTCTGGTGTATCCATACTATAAGAAGGAATGGACACTTGTGCCATTCTTGGAATGAGCTCAATCGAAAAGTCTACCTCTCTCTTCGGAGGAAAACCTGAAAATTCCTCTGGAAAGACAACGCTGAAATGATCCACCACTGGAGGTAATTATAACTGTGAAGTCCCCTAGTCATCTTGATATAGACTAAAAATCTGGGCTATGACTCATCGTAACCCATGATGATCTGGTCCCTCTCTGCTCTCCTATACATTTCATTCTCCCTTATGAAGAAACGATGTGCCCTATGGTGATATGAAACTCACCCGTTGATGATAGAAATCAACAACTTCCTGAAAGGGAACTAGCAAGTCTATCCCGAGAATGACATGATAGTCTTTCATCTCTAGGACATAGAGTTCCCAATGGAAGTGACACCCTGAAATCTCAAGAGGGAACTCCTTGCACCGACGGACACTAAATTTTCTCATCCCCAACGGAGTGTCTAGTGTCAAAACATCGGCAGAAGAAAGGATAAAGATCCCAAGGCTCTCCAAAATATAAACTAATATAAAAATATGGGAAGCCCCTGTGTAGAAAAGAGAATAAGATAAAACTGAGGTAACTATGATTATACCTCGAACTGTAGAGGGTCTGGGATCCTGCTCCTACTGGGTATTCTCCACTACAAAGTTCTGGCCTGCGCCATGGCCCCGTGACCCTGCCTGACTACTCTGAGCTAATCCAACTTGTTGTCACTGATAACCTGGCGACTGAACACCACTGTCGTTACCTCCACCTCAGCCTGAACGGTCTGAAGAACCCCAGTTTCTAGACTGGTGAGAAACAGGTGGATCTTCTCTTGTACATGGAGTCATCATAGAACCACTGTCACTTGAAGCTGGTGAGAAGATCTGACAGAAGAGCCGAATATGCCCCATATTTCCGCATAATCGGCACTCCACTAGGTCTCTCTGGCACTGTGGACTTGTATGCCCACTTCTCATGCACTGGTACCACACCAACTGGATACTAGAAGATGTATCTCGCCTAATCAGATCTCCCCATGTAGTCACCCTGTGGCACTTCCTACTCTCTGCTGGTGAAGCACTAACTCTGGGTGTCATGCCGCCCTAGAACACAACTCTGGATTCCCTCATATTTCACTCTGTGATCAGTTCCTAGTTGATTATGGAAGCGATATAAGTCAACCTAAATATATTAAACTACGATCGGATGTCTAGTTTGAGACCATCCTCAAACCTCCTTGCCAAGAAAAACCCATCTCCTCCCAGGAAAGGTGTGAATCACTAAAGATCAGTGAAACGAGCAGAATACTCCATAACCGATAGGGTCCCCTGCTCCAGGCTCATTAACTCCTAGGCCCGATCGGCCCTCAAGGTCTCCGGATAGAAGTAATCATAAAATATGGGCTATAACACCTCCCATGCCATAACCTACTGGTGTCCCTCTTGTGAGATCACGTCCCACCATCTCCTGGCGGAATCTAGAAGCATGTAGGTAGCGATATTGACCCTCCTTTCTGGAGGTATCTCCAGATTCTCAAAGACCATCAGCATGACTTCCAGCCATGACTCTATAGCCTGAGGTCCTCATTCAGCTGAGATGGTGGGATTTTGTTTCTACTGGAAAACCCACGTCATGTCTACCATAGACGAGGGAGGAGGAGGTGCTCCCCGGAAGGTCTGAATCATCCTCATGAAGTCTTCCCTGAACTGTGCATCAGAACCTACCTCTGGCCTAAATGCTGGTGCCAAGACTGGCCCAATAGAGGTATCTATAGGAAATCCCTGATCAGCTATCTCCGGCATCAGATCACCCCCATGTAACTCGAACACAACCAGAGGATGTCTCGGTGGCATGAATCTGTAATGTCAAATGCACACCTTAGATCATGATTATCATGTACTGAAAACTAGAAGTTCAAGAAGGTAAACAGAGAAAATAAGAATTAATGTTTTACAAAACATGACTACACGGCATGTATACTTCCCACATGACGAGTTCCCTAAATCCATTCACATGGGCGTGTACTCCTGCCATGACTAGTCGTGTAACACCCCAACCACACAGCATGTTTCCCTCATACACGGTGTGTACTTGAATCCTTTTCCCCATTCCCAAGTCCTTATACACGGTTAATCCACATGGATCTTCTTAAGATAAGACAATAGGGCATGTTTAAACTAGACACGGTGTGTACTAAAAAAGCTTCTCCGACCCGTGTTGTTAGTGACACAGCCGGATACACAGCTCACACTACACGGTGTGTTCCAGATAGACACAACATGTACGAGAAAGGATAACACCAACCTGTGTTGTTCGTGACACGGCCAGGTACCTAGGTTAGACCACACGGCCTATTCAATACTGACATGGAATGTATAGGCTTATGGTTTATCCATCTGTGTTGTTATTCACATGGGAAGACACATGGTCACTATAGCACGGCGTGTACAAAATGTACACGGTGTGTTCTCACAAGGGTTTCACAACCTCGTGTACCTTCCCACACAGTTAGTGACAAGGTTAGGGACTACACAGTGTGTATTCATAAAGTACACACCATGTATTCTGGGTTTTTCCAGACAATAGCCTTAGAAACTGCTCTGGAGCCCAGAAAACACAGAAAACGAACATTAAGGTGCCAAATTCGGATCTGTGAGGGTCCATACTCCCCACGAATCAAATCTTGGCATCATATACATGTCATATACAAGGAAAACAAGTCAATGATCCACTAATTTCCAATTCATGAGGGCCCATAACACCTCAAGAACCAAAATTTGGCGTTCATTCAAACAAAACCTTACACAAGAAATACTCATCTCAAGTAGGTAATCAATCAAAGCAACTATCACAACAACATGCATATTCTACACAACATCTCTCACAACAACATGCAATTGCTAATGCACCCTAAATGGAATCACTACAACAAATGCCGATCCTAGCGGCGGTTTTTTTCCGGTTTAGCGGCGGTTTAAACCGCTGCTATATTGTGTGGCGGCGGTTTACAAAAACCGCCGCTAAGTTTGGCGTCGGCAATCTATTAGCGGCGGTTTTTTCGATTCCGCGGCGGTTTTAGAAATGTGTCGTATGTCCGTCATTTAGCGGCGGTTTTTCTTCATTTAGCGGCGGTTATATGGGTATCTTATTTAGCGGCGGTTTTAACCGCCGCTAAATTCAGTCGTTTGATGCGCCTATTCTGCGGCGGTGAAAACCGCCGCTAAATATCAACATAATATATTTAGCGGCGGTTAAAACCGCCGCTAAATTCTGCCCAGTTCATCATTTAGCGGCGGTTAAAACCGCCGCTAACGGATTCCCGGTTATTTAGCGGCGGTTAAAACCGCCGCTAAATGCTCACAGGTATGGCATTTAGCGGCGGTTAAAACCGCCGCTAAATGTTGAACTGGAAAAAAAAATTATGTTGCATCTGCTACACCACTGCCCCACTAATTTTATGCTCTCATAGCCCAACATAATATATCCTAGGGATCATATCCCTTCCATATCCTTCAAAATCATACCTCAAAAGCCTCATCATAGCAGTCAATCCCTAGATCTCAACCCATGAAAATCACTTCATTATAGGTGCATCATCATCATACCATGTGACTTAACCATTAATTACACATCATCCTATAACCACTTCAATAAATAGGATAGAGGGTATCATGAACATGAAGGATATTAACATCATTCCATCCTCCTACCATGGAAACCCCCCCACTATAAAACACCTCATCATCTAATCAATCATCACCTTAAGTGCGCTATATCCACAATCCATCACAACCCATGCATAAAAACATCACCTGGAAGAGAAAGTGTGGTATATGGGATATCTAACCATCCACCATCACTAACCTGGATATTTGGGGTAGACACCTGAAAACTAGATCCTTTGGGAATCATTGTAAACACACAACCCATAATGTGTGTATATACAAATAATAAGGAAAATAAATTGTATATTAGTTACACACAATCCCAACCTATAGGTTCACACAACTAAAGCCAATAAACTACCACAACCTATGCGTCACTAATATTGCACATCAAAATTTCTACTATAACACTTACCACCCTTCCAGTCCCACTTACCAAGCACACAACCATACACCAGTTTCATAGTTCCAATTTAACTACATCAATTACCAACCACCTACATAATCATTTACCATATTTATATATTTAATTACAATCCATTATATATTCAAGACCTACATTTTTTTCAACCTAATTTAAGCAAAATTATCCAATTTATCCATCATCATTCATTTACTAGGATTTACCATTTCAAGAATTCCATAACTACTGAGTAACTAACAAGACAAGACACAATGTTATAAAATTCAAACACATCCAACCCACAATTTTTGCATCACAAATCATCACCTTATCCATAATCCAAACTCATAAAGTAACCATAACCATAATTCCATCTATTATGAAAACTATCAAATTAAATCAACCTCACAAGAAAAGGGAAAAGACAATGATTCCTTGTTTACAGATAGGAAATTCAATTACCATAAGTAAAGACATTATCATTTTAATGTGAGGTGATTTATCAAATTAAATTTTAGAAACAATAATAATTTCATAGAAGTAAAAACAATTCATAATAAACAACAACCAACACACATTCATAGAAAAGCAATATCATGAAAAACCTAAAGCACATTTGATATCACCCCTTCCCATTAATTTTAATATATCCAATTAATTATTTTCATTAGGAAATATCTTAACTTCCACCCAAGATGAAATAGTAGTATTATAATATCACATATTTAAAATAGTAATGAGGGAACTCAAATATCCTACCTTAATTAGAGATTTAAGGAGAACCATAATCGCAACAGAAGAAACAAAGGATCAAGTTTCACTAGGATATAAGAGAAACCCACCAAAACCTATCCTCAGAATCCCATCACCCAAACACACTCATAACTCAACCAAAAATATAGGGGTTCTCAACAATAAACACCCAAAATATTGGGAATAATAAAAGGTAGAAAGGAAAGAAGAAGGAAACTTGAATAAATGGAACTCAATTATCCACAATCCAAGAGGATAAAAACATTAAGAGAGATGGTAAAAGGTAATCAATGGGATTTGGTGTTATCCAAATATCAAATTAGAAGAAAGAAAATCAAAATAAGTCCATATGTGCCTTCTATTTATAGAGGAAATCCCAAATGGGTTCTCCATAGTGTGGAGACATCCCAATATGCTGTGGTCTCCCTTGGTTAAAGGAGATCTAAGTCACCCATATCTCTTTCCTGCCTTTCATGTGTTTTTAAAAAAAATTGACCACCACCATATCCTAGAACATGGAATGGACCAAGGTGTGCTGGATCCCTCGATTCCCTCCATGAACATCCACTATGACATAACATAAAAAGATTGGTTGTTTTCTCCTCACCACACCCAAGACCACGACATGGTTAAACCTAGCTCCCCGTGCTACACAGGTGGTACCCAAAAGTGAAATGAACAATATAATTCCCTTCACCGTGCATATTCTATTTCCCATGTTACACAGGGTGGACATCCATTCACCATTCCCAACAACATAACCAACCATACCATTTCACTCTTTGTGGTGTATCCTAACATCACACAACCATCTCCATAGACAACCTACAAGAACCAATGGCCAAAACAACCATCACCACAACCAACAACATGGAATGGTGACCCTTTGAATGCACATAACTCTCACCAAGACTCTAAAACACCTCTAAAATTCCTTTTAGTAGAAACAAGACATGGAAAAATGTAAAGGGAGTGACTTTTGAATTCTGGACCCTCAAAACAAAAATCTATTAAACAATTATCATCCTTGAGAATCAAAACAAAACATAAACACATCACAATGTAAAAGTATACAACATCCAACACAACTCATAGAATATATACACAAAAACAGATGAATGATGTATATTTTTATCGGAAAACAAAAAAAAATTGGTGTTTTATTCACCCATAATGCAACTAGGTCAAAATTAATGTTCCCAAAAAATCCCACAACTTATTGAAATTCAATTCCATATTTCCATCGATTAGGGGATTGAAAGTCATTTTAAAGAGAGTTTAGGTAATGGAGGGATTCCATATTCCTCCCAATAATGATGATATGAAATAGGAATTACATTCTAAACAATTAATTATGGTATCATGGGGAGTCCTAAAACCTCATCCATGTACAATCATTCTTAATAATGTATTTAACTGGACTCCTTGATTTCTATATAATGTTATGAAATCATTATTCAATATATGATCACATATCCTCCCTAATATTGGGGATACATTGTGACCATCACAATTTTGACTTCCACCCACTTCCAATTGGTATATAATGATTTCATGAATGTACACATCTAAGAACTAGTATATGAATTCATAGATCATATATATTGTGAGCCCCATTTATATATCTTCTTCTATTATAACACTGAATGATATAACCACAAACCAGATGTATTCAAACCTATGAGGGAAGGATGTATTCAAGATAACCTCATCATTCAACCACCTCGGGTGATTTTTAGACCATATATCAATCATAAAAAACCTATCAGATTCCTTTAAATGGTGTAATATATCATCTACAATTAAAATGGGTAATAATTCTTGATTTTATGATAATTAAACATTAATTACTCCAAACATAGTCTCAGAATACCATCTTAATACATAGAGAACAACACTAGAGTGCTAAAAAGAAATAATTTTCAGCAAATGAAATGCTTTTACTACAAACCAACTGTTATCATACTTGTTCAACACATCAACAATACTACTACTCATCATCTGATGCTGCATCGTCACCCTCTCCACCTTCATCTCTACCACCTGCTGCCACCTGTAAGAACATTATATTGAAAATTAAATATTGTTGCATATTTATAATAAAAATTAAAACCAATAAAAGTTTGCAAACTAAATGATTTTGATTTTTTTGTGATTTACCTGCTCACCACTACCCGATGCACTACCACCGGGGGCATATCTGCTCATATGCTGACGTATTTCAAGCAACTCTTTCTGCAAATCAGATATCTGATTCCCCTGCTGGTGAACTGTGTTTCGTAGAGCAGACATCTCCCTCTGAGCATCTTCGGGTATGAAATGACTATAACCAGGAGTGGATGAGGCCGAAATCCCTGATGGCATGCGAAAGACCTCAGATGGTACGGGTCCCAAACCCATCTCGTGCACTCTACCAGGATGCTCCTTCCCAAGGACTTGACCAACCGGGTCATCCTGGGAGACTGAGTAGGATTGCCCAGGATTGGCATCCCATTTTTCTTTAATTTTTACCTATAAATCAAATATCAATATATATTAACACAGTAAAAACTTATATTAAGTTATTATAATAAATAATTGACTTCATACCCCAACTTCTCTGGCAGGTTCATTAACAAAACTTCCATCTGTTTTTTTATGAACATCCAGCCACAGTTCTGTTCGGGATGCTTCATGCCCTAAACTCTGTGACTGCATTAAACAAAGATAAATCATCAATCAAATATGTTAAATAGATAATATTATCTTATAAATATTTAAACTAATTAAAAGATTACCAATGACATTCGGCTTCTTGAAAAGCTTTTTGAACCCGCAGTGTGCGGGATTACCTGCTTCGCCCGGTTTGAAGCATTCTTTCTTGAGAGATCCTGAAATAAATAAAATTCAATTTAATAGTATTGTATTCAATGTCTATCTCCTCTTCATGTACATTTATAAATGTAAAATGAGGATAATATAATAATATATATTTCAATACCATCCGCTTCTCATCACGATGTCTATCGACAAAAACCTTCCACTGTTCTTTCGGTACCCCACTGGGTATCTTCTCATACATCTGCTGCACGGTCAACGAAGAATCGTTGACATCACACCACAACCTCCATTTGAAATCTTTCCATTTTTTTCCAAGATTTTTCAATGTCCACTTCCGTGCTATCACATCAGCAACGGTAAAGTGGAAGAACATCTGTATACAGAAATTCATTTTGAATATATTAGTAAAATGACATTCAATTAAACCATAAAGTAATAAAATTACCTTTATCTGAGAATCATAAACTTCATTTTTCCAGTTTGGAGGCATATGCCTCCAATCATCATACGAAATAGGCAGGGAAATGGGCTCCGCTGCCAGCTGACCTATAATCTGACCAAGTAAACCTGCGGCGTCATCCGTCGGGACCCCATAAGAATCAAATGGCACCGCTATCTTCTTGCCATGCATGTTCCAAACATCAGAACTTTTTATGTCTCTTTCCATGGTTTCATTGTCTTCATCTGCAATGAGCAAACAATTACTATAAACAAAATGCAATAAATTTATTTAATTAAAATTTGTACCTATGACTGCGACCCTCCAGAATGTCCGTGATGAACTGGAGTGGGCGTGTCGCCGCCCCACTGCTGAAGCTCCTGTAGGGGGAGGCGATGACTCATCCTCTAATGAGGAATCCACTGATGGTGTCAGAGATGGTGCAGGGGGAGATGATGCTGTGGGGACAGACGGATCGTCATCTGTCGCAGAAGAAGAAGGAATAGTGTACCGCTTCTTCCTTGGCATTCCTGTCATTTAATCAAATAAAATTAAGTTCAGAATATATATTTCAAAAAATTCATGCAGAAAAAAAATTAAAAATGATAATAGATGCCCAGTATTAACAAACAATATATATATAACAATGATAATGAATGACTACAAAAATGAAACAAGTAGTTGCTGAATGAATAAATAATTGTACATACAATCATTTTCCCCTTCAATCATGTCGGTTTCCTGCTCCATTGCTTCATCCACTTCATTCATCCTTGCTAGACCAATATTTTCAATATCATGATGGACAAATAATTCTGCTTCCTGTTGTTGATGAAATTCAATTGCAGAGGTCAAATCTTCCACTTCATCACCCATATCATACAAATCTCTTTGTATTACGTGAGTAACTACACTCCACCCTTCATCCACAACATCATTCACATAATATACCATTTTTTCCTGCGATGCTAAGATATATGGATCATGCAGTTCACGATCACCAACATCCATCAAGCGAGAGAAGTTTACAGAAGTAAATTGCAATGAATCTCTTTTAACACCTCTGATAAAATCGACCCATTTGCATTTGAATAAAACAACAGAAAAATGCCCGTGGTAGTTTAATTCAATAATATCATGCAGCTTTCCATAGTATTCCACTTCAGCAAATGTAAAAATACCACTATTCTGTGTTTTCAAACCCACTTCTCGATCGACTGTACGAAATCTAAAACCATTCACATTATAAGCGTTGAACTTTCTAACTTGTTTTATAGGACCTCTAGCAAGAAACTTCAAATCTTCTGAAAAGTCAGCTCGAGTATCAGTATTCATGATCTGAAAAAAAAAATATAATTTAATAGATTTGCAAATTGTATGTGTCAAAGTAATATTCGTATTTATTGCAATATTTATAAACTTACACGTCGTGCAAACCATTCTACCAGCTCTTTATTCACAGCTTTCGTTATATCTTTTTCATTTCGTGTTCGGCTTCTCATTCGTCTCTTTGTTTGTATCCTCAACTCTTCAATAAATGGATCTGCAATTTCACTATTCAACAGCACATATCTATGCGCCTGTAATAATTCCAATTCTGTTAGTGTCGCGTATGAGGTCCTCCCAACTGATCGGCCAATAGCAGGAAATATTTTTGATTTCTGATGCATTTGAGATTGAGTTGATGTGTCGTCAACACGTCCAACTCGAGTAAATATTGTCTCAATATCATCCAAATATCTGGAACAAAAGGTGAGACACTCCTCGGCCAAATAGCCTTCAGCAATAGAGCCTTCTGGTTGAGCTTTATTTCTCACGTATGCTTTCAAATGCCCAAGATATCTGTGAAAAAATAATAATAATATTATGCATTTATTTAAATGCCAAAAAATGTTTACTTAACTGGAAACATATAAATAAAATACCTCTCAATTGGATACATCCATCGATAATGAACGGGGCCTCCTAATTTAGCTTCGTCAACCAAATGCACAGTTAAATGCATCATGACAGTAAAAAACGATGGAGGGAAGATCATCTCCATTGCACAAAGGGTCAATACAAACCTCTCCTGTAGGTTGTCCAGCTGAAATGGATGTAGAGCTTTCTCACATAACTGTCTGAAAAATGTGCAGAAATGGAGTACAACAGCAGTAACTTTTTCAGGTAATAATGTACGCAATGCCAATGGTAGTAACTGTTGTAACAAAACATGTGAATCGTGACTTTTCAATCCATATAACTTACGATTCTTCAAGTCAACACACCTCGAGATGTTACTCGAATACCCATCAGATACCTTCACATTCTTTAAAATTTGAAGGAACGTATCTTTATCCCTATTTTTCAATGAAAAAATGGCCGGAGCATACTTTTCATTCTCATCTGGCCAGAGATCACGTTTTATGTTCATTACTTATAAGTCTTTGCGAGCATTGAGATGATCCTTCGACTTTCCATGCTCATTAAGTAATGTGAAAATCAAATTATCACATACATTCTTCTCAATATGCATCACATCAAGATTGTGGCGCAAAGAATTAAATTCCCAATACGAAAGTTTGAAGAATATACTTTTTTTATTCCATTGTTGCGTTCTGATTTCACTTGACGATGCACTACGCACTCGTTTTCCGCTATCATTCAAATGATGAACCTTCCCAAATTCTGTTTTAACATTTTCAAGCTGTGTCAATATTTCAGAACCGGTTAACAACTTTGGAGGTGGTCTACGATCAATGCAACCATTAAATTTTGATTTGTTCAGCCGAAATCTATGAGATGCATCAAGAAATCTTCGATGGCACAAGAAGCACCATTTTCTACTGTGAGGTAGCCGTTTGGGCTCGAAATCAAAGTTACAAACGGGACAAGCCAAACCCGTATAAGTGTTCCAACCAGATAAATTCCCAAGCCCAGGGAAGTCACTAATGGTCCACATTAAATCAGCATGCATTTTAAGCATTGTTTTAGAAGAAACATCAAATGTCTCAACACCGTTGCTCCATAACTCCTGCAATTCTTCAATCAAAGGCTGCAGGTATACATCAATATCATTTCCAGGCATTTGTTTTCCAGGAATAATCATCGAAATGATAAAAGATGTTTGTTGCATACACATCCACGGAGGCAGATTATAAGGGATCAAAACAACTGGCCAAATGCTATAACTCGTACTCAAAGTCCCAAATGGGTTGAATCCATCGGCAGCCAATCCCAATCGAACATTCCTAGGATCAGCTGAGAAATCTGGATGTAATGAATCAAATGTCTTCCACGATTGGGAATCCCGTGGATGTCTCATTAACCCATCATTGTTATTATCTACAGCATGCCACTTCATGTGTTCGGCGGTTTTTGATGACATGAATAATCTTTGCAATCGAGGCTTCAAAGGAAAGTAACGCAAAACTTTTGCAGGTGTGTTCCTTTTCTTCTTCTCCGTGAAATTATGTTCAGTCATACTTCCAACATCACCCTTTGACTGCCATCTAGAAGAAGAACATTTCTTACAATTCTGTCTACTTGAATCCTCTCCCTAGTAAAGCATACAATCATTGGGACACGCATGTATTTTTGTATAATTCAGACCAAGCTTGTTAACAACTTTTTTCATATCATAAAACGATTCTGGGATTTTTGCTTCAGGAAATGCATCACGAATCAATTCCAATAACATGGACATTGCCTTATTTGTAATTCCACATAGACATTTGATATGGTACAACTTCAGTAGAAATGAAAGCTTTGAATATTTCAAACACCCACTATACAACTCTTGATTTCCATCGTCAACTAAATCATGAAATGCATTTTCCTCACTGAAGTTTTCCCTTACATTTGGCTCCACAAAATCAAGAGGATCCAATGATATGTTACAATCTTGATCTGCTTGTGTTACAGTCTCAGAAACATCACTTGTCACGTTGCAATTTGTAGCACCCTCTTCTGGTTGTTCTGATATGTTTTGATGCTCATAGTGGTGTCTTGCAGTGCCGAATGCATCATTTATGAGGTTTTGCATTTCATTTTCCATTGTCGAAGAACTTGGGACCTCATTCTGTGGATTAACATCAGTCCTCAATCTTTCTGTATTGTTTGATTCTCCATGCCAAATCCAACACAAATATTGCTCAGGGAATTGCTTCAGTATTAAATGTTCATAAACTTCATCTCTCTTCAACCATGTTCTAAATTTACATTTAGGACATGGACATCTTATTCTCCCTTCAACGGATCGATTAGAAATTGCAAAATCTAAAAACCCATTCAAACCCTTAACATATTGAGATGTGTTCCTCGGTAATTTGATCCAGCTTTTATCCATGTATATCATAATGTGCCTACACAAAATATACGATAGTGTAAGATTACAGAAACATAATATAATAAAGATGAACCATTGGCCATAAAGTATGCATAATATAATAAAGATGATTCATTGACCACATTTACCATTTCAGACCAACTGAACAAGTCTGGTCCATAGGAGACAGCGTCAACACCTCATTTAGGAGCAATAAGAATATCGGGATACACACTTATCATAACACCATCGATCACACATTTATGTTGCCTCAAACAACACCCCTTTGATGTGTGATCGAAACTGATCATAATGCATTTTAAATCAAGTTAACTACATTCACTGAAACCATTTTCACAATGGGTAATGTTTGTTTTATTGTTCTAGGGAAATCTAAATGGCCACATTTAAGTTTTGGGGTTCATCTTGTGATGGAAGCATGAGACATGGTGTTTGAATTTCTTGAATAAATTAGTGATAATGACCCTCCTAAGGTGGAGAGAATTATGTTAGTCATGGAAATGTGGAGAAAACTGTAGAGTGGATGTGGAGGAATCAAGGTTCCAAATAGAAACCTATAAGGGACATGTTTGGGGGTTCATAGGGAAGGCCAGGTGGAACTTCGATATGGTGTGTGAGGTAAATTAAGTAGTCCACCACTAATGGTTTCTAATGCATAATCTAGTCCATGAATATAAAACAAACAATAGTTGTTGTACCCCTCTCTCTTGGATTTTAATGATCACAATCACTCTATTTGTGTTCTAACTTGTTTTCAAGTGTTTTTGATGTTAGGAAAAAGATTTCCTAGGAGCTCGCCCAAGAAAGCTGAAAATGGATTGACTAAGTCTACCGGCCAACCGGTGGATTTCCACCGGCCAGCCGGTATGGGCACCGGCCAGCCGGTTCCTACCCACCGGCCAGCCGGAGGAGCCAGGCAGTAGGCCTTCCCATTGCCTGGTGTCACCGGCCAGCCGGTGGATGACCACCGGCCAGCTGGTGAGACACCACCAGCCAGCCGGTGTGCCCAGTTAATCCTTCTGGTGGATCCTAAACTGCGGAAAGTACTAATTATGGGTGCCATTTTTCATTGCTACGATCCTGTGCTTACCACTGTGGTCGGACGTAGCATCATGGATACTTTAGTTCTTCCTCAAGATAAAAAGCGCTTTAGCTGTAATGGTAAAATCTAGATTTTCTGCAAAGGATTACAGTTATTGTTTGGCACTTCATCTGATTTATGAGAGATGGAATGAAGCTGAAAAGAAAGGATCAGTGTATGAGTATTGCTGGGAAAAAGTTCATCATGTGGAAACTTTAAAGACAATTCATGCTATTCAAAAGTAATATTTTAGAAATGCTGGACTGTTGGATAGAAATGCGGGCTAGTCACATGATCTTCGATAAAGCCTGTATGGTTTGTTAAGTCATGCTATAACCATGAGGAATGGGTTATCCATTTCCACTTGGTTTATTCTCCCCCTTTCCTTATTTTTTCATTGAATTTACCCCACCTCTTGTAAATCATGGTTAGGGAACACAATAACTACTAACTGGGCTCTGATCGTATTACTTGAGCTGGATAGGCACTTTTTCAACCTTTTGTGTCCTAAAAACCCTGGACACCCCAAAAACTGTTCATACATCCAGTAAACATTTTGATATCCCAAAATTATCTATTTAAAGTAAAATTGAAATGAGAAAGTACCTGAAAAAATCATAGAATATCATACCCTCCCTAACATGAAATGTCTTAGCTTTGAGCCACATTTCAAAGTATCACTAAGCTTTGTCAGAAAAGAGATTGAACCACTATGCCTACATATTCATCTCCCCTCCCATGTCTCTTCTTTAATGGTACTATATAGTAATAAAAGCTTTGTTAAAAAAGAGATTGGACCACTATGCCTACATATTCATCGCCCCTCCCATGTCTCTTCTTTAATGGTACTATGTAGTAATAAAACTAGAACAAAAGGTACAATACTACCATGCAAAACCATCCCATTGTGATCCATAAAATGAACTAGATTCTCTTAAAGTATGATTCGGCCTCCAACAAAAATTCAGCCACATGGACTCTATAGAGAAGTCTATGAAACATCACCTAAAATGAAACATAAAGAAATAATTCACATAAAGTCATACCATCATGGAATATCCAATATATTCCCCATCGGCCCGATCCTCTTCACAACACATTACTCAAAACGCTTGACACCATCTTACCATTTTTTCAAAACATTATCTCTAAATAGAAAATCACACGATAGAAAACTCACTTTGAAATCACGCTTTACACCTTAAAACACATTTTAAATGTTTAGGATAATTTATATCAACCACATTGGGAGATACATTCCGAGAAATAAAACCAATAATATATATAAAAAGATATACAATATTCAATTGATAAAATAATGAATAACAGATTAAAAAACATCCATGCTATCATGGAATTCAAATAATGGTAACATGAATATGGAAACTACCTAAAACTCAAGCCATGCTAAAATAGATGATGGAATCTCAAATTTTAATATTTTCAAATGCACACATATTCACCTTAACTCATATGTAATGATACCTAGTCCATATATACATATTAAGGTGTACAAATATGTATAAGGGATCTATACATATTTGACTATACTTTCATATACCCCTTTTCAATGATACACATATTCATTTTCATATACACATATAAGCACATATAGCCCCATGATATATATTAATACTTTCAAGGTTGAATATATATAAATGGAGAACTTATATATAGATTCTTAATTATGAATACACATGTAATCCTTTGATGATGACAGCTCAAACCTGCCAAAATAATGACCAAAACACACTACAACGATATTTGGAATATAAAAATCACAATATCCCTAATTAAAATGTGGAAAAAATAAAAATTATATATAAATAAACCTGAAAATTATGGTGGGAGGACTGAAATTATGGTGCGGGGGTTGCCGGAGGCCGCGGGGGGTGTGGCGGTCGCCGGAGGGCGTGGGGGGCGCGAGGGGCGCGGGGGCGCGGGGGTCACCGGCGGTCGAGGGGGGGGTGCAGGGTTCGCCGGGGGGCTCGGGGGCCGCGGCGGCCGCCGGAGGGCGCGGGTGTCGTCGGAGGGCGCGGGTGTCGCCGGAGGGCGCGGGTGTCGCCGGAGGTAGCGGGATGGGGATCGGGGAAGAGGGGAGGGTTTGTGAGGGGGATCGGGGAAGACGGGTATGCGATAGGGGAGGGGAAAGCGTCGCGGCTTTTCAAAATAGGTTGGGTTTCGCGGCGGTTTGTTAAAAACCGCCGCGAAATCTTTCACGGATAACGTTTAGCGGCGGTTTTGTGAACCGCCGCCACAAAACCGCCGCTAAACACTGTTTATGTTGTAGTGAATGGAAAGAATGCATGACATGTGATTTCTAGAAAGTTTCTATATGATTCATGAGATGACATACCCTCATCTCATTAGATTGTGATATAAATAGAACCCCAAAAATATCAAAAGGAACAACACAAGGCATTTTAATCACAAAAGGTGAAATCAAATCAACTGTAAAACTGAAAAAACAGAAAAATTGCAATAATTGTGGTAAATTAGCTTTTCCCTGTACATGGGTTAGCTACGCCCTGGCACATCTCATTACTAATTTCCTATTCTATCCTATCCCTAGCTATAGGCTCCAAACAGTAAGTCAAGAAGTAATGAATTCCTCTGTTACCACTTTGTAATGTCCTAGTTCTGGAAGCCACCCAGGGGAGCCCCATACCCGGTTGGTCACATGGCATCAAGCGCATTTACCCTAATGACAGAGGATTCCGACTAGTAGAGGGGGCCTTGGTTGTGATAGTGGGGAAACTATGCCCTCATTGGCAGAGTACACAGTGGAAATAAACAAAGATACAATAGTGGAAGCAGTAATAATCTATATAGAAGTAAACAACGGATGATAAAAAGAAATAAACTGGAGCACACATATATATAATGATGATGCATGATACATATATGTCTAGGAAAGTAACCAAATGAACCAAAACACAGGAATAAAATAGTACTAAACCAAAGTACGGGAATAAAAAAGATAAACAACTCCTCAGCATCGCAATCCTCAGCTTGATCCAATGCTCTCCAGCTCCACAGCAAGTCAAGTACCTGAAGTAGAAGGGAGCTTTCCCTTATCTATAATTGCAACAATGTAATCTGTTTGGGCCCAAAAGAATGACCCAAATAGGTTTTGAGACAAAATCCCAGTAGGCAATCACCCTATGATATATGCCTAACAGTCAGTGAATATATGGAAGGCAATAAGTAAAAGGAATGTAGTAAACAAGGAAACACTCAGCAGTAAAGAAGCCACAAATTCAAGTATTCAATTGACAGTCACGTAAGTAGCTAATCAAAGTAGGTAACCCTCTTGGAGTAATCACAGCCTACCCCTCTGGTTCAACCAAACAAAACAAGAAACCCTATAGGAAGTACACACAGGCTCCCCCCTTTGGTTTGCATAAGTATAGACTCTTTGAGGAAGAACTCATTGTCAATTACCCCTATAGTCTCGTATCAGTACTAAAAGCACTATGGGGAAGCACTCAATGTCTCATTCCCCCTGTGGCCTACATCAAGGAACTACAGACACTCTGGGGAAGCACTCAACATCAAATTCCCCCAGTGGTCTCGCATCGTAATTTATAAAGCCACTCTGGAGAAGCCCTACATCCATTCACCCTATGGTCTACTACACTAGGTTCTCACGGACCCGTGAAAGTCAACAAGTATCACAAAGCCTAAAGACCAAAGTAAAACATAAGAACTACTTGGCTAAAAGTCTATAGCATATCAACATATCAAAAAAAAATACTCCATCCTACAATACTGGGCATGGAAACTGGAAAAATCCTAACAGGGAAAAGTAGACCAAACTATCATAAATTGTATAAGCATGGAAAAACACATCCATAGAATAGAAATTAACCCTATTCACATACAATTATCCTCTACACAAGCATACAAGCAAAGAAGGCAAACAACATGGCTAAAAAATTAAATGTTCAAAACCCCATTCGATGGTATTGGGCACAATTTCCCATAATACTCAAAGACATTCAACGGAAAGGCACAAACCACGTACCTAGGTGTTAGGAGATCAATATATGTGAACCTCGAGGTTTGAATCACTTTGAAAAAATGAATATCTTTGAAAATGCATAAAATGTTCAACCCACGATAACCTGAGAATGATGAGTAATCGTGTAATGAAACTAGAGAAGAAGAAGAGTTTACCCATGTTTTTCCAATGCAATCGATGAAGGTCGATTCAGAGAAGGGGCTGAGACTCGGGGGCTCAGAGAAGTCTCGGCTGCGTAAGGCTTCTCTCGGCCTAACATGACCATAAAGAATATGGTTCTAGGGATTAGATGTGACCCCAGTACATTTAATTAAAAAAATACAAGGGGTGTACTTTTTTAGTACACATCGTGTACTTTCCTTTTCCGTACTCTGCTTTAGGCGGCCTCTAAGTCACCCCACACGGTCGTGTGTGTGGCCATGAAACAACCAACACACGGTCTCCTGCGATAAAATAGTACAGGGCATGTACTTCAAAAATTTCCAAAATTTCATCTTTTCCTAAAAAACAACCAGAAAAGTAAATCATACCTGAAACGAAGATCTGGGTTCTTACAATAACTTACCGCCCTAACCAAATCTCTGTAATCCATGTCGAGGTGATACATGTAAGAACATTTGGTCTCCCTCCATGAACTCCAAAGGGATCCTTATTCTATTTTCATAAGACTTTTGGTGGATCTATATAGTCCTCATCCACTCTTACCTTCTCCATAGCTGCTCACACCAATTTAGGCCCATGAGCGCGGACTCTCCTAGGTCATTCCAACAATGTGGTGACATGTGGGGAAACCCATACAAGACCTCAACATGGGACATACCGAGTGTGTAACGGTAGTTTTTTATATATGAAATCTTCACCAGGGGTAGATGATCCTCCAAACTATATTCAGAGTCCACTATGCAACATCGTAGTATGCCCTCTAGAACCTGGATGGTATGATTAGTCTAGCCATCTGTTTAGGGGTGAAATGCGGTCCTCAAGCATAACTGATTCCCCAAAACATAGTTTAATCACTTACATGACTGAAATTTAAAGAGATAATCATGGTCATAAATGATCATTGATGCAACTCCATGGAGTCAGACTATTTCCTTCATGTAGAGGTTTCTTAATCTCTTTACTGAACACTGATCCTAAATCGTAGGTAAGTGGGATAACTTGGGGATTTGTGCTATTATCACCCAAATGGAGTCAGGTATCATGGATGTATATGATAAGACTGTTATGAATTCTAAGAATATCCCACCCCACTTCTACTTTGTAACCTCAAGGGGATGAGCTAAACTAGCTAGAACATGGTGCTCAACCTTCACTTGCTAACATATGGGGAGTCTGGAGACAAACAATGAAACTTACTTCTTTATCCATGGACACAGAAAATGACATCAGAGATATTAGTATATCATTTCCACACATGGATAGACAACCAAATTATATTTAAAAAATTCCATCTAAACCTCCCCCGTAACATTATTAGTACCATCATATGTTCCCTTAAAGTAAATACAGCACCCGAACCGTTATAAAATCCAATAGGACCTTGTCCATCAGATATCTGAGTATGTAGGGTCTCATAGTTGGTATCCCCAATCTATGAATCCTTTACACACTAAAATGTTGGAGGGATAACAACCATTGATTGGATATAAGCTGCTTCATCTCCATCCACAATGGATAACTGCAATAGGGTAAACCTCTTTGACTCCTCATTCAGAAACTACAAACAAGATCTCTGAGTGAGACCATTTACTACAAGGTTCCCCATTCGAGGAGTATAGTCAATTTAAATTCATAATCCTTGAGTAAATCTAGCCATCTCCTATGTATCAAGTTATGATCCTTCTAAGAGAGGATATACTTGAGACTGTTGTGACCATAATAGAGGATAAACTACTCACCCATCTAGTATTGTCCCCACGTATTTTGTGTGAAGACTACTGATGTTATCTCAAGATTTTTAGTGATATAGTTCTTCTCATGTGGTCTTAATTGAAATGAAAAATATTTAATCACCACCTATCTCTGCATCAAAACAAAACCAATCCCATTTCCTGGTACATCACAGAACTCTACCTACATGACACACTCTTATGGTAATATCAAGATTCGAGCACTCATAAATATATTCCTTAACTTTAGAAAATCTTGTTGACACCACTCCATCCATATGAAGTGCATCCCCTTTTTGGTCATATTGTTAATTTGAGCTGATATCCTAGAAAAATATGGTATGAATATCTAGTAATAGCTTTCTAACCAATGGAATCTCTACACCTCACTCATTATATTGGGTGGATCCCAAGCTATCATGCCTTGAACTAATCCATGTCCACTACCAAACCATCTACTGGGATACCATATCATAGAAAGGGGGCATCTTATATCATGAACTATCACTCCAAGAGGTTCAAATAAATTTGGTTCTCTTAGAGTACATCGAGAACCATCCTTAAGTGTCTTTCATGCTCCTCCTTAGATGCCGATTACACAAGGATATCATCAATGAAAACTACCATGAACTCATCTAAGAAAGGATAAAATATCTAGTTCATGAGTCCCATGAATACTGATGGGGTGTTTGTCATTAAAAATACTATTAACAAGTACTCATAGTGAACATAGTGACACATTAATGTCATATTCGGTAAATCTTCATCTCATAATCACAACTACTAATATCCTACATGAGTTAAACCTTCAAAAACCATCATGCCACTCTCAAATGATCAAATAGTTCTAGTATCCCAAATCGTGGAAACTTGTTCTTCCTGGTCACCTGGTTCAAGAAATTATAGTCCACAAAAAGCAAATGCTCCAACCTTCTATCTTGGAAAAAACCTAGGAGTGTCGAGGGTGAAACACTATGTTTAAAAAAGTGATTCCTCCTTATGTCCTCCAACAACACCCTCATATCTCAATTCTCTATGGGAGCCATATGATTTGTTGATACATATATTGGTTCCTCCCTGGGGTGTAGATCACTGCAAAACTCTATCTCTCAATAGGGATGTAATCATGGAACATCCTTAGTATAGACATATCCATACTCCGCCACCACTAGAGTGAGTGGATAAATTAAAACAAATCCACTACAAAAGAGTCTTGCTATCCAAATGAAGAGTATTCGGATGCACCATGGTATGAATGAGTCTATAATATGCTTAAAGGGATTCATTTTCACCCACAAAAAACACCATACCATCACTTTAGACACACCACATCCTCAACCTAAAATAGTCAATCTGGGCATGAACTATTGTTAACAAGTCCATACCTAATATGATGTCGTAAAGGCGTGTGGCTTCTACAAAAATATCCCAATAGAAACTATCACCTACAATAGTTGGTCACACTTGCAGAACAAGTGTGCGATCACATATTATTCTCTAGTAGGTTTCTTCAAGCGCAAGGGTGGAGCCAAAGGCCTAACTAATATCTCTATGTCTCAAAACAGATAGATGTAATTAATGGAATTACTAGAATCTATGTCTATAAGAACTATATCTAAGCTAAAAAATGAATAGATCATACCTCATATCATTCCTAGAGCCTTTGGGTTATAATCCTCGACTTCCTGTAGCTTCCTCAAGCCATATCCTCTATCTCCCTGAGCCTGGCGTGGACCAACTATGGGTGGTGGTTGCAACAAGTCAAAGAATCTACAACCTAGAACTATTATACTAGCTCCTATTACATTTATTAGTCACTATGGAACTTCCATCTCATGTTGCTTCCTATTCCATGGTGGACCATCCATTATCGCCCTATTAGCCATGCAGTGGGTCAGACATTCTCATGGAAGATGCACCATGCCCCCACATGAGTTGCATCACATCTGCTTGGGTTTTCTAGAACCATCCAACTAGCCCTAAACCACGTAACCCAAATCTTGAAACCTCCTCCTAGAACCTCTCACATGTCTATGTCCCTAAAAATGACATCAGTTCCCTAATGCTGATGTCTATACTCCTGCATGCCCACTGCTGACAACAACCAGCTCTATCTACTCATCCAGGAAACTCTCAACCACTAAATCTCTCCCTATCACCCAATATAGAAATGAATTCATATATTTATGACACCAGATAAGATGTCTCTATGAATTTTTCACTTTAATTTCTTATCCTGACAGAACTGGTCTCGAACCATATCTATCGAGTACCGAGAGAGGATTAAAAACCTCGATGAATAGTCAAATAATATCATGCTAATCTACTGAAGCTGTATAATATCCATGATATGTACAACCCTTATAACATCAAAAGATAAATCCTTTATAAAAGGTTTATAAAAATCTTAGCATTCTAGAGTCTTGTATTCGTAGGATTGGGTCACCAAATCCCACCATCAACCTACTGATCCCTGAGGAAGGCTAGTCGCCATGACCACAATCCGGTATACTGGTTTCCTGACCATAGGGAAAACTCGTGTCACTACCACAAGCTAGTCCTCAGCTACCTGTGGGTCAGTCTCTCCACAGAACATGAGGGGTATCTATCATTGAAACTCTTGATGTTTTTACAATCTTCAAACCCCATCCATTGGTACTGGGGAAACCATCTTCTTCTCTAAAAGTTTTTTCATATCTAGTGCACCACCTAGGGGTAACATCTATGGAATTGGTCCTTGTATAGATGTTTCATCATCGAGGGGATCATCATTTTAGTCCTGATGATAAATCTAATCTAGAATTCATTATAGGGGAGTCATAAAATGAATAAGATGTACCAAGATAAATGAGTATATCTAGAAAAATGACTCAAGAAGGATATGGAAACCAAAACCCATTTTTGTATAATTCATGTAAAATATTTTTTTCTAGAACAAATTTTCTCATAAAATGAGTTTAAAAGAATTCGATCAAATTCCTAAGGTATGGATTTGTCTTCCACTGCACCAACACTAGAGTCTGGGCCCTAAAATCCAAACTCAAAACATTTAACACTGTTTTTCCAAACCAATCTCACATACTCTGGTCCTAAGGTAGATCTGTTAGGACCCATCCCAATGGGGTCAATGACATGACTCCCAAATCTGAACTCATATAGGCCAAGGGATGGTGACTAGCACTGAGTAAGAATTTCAATAACAATGGAGACCTTAGTCAATGTACCTATACACATGCACACATCTCCAAGCCCATAAAATTCTAAACTTCAAAATAAACTAAAAAACCATTCATGTATACATCCAAATCCAACAACTAGAGTAAAATTCGATGTAAAGGAATATAAACAGGGCCTAACTTCAATGAGTCTCAAAACAAGTCCAACCCGAAAGTGAAGATGGGAAATATTGTCAGGATTGCATAGGAACACACCTCGACCGTCCGAGTCTCACTAAGAACTGTTTGGTGCTGGTCCCATAGAGACTATTTTAAAAGGGAGATCATCTACACATGGCATTACATTTTTGGGAAAATGTTATGCAGGGGTGAGTATAAAAATACCCAATATGACCACCTGAAACCAAAAATAAAAAAATAAGGGAATAACAGTTAGTTCCTCATAGGTATATTTCTACAGCACCTAAAAAAAGAATATCCATATATACTCAACAAATACACAAATTCTTGAGATGATGTAACAAATGTAATGTCTTCATATGATTCCAGTGAGAATGTTTCATATAAAACTCTACTTGGAGAACACACTCCATAAGTATGATAGAACTAATAACGTCTATCATAGAGATAGTGCACTAAGGATTTCACCATTAGAAGTATTCAATGAAAGTATTAAGAGATATGATGACCATATGGGGATCACTCCCAAGGCCATGGGGTATACCAAAAACTCAATCTAGATTAACCCACTTAGTAGAGGATCGACACCAGTGTAGTGTTTGTCACCATGATACCAAGAACTCCAACTAAGACAGGGATAAGATAGAGGATCTCACTCTAGGCATCACAGAAGGATTTCAACAACTCTTATTAAGAAGTACTACTGAAGGGATCACTCCCCGTGTGTATAAGGTTATTCCATATTATCCCTTATGGATAATGATATGGGAAACAAACCCTTAATGAAACTTGTCAAACATAAAGAGGATAATAGATTAAGTCCATGTTTAAAAGAGTAAAAAAACATGTATTTGGAGTACACAACATGTCTGATTGGCATCAGGTCTTACATGTGTAAAATAGACCTTTACCATGCTGGTATAGATGTACACGGCATGCTGCTACATAGTTATTTTTTCTCACGTCCATGAACAAGTATATTCTCGTGAAGCCCTTGTCTGGACATGTCTATGTGGGAGTACACAGCATGCCCCTGGATGTGTACTCAAAATTTGTAATTGTGTACTCTCTTAGGTACATGTCGAGCCATATGGGAGGGGTAATATTTCGTGTGACCCTCAAACCCATCCCAGAACTGCAGTCGCCGCTATGAGACACCCATAAGGTATGTATCTACATATTGAACACTGTGTTGAACATGATTTTCATGAATCAAAGGTATTCCATCCACATACACTCATGTCACTGCCACCTCATATTTCAGCCTCAGTCTTACTAGGAAAAGAGAATATGATCCAAATGATCCTTGATATGGATACTCATCAGAATCTTACATTCATAATCATTCAAAAAATGCCTATTGTAGGTACACATCACTATTCTCATGCCCCACTTGAATCAGGGGTATCCAATATGGTCTGATCTATATGATCATACTCTCATCGCATGTTCTTCATGCCGTACATAGTCAAGATCTATGATATCAGATCATTTCACCATTAAACAAGTGTGCAATGATCGATTCCTTAATATATGAGTTGAACCACAATGAAAATGAAACCTCAGTAATGGGCGAATAAGTAGGGGTGAAATGTACAAAATACATCTTTGAGTAATTATCCTTGGAGTATTTTCATGTCGACCTCAATTAATTGCTATTGAAATGATAAATTAAGAGATAATGATAAATAATAAAATTATTCTACCAATAAATCCCCAAAAATAAACCCATCCTACAAAAAAACCAATCTAAGATTCAACCCCTTGGTTGACTGATTTTCATTCATTGTATAAATATAAAATGGGGAAAAATAATCAAAATGGTTTCCTTCATCAATATGGAACAATGATGACAAATAATGAGTCTACGTCATTGTTGTTGGTGACATATCTGATTCTCATTTCACACTGATCACCAATATTTGATTCAGTTGATGTTCCCCTAAGAGAGATCCCCTAAATATCTCTCTAAGTGTAGTCCAACAGCTCTAGGGTTATACAGATAACCCTATAATCCCATAATAATTGTGTTCTTATATAAAATTTTAATTCATTACCTCAATAGGTAAATAATATAATTTCACTTAATAATTATATTTATTTTATTCTAGTGAATTTTCAACAAATTATCCACACCGATGAAGGATATGTCTCACCTAGGGTAAAACATGCATTTTGGATGCAACCATTATCTAATATTTCCAGTCTAAGTATCCATTTATAATTGTTTCAAATTTTTCTAGAAAACCACATGTGTGTGATATTTTATGAATTTAATATATTTCAAACAATTATTTTGGACACAACAGACCTTGAAATCACTCGTCTTCTCAGTGCTTGGTCTTAAAAAAAATCCATATAATATCGAAAAATAATACATGGAAATTAGGATTCAGTAAATTTAAAGAAAGATATAAATCATTATTTTTTATTAAATACTTCAGTAAAATCATTTACATTTCAAATTATCAATATCAAGGATATAAAATATCTTGGTCACACACTAACTTTAAAGTTTAAAAATAAGTTAATATATTTTTTTATGAGAATTAAAAATTGAAAAATAAATATGGATAATTTTTTTAATTTGAAATAGGTTCACCCAGATTGAAATTGGTTAAAGAGATATGTTTATAAAATAGGGTTCTTTATCCAAGATAATTTCTTTACTAAACCCATTACAATGAAAAACTTTTTAGTTATGAATAAAGTATTATATATATATACTGGATAAGTTTATAAATTAATCCATTTATTTTAACTTTGTTAATCCAGTCATCACCATGCCACTGATACAGTCACTTATCCAAAGGATAAATATAGGTCATTGAACTGTAACTCATTTATGATAAATTTTAAAGAGATGAAGTAACTTTTTAGAATGTTATAAAGATACAACTAAGATGCATTAAATCCATTACATGAAAACCAGTAATGTCATGAAACAAAAATAACTCTACATTAAATAGGTCCATGAAATAAAAAATCAACTTATAATAAATTACCATTTACTAGGAATGAATCAACCAATTACCTTTTCCATATAAATAATCCATTCCACACAAGGAAGACTCATAAATGTGAAAAACTAAATTGGGGAAATAATAATATCCATGGAATACATGATCTTGATATAAATTTATACAACACCTTAGCTAAGTTGATGAAGCATGTTGTAACTCCATAAAATCTAAAGTCAAATACCAAACATCATATGATAAACACATTAGACGAGGATATAAAAGACAATAGTTATAAACATTCCCTATATTTAATTATTCATTGTTAATAAAGTTAATTTAAAATGTGATTTTCCACATACTTTTAAAGAATTAGTCAAACATAAAATTAAATACAAAATAATGCAGGATAGCCTAGGATAATCTAATTCTAATACACACTTTATATGAAAATACATTTAAAATGATTGATTTATCATACCAAAGTTCCATTTATTATCTAACAATCCAATTTTTGAAAATGTATTATTTAATTTATTATCATTAGCTTATAAAAACAAGTGGAATGAACATTCCAGGAATTGTAATAAGATTTATCTTAAGAGTTGAGATCAACTACAGTAATCATAGATGAGATTAATCAATTCCATTTATGACAAATAATTATATTACAATAACTACCGAAATCGGTTAAGTTATCTAAACCAATAATCTAAAGTGAATGAATCCCTTAATAAGAATCCACTATAACCAATGGTCACCAAACCCAAAGAAAAAATAGGTAGATAACTCATAGAAATTACTAGATAGTAGAATGAATAAAAGTTCCTATAATAATGTCCAAAATTCCTTTTGATTTCACCTTGAAACTATAAAAACCCTGGAATAAATTTTCAATCATACACATAATATAAAAACAAACATAGATATAGAAGAAATATCTAGAGTATTATTCCTTTCATTAGAAGATGAGAAATTAAGGGAGGATGAATTCTTAAGACGTTATTTGATTTCACCATACCTTATTGAAATCACCATCCAAATCCATATATCCTTTTGGTAAATTAGAATTAATGAAAGTAGAAGGAATAAGATAGGATTAGAGGAATGTTTACCTTTCTCTAATACTAGAAACTCATTATTGAAAACCATGGATAAAGGGGATAATATTGAGGGATGAAGCTAATAATGATATTGATCTCTATGGAATGAAAAATACGATGGAGAAATAAAATTTAAAGGGGAATAAAGTGGGGTTAAAAGAGATTGAGGGGAAATTAAGACAAATACCTTATTTATACGAAAACAAGTCTGGTTTAGTGGGTAGAATGTATGGAGAAACTATATACCCATTTCAACCTTCAATGAATCCCCTATTCTACATTTCACCCCAGGTACCCCATACCCCCACTAGGTAGTAATTATCCCTTCTATTTTTAAATAGAAAGTTTTTTCACCTCTAATCCTTTCCTAAAAACTCCCATCTTATAAAAATATTCAAACCATGTATAAAACACCTAAAATTTCATCCTCAAATATAAAAGTTCATTATTGAATAACATAAAAAAATGAATTTATTTTCCAAACCAAAAAAAATAAAAAAATACCTATAACAATTATTGTAGTAGTGGTGGTACTGTAGCAGATATTGTAGCAGCGCAGGTACTGTAGAAGTATTGTTCACTGAGGGGTCCTTTGGGCCAAAAAATGGGCTTTCAAGCCTTGTATTCAAGACACATGGCCTTAGGCCTTTGGGATATGTAATGGGTCTCCCTCTACCCAGTCTAAAGAGGTATTTGATTTAATAATAAATTGAGGCTTCATCCCCAACCTTTAAAAAAACATTTAATCAAACCCACTAGGACACATATCATTATGATTTAGAACCTATGTCTAGAGTATTAAATGAATTAATGAGATAAAGGTGGATTTTAATATCATAAACACTCTAAATAGGTAAGGAATTTATTTGTATATGAACTTGTTAGGAGAAATTTCCATTCTATAGTGAAAGATCAATCATGGAGAAATATGTAAGAAATAAATCTCATAGTGTTACATTCATTACAATTTTCGAAAATAATTCATTACTATAACTCATATGGGGTATTTTTAGAATTTTGTTTATCTATTTAGAAGATAATTTCATTTATATGAGATTTTATCACATGATTCATTGATTTTATTCAATTTTCACATAATATTATTACATATGATCATTTCAAGTCTTAACCTTTTGAATTGGAACTATGACCTAAAATTTAATTTTAAGTGACTTTTCATAGTGTAAATTGTATTTGAATGTGGTAAAAACAGACTTTGTGGTAGATTTGATTCATTAACATCAACTTTTTAAAAGGGTATATTACATACATTGTATTAATATAATAAATTTTATGTGATTTCACACTATTGGATAACCTATATATCTATGAAGCATGATATGACTACCAAAGTGGTCTCAATAATTGGGTAAGAGTAGTTATAAACCATATAGATATCTCTAGGTTCTATTATATTATCTCTATAGTGGTATAGGTAATATATATAATATATGTACCTCTTCATATAGACCTATACATAGTATAATAGTGGATGGACCACCTCAACATTACTAGATGCAATCCCAGTAGTTGTTACCTTTGAGGCATCATCTGTTGTAGAATAGATAACAACCTGGAAAATAGGGTGGATCTTGTATAGGATAACATGATTAATGATACCATATATATCTTCGAAGCATGAGATGACTATCGAAGTGGTCTCTATAATTGGTTAAAAGTAGTTTTCAACCTAATAAATATATATATAAGGTCTATTCTATTATATTGATGGTGGTATAGGTAATATATAGAATATATGTCCCTCTTCATATAGACCTATACATAGTATAATAGTAGATGGACCACCTCAAAATTACTAGAAAAGGTCCCAAAAATTGTTACCTTTTAGGCATCATCAGTAGTAGAATAGATAACCACCTAGACAATAGAGTAGAGCCGGTATAAGCTAAGATGGTGATATTCATTAAAAATGACGACAACCATATAGATTGGAAGGATGCATTTGAAAGATACATGGTTTCAAAGGTATTATATTTTGGCATATACTACATTAAACAAATAAAATTGGAGGATATATAGGGGCCAGAAACGATTCGAGGTATGATTTTAATTTCTTTTACCCTCAAATTCAATTTATTTAATATTGTAAATTCACATTTGTTCATCACACATTCCCTCATCCAGGGATTCACATGTTTCGTGTAAATAATTCATATATTACTATAATTGACTTCTCCAGTTAGGGAATGATCAAGATAGTTGGAGGTACGTCGTTATTGTGAGATACTTTTGGGAAGTGTCATATTATCTTATAATCTAGTATTGCTAGAGATGTAACCATACAATGTAATCCTTGTTGTGGATATGTAATATGTCATAAAATATAGAATATATTATTATTAGTGAAGGATATTATCAACTAATAATGAAAGTAATATTATAAAATTTATTAAAGATAAAGGTTTTTATATAGGTAACAAACAAGTTAATGTTTGAAATTTTCACTTGGTTGGAATATATGATTCATTTTACATATAACGTGGAGCGGGAAAACAACATTTGTTTTTTCATGAGTTTTTGTATGTTTTCTAGAGGTTATAATGTTTTTCCATGATGTTATAATATGGAGCTTAGAATGGAGGTACTCCCATGGGTATCACCTATTGTAATGGTAGTATATCATATGGAATCGACTAAGACATTGGGGATGGGTTCTAGATATATAACTTGTTGCAAAAAAGGATTTTCATGACCAAGTGGATCACTATGGGAAACCCTAGTATTATTTTCTATAAAAATATAAGGGGTAATTTAATTATATATAGACTATTTATGTTTTAACTAGGTAACGATAAAGACTCATTAAATGCTACCCCAAATTAAAAATCTCTTCAATCATATTAATGGTAAAAGTTAGTTCTCGAAGATTGATTTATAATATGGATATAATAATATGTGGGATAAATATGAGGATATTTCCAATATGTATTTATGGTGTTGATATAGTTACATTAAATTTGCTTTAAATCCATTTGGGGCTATGAATTATTTCAAAAAATTATGGAATTGATGAATTTGGAATGTCAACCATATCTATAACATTTTTTCACACTTTTCATTATTGAAATCCTTTTTTATTCAGTGATTGGTGAGGACTATTGGGATTATTTGAGATTTTTTCTGGAGTTATTGTAAAGGCATCGTCTATATGGTAAAATGTTAAAGTGTATATTGTTTACTTATGATGTTCTTTTAAGGGAGTATGTTGTGAGGTAAATAGGTGTTGTATTCAACCCACTAAAAATAGTTCTTTTATAATCACCAAGGAGTTATTATGATGCGTGATGTTTCATTGGTTTGGTAGTGTATTATAGTAATTTCACTGCTAATATTTCTCATATTGTTACAAATCTATCAACTTTGACTAAGAAAGGAAATAAATTAATATTAAATGGAGATAAAAAATGTTTTTTTAACTTGAATTAAAATTTTATCTGTTCTTTAATACTATAATTACACAAGGAATGGATTTAATATGAGGTATTTGTGATTCATCCCATCATTAATTATGATTTATCGAAACACAAGAGAGAGGGGAAATGGTATATGGTCCTAGATAGTTACAAAATCCTAAATGTAGCTATGATACCAATTATTTACGACTTTTGTGGTTGTACTTTTTTTATAATTTATGGATCTTTCAATTACTTATTGAACACTGTAAAATTCTTGGTTAATAAAATAATGAACTTCATATTTTCAAAAAAACATATATTTTAACATGTGTATAATTTCTATATGATTATGATTTTTCTATTGTATTTACTCCAAAAAGGGATCTTATTATTGATTGAGAGATATCATGGTGATGTTTTTCAAAAAATCAAGAATGTTATGGATGGAAATGGTGGAGTTAGAAGCTCACTATCTTGGTTTATGAAACATATATAGGGAAATATACTAATTTTAAATTATAGTTTATTTTTTTAATAAAATTGTTACAATGTATCAGTTTAGAGACCCTAAGATTATATTTTACAGGGAATATATATTTCAAAATGATGTTTTAGAAGGTTTTATTAATGAAAGAGAGTATCAAGTTATGTTTTGAGATTACTAGTTTATTCCTAAAATCGTACAGGAAAAGGTCTTGAGTAAATTCAATAATTCATGTGTGGTTGTACATATTGGTGTTTTTAAGATTCATTATTCACAGAAGATATATATTTTGTGGTTGGGGGTGAATAAATCAAAAACTATTCTTGTTAAAAATATCTAACTTATTAGTGAGTAAAGGTTGAACACTGAATACCAACACATTTTTTTTACAATCCATAGATTTTCCTATGTGGGGTTGTGAATGTATTTCTATAGAATTTATAATTTTTTTACTTGAAATATGGGTATTGTAGGCTGGTTAACTATATCCACTCATTTTGTTTCAATTATAGAGTACAGTGAAATAATGAATTTAGTAATTTTTTGTGGAGGAATTTATTAGACTACATTATTTTACAAGGATGATTGAATATGACTATGATTATTGGTTCAGTTATTAGATTTGAAAAGTACTGCATCATTCTCTTGACATCAAGTTGTTTCATGGAATAATATTCAATCCTTAAATGGGTTTTCAGACTATGAGTCAGATCTATATGATAACAGATATGTTGAGTGATTTGGTTTGGATTTTTGTGGGAATTTATTGTATTAATTAATATGGTTCCAAAATATTAAGATTTTCTATTCATATATCTATATGTTATGTTTTTTCTCACTATACAGTTGACCATGTTGATCATTCTTGAGTTGTGTTATCATATGTGAGTTAGATATAATTTGATCTAAATTGGTAAAAGGTCCGAAAAATTATATTCAAATAATTCAATATTTTATAAAAACAACTATGTTTAGAAAAAATTCACATGCAAAATGAGGAATAAGACTTTGGGAATTCATCATTGGTGACTATATATTATTGGAAGTATATACTTACTGTAGTAATAAAATAATCAAAAATGGAAAGAAACTTTTAACCCATATTATTTGAAAATTCTTATTTTCAATGTGTATTGAAGAATTAGTTTATCATGTGTTACTTAATTCATAGTTTAGTTGGATTCATGATGTATTACATGTCACACATATTAGGAAAAAATATACTGACCCCTATCATGTGATCGAATGGGAATATTGATTTGGAGGAAGATATGACGTTTCTGAAACATCCTATGGAGATTCAGGATTCCCAAGAGAAATTTCATCATGGATATGTTATTACTTTTATGAATTTCATATAGAAAAATTTTAGGATATAATAAAGTACCAAGGAAAAAGGTCCTTATATGATAATTAAGTACATTAGGGTGTTTTTAATTTTTTATTTTCAGCTTTATTTTTTGTCTTTATGTAATTATAAAATTATAACAAATAAAATTATTAATGTGGTTGTTATCTTTTTTATTATTAATGATCATTCTTTTTTATGATGAAATTTCTTAATGAGGTATGCAATGTGGATACATAAAAATTGAATTTTGAAGAGTTTTTGAAATTTTAATAAACTTTTATAATGAATGGAAGATTGTTATTTTTTCTTGAACTCATAATGAAATTTTGAGCCTATTGTTTAATTTGGGATATGGGGTTAACCCTTTGGATGAATTTTTGTAATTTTCAATAATGATTGGAAATTTATAGATTTTGGGGTAATGATGGAACAAATGAGAGTAAATTTATTTACTAAAGTATCTATATATGGATTATTTGATAAATTTATTATGTATAATATAAGATAATTTATAATGTATTGAAAAGATGGAATATTATAATAAGAGGATCCAAAGTATTTATATAGATGGAAAATTAAGTTAAAGGATTTGAAAACGTATAATTAATGAAGAGTTAATTGGGTTTTAAGGTGAAGAGTTGGGTGACTCGATGAGTAATTAATGGAGGGAATTATAATTTTGTAATAGTGAGGGAAATTACAGGACTAAAAAATCGAATCCATTTCCACCAACAAGATCATTTCCTTTCCCATTATTTTATTCTTCTCTACTATATCAAAAAGGATAATCATTTTGAGTTATGATGTTATGGAAATTTTTAGAATGATGGATAATACGATTATATTAATGATCAACGGTTATTATCGAAGGAATTGAGACTTTAATTAATGATGGAATAAAGGTTATTCACTGTAGAAATTCTCTTCCATTCTTATTTTATTTTTTGAATTCGTATATACTTATTATTTGTGGATGGTAAATTGGATATAATACAGAGTAATCATAAATGAAAAAATTTAGGGATTTGGGATTGATTTTTTCAGCTCATTGCTGTTGAAATTTAAATGATTATAAAAATGGAATAAGGATTAGGTTATTTTAATAATTCTTAAAATTTGATGTTTATATCATTTTTTAGTACAATTATGAACATTGTAAATAAGAATTACTTCGTAGATTGTTTATGATACATGAGTGGGTTATTATAAATCATGTAATGAAGGAAATTGTAGTATTATTTTCTATTTAATATTCATGAAACATTTGTTAAAATTACCTAATTAAAAATTACATTAGTTGGTTGTTAAAACTGTTACAAAACACTTTAGTGGTAGAAAGGATAAAAACTTAGTGCTTTTTGAAAGGCTCAAGAAAATTTAGACGATGGGTAATTACCCTTATTATGATAGAGTATTTAATTAATAGTGAGGGATGAGGGGATGATTTTGAATAGGGTTACATAGGTCATACGACCATAGTAGGGGATTCTCCCATAATCTAGAAATAGATGATATTAAGAAATGTGTTATATGAGGTGATGTTGAATTTTACTAGGTTTTGAACTCTGGAGTGGGCCATGATAAATATTGTATCGGGTCATTCACCATTTTTCCTTCTATATATTACCATCATTTTTATGAGGTACCTATGGATTAGCGTAAAGGATGTGTGTATATGATTATAATGATGGACTCTAATCCTAGGTAGTTTTTATGACATTATTGATGTTTCCTGAAAGGTATATTATGGGTAATCATCAACAACACTTTAGGAGAAGACCAAAACTTCCTAGGAATGGATTTTTATAGTAGATATTTGGAGATTTAAAAATTATGTGGATAATGATATTGATATGGAAATATATAGGGATTATCTTTATGGGTATTTTGATTCTAATATCATGTAATTAATCTATGATGCCTCTGGTTAAGTATCAATAGTGTGATAGTTAATTCATTTTTGGAGATTGATTTTAAAAAATATTTTTATATTAATCTTAATTAATTATGTTATTATCTTTTACTATTCACTTACTATTTTTACAGTTTAGTAGTATTTTTGGTATTTTTATAATTTATAGATAATTATATTTTAATATTAGTTATTAATTTTAGTGTTATTATTAATATTATTTTTTATTATTATTCCAATTATTTGTTTATAACTAAAATATATTATTTATTATTTATATTATTTTTTATATTTTTTATTTCAACTAATTATTAGTTTATCTTTTTAATTCTTGATACTAACTCTAGAATTACTAATATAATGAATAAACATATCTAATTATAACACACTTATTATTATAACTCTTATCTCCTCTCATTATTATTATTATTACCATTTAATTACATGGATAAAGTATAAGATTAAATTTTAGTTTTCTAAACTCATCCTGTACGTAGGTTGGATCGAAAAACAATGGAGAAGGGATGCAGTTGGCTGTGATGGTGATAGGCTAAATATGGGTGGGTTTTCTCCTTGCTAAATGACCAATTGATGATATAGGAATGTGGATTTTGATTATTTGATGTTGAAGTTTCTCCTTCTTTTCATAATAAAGGTCAAAGAATAATATCTCACCCCTAGATATCCCTCTCATACATGTGCTCTGGCCTGAATGCAAATATGATTTGAAACATTTTAATTTTAAACTGCCATTTTATACCATGAAAGCTAGGAGACAGGCGAGCCTGCTCCTGAGGAAATCAAATAAAATTAGAGTACAGTACAAGGTATCACGAAGTCACTCTACAAAGATGAGAATAAAACTCACCACAATAATTCGCCTGAACAAGATGATCACAGTAATCAGGAAACACAAAAGACCAAAAGAAGGTAACCTCATTAATTGCCCTATTCGCAAGAGCGTCTTCCACTTGATTGTCTTCACGATAAACATACATGACTTCAATGGTGAGTGATCCAAGAAGCTGAAGAAAATCAATCCAGACTGGGAGCATCCTCTATGGCACATTCCTCGAGTGCTCTTTCAAAATTTGAACTGCAACAGACGAGTCCGACTCTACCCATAATTCATTCCAACCAAAATGGACAGCATGTCTGATCACTTTCATTATATCCTAGAGCCCAGCTTCAATGGAATATCCATTTCCAATAAAATGAAAAAATCAGCCTTTAAAAAACCCCCGAGAAGTACAAAAAACACCACCACATCTAGAGGTCCTTGGAGCACTAGAGGCGGCCCCTTCAACATTGACCTTATTCCACCGTGGAGGAGACGGAATCCAGCGGATGTATTTCACCATGAGTGGATTCTTCTTCCTGACAGTAATACCAAGAGATCTCAACAAAATCAAGTCAGAAACATCATTTATCATACAACCCGCTTGGATATTAGAAGCCATGAAAATGGCACGATGCATCATTAAGACTCCATTGTGAAACCGCGACTGGATATTGTTGAAGAGCAGGTCATTTCTGGCCTTCCAAATAAAGTCAATAACATCTGCAATTGCAGCCAAAAGAAGAGCATGAACTTGCTCACGAATGTTATCCATTCCAATGGCCTGCATTAATTCATCAACCGAGTGAAAATGAAGGCGTAACTGAAAAATATTCTGCATTTAACACCATAATTTGCGAGCAAAAATGCAAGAGAAGAAAACTTGGGAGATGGATTCATCTGCTGCCAAGCAAACATCGAAGGTCAGGGCAAGATGGAGCCCAGTTCACTATAACAAGAACTGTAATGGCAACCTATTTTTCCAAATTTTCCATATGAGCAGTGACTGTACAGGAGGGTTAAAGGGTTTTATGAAATCCATAACCCATCTAGGGGGGTGACTCAAGGTACCACGACGAGACTTATAGAATTCCTTTGTGCTGAAACTTACATTTAGATTCGGAGGCCAAACCAGAACATCAAAGTCAGTGAAGCAATTTTGCGTGACTTCTACATGGATGTGGCTGGGTAGAATTTCAGTTAGGACCAGATCTGCAGCAAGATCAGTAATCGATTTATGCTTAAGAGAGGGTGGAATGATGATGTCATCACAAATGGGCCATGACAACCAAGAGGTGGTCCAACAATTTAGGTTGGACTTATTGCAGAACAACCATTTCGAGCGAGCCATTAGATCATAATAGGCCTGCTTAATAGCAGACCAGACAGAGGATCTCGTATCATTGGAATATCCATTCTACAATTTTCCAATAAATCTATATTCTAGAAATTCCATGGAGGGATGATGATTTGAAAAAAGCATTCAGACAAACTTTTCAATCAGAGTGTCATTGAAGATCCGAATGTCTTTAATGCCCAGTCCTCCCATTTGAACTAGCTTAATGCAGTCTTTCCAGGCAACTGTGACCAGTTTCTTCTAGTGAATTGAACCAGTCCAAACAAATTTTCTAATTTTTCCACTTAATTCTTTAATCAGCTATCTCAGCCGCTTGTACAGAGAAAAGGAATAAACAAACATTGAGGTAATCACTGAGTTAACTAGATAGGTTCTCCCAGCTTGGGACATATTTTTCCCTTTCTGGCCTGATAATTGATTGGTGATTCACAGTGCAATATTTTCTAAGTGACATCTTTTAACCCTACCCCAAAAAAGACATACACCAAGATATATGAAAGAGAGAGATCCCCTTTTAACTCCCAACTTCATCACATTTTTGTTTTGCCTTGAAATGTTAATTCCATCCCCAAAAAACATATATGACTTTCTCCAATTAATTACCTGACCAGCAACCTCTTCATAGTGACAGAAATTTTCTTTAATACAAGAGATGGTAGCATCACATGCCTTCCCAAATAGCATAATATCATCTGCATAAAATAAATGTGAAGGGGCACTCAACTACCTTCCGATTCTCATTAGTTGATACCATCCAAAATTAGTAAGATTTGTAAGGCACCATCTTAGATAGTCTTCAACAATAGCAAACAACATACCTGAAAGGGGATCACCATGTCTGACACCTCATGAGCATTGAAAACTTCCACTTTATATAAAGTTCTAAATTATAAATATAATCCAAGTATGTTTAAAACGTACATTAACGAAGAAAATACACTCATTCCCTTCTTTGATCCTAGGACGTACTCCCAAAATCCACCCCACTTGAACGACATGAACCAATGCATGGTGTACACACCACCCCTAGAAATCATAGATATGATGTTGTGAAACCATTATATTGGCATAAGATACAATTAAATCACTTCCTAAGAGACCATAATGTTTACAAGTCTTGGTAAACAAGATACATACATGGGTCTTGATTTATAAATGAATACACTTATAAAAACATTTTTGTGAGGATATTAACTTTATTCCATCTACTGTATCCTTTCATAGAGATCTTAGTAAACGTCAAGGAATCATAGGGAAAATAAACATAGTAATTATGAGATAAAATGATTAGTAAGTGTATAATACAATGACAGTAATAATGAATAAATGAGGATCATCAATATGTAAAGGTAATAACTAAGGACACGTGCCATATATTCAGTAAACTAAAAATTTAGTGCATAAAAAATATGGAAACATAAATAAATGCAAACACATGAAATTAAAATAACTAGATAAGACATAATCAATATGGAAAGTTAAGAAACTGAAACACATGCCATTTAATCAATAAACTGAGAAATAAATGCACCCATATATATGTCAATGAAAAATATAATGGATAAATAATAAATGAATAAAAATAATGGAAATGAATAATTATTTTATGTTATTTCTCAGGAACATGAAAAACTATATCATCAATACCCTAAACAAAATGGTTTTAATATATAGGCAAAACCCCGTTTAATTTTTGCAACGGATTTGTCGCATTAAAACATGTCGATACATTGAGGAGCTATATAGAGATCAATCTCGACCCATCATTGAATATCCAAACCATAACTCATATTGAGTAACTGATCTAAAAAAATTCTTTATTAAATATCTACATTGAATAGAAGATATAAGTTTATAATTAATTCCCAAGTGTAGGATAAGTAACAACAAGGGTTGTTGATGTCGAATAATAGAAATACCATTGAAATATTGATAAAACACAATTTTATTGAATATTTTGTTGATAATATTTGAAATGATTTCCTCACATTGTGATAAATATGATAATTTAAAGAATACTTGCAATTAGATCATTCATTTTGAAATTTTATGGAAATTCCAGTTTTACCCTTTTAAAATTCACTATAGTATTTCAGGAATAAATATTTTTTTTAAAATTATTTTGTCTTAAACTTTTGTAACTATTTTCCTGACATAATGGGATACAAATTATATTTAGGACATAGGAGTTGGATCGTGCATTTTAGTGAAGTAAATGGACCATGAAGACAAAGTTGTACTGAACTATCTAGATTAGAAATCACTTCACCACATGGGCCATTTAATCTTCATACGGACTTGGATTGGGCATAAATTTGGAGGGAAGATTGGGTACATGATTAAGAACAAATCATCAATCTATAAGGCAACCAAATTCGCGCCTTTTGGAGGTCAACAATGCGGTGAAAGTGGGATCCAAAAAATTGGCCGAATTTCCCTTTCACATGTAAATATTTTTTAACCCTAGCCCTCCAAAACTATATTTAAAAGATGTTTTCCATATTTGGGAGGGTTGGACGAGGATTTGGGAAGGTTTGGCCAAAATTTTGTCTCTTTGGAATACCTCAAAACCCTTGGATGAAGTAATTCTGTGTGAAACGTTCTCTTCCAAGAAGGTTCTCCTCTCCCACCTCCACTTTGTTTTTCATTGATTTAATGCTTGTAACATGAATTATCTTTGATAAATATTCTGTATTATTCTATTTTAATCTTTATATTTTTCATATTTGGAAGGAATATATGAGTGGAGAAGAGATTGGGTGTTCCCCAATCAATCCATTTCTTATGCAAAACATCCCGATGATGATAACTTCACCCATAGAAAAATGTTTTTTTCATCGTTGATATAATCCCTACTCCCTTATTTTATTTATTTTGAATCCAGGAACATACTATAATTCATAAATTTTGATCAATTAATTGAGTTTTAATTTTGAAGTTACCTGATCGACTTTCACTTGACAGCGTGGTCGGGCTTGTGTAAACCGTGTGAGTGAAACCTCAATTGAAAAATCTAATCAACATAGGATAGAATTATAGGGTTAAAGAATCATCGAAAAATCAATTAATTCTCCAATCCAGGGATGAGATGATTCCCTAATTTTCCACTGACCATAAGTTGGATTTTGGATCAGAATCAAGGAAGGGTGCTGGGATTGGAGGTCCCGAAGTTTACCTAGGGCTCATTTTCACAAATATTTGTGGTTGTGTTAATTTCCATATGGTTTGGGGGTCAAAAAGCATATGGGATCATAATTTAAGGAATTATAATTATATGGTATAATAATAAATGAATGGTGAAGAGGTTAGATTATATCATTTATGTATTCTAACTTTTTTTAAAGAAATTGTATATTTGATTGTTGCTTCTAATTTTCTTGTTTAGTTTATTGTCTGAAAGTCACAAAACCAACCCCCATCTTGTGTGTCATTTGTTTTCACTTATTCCTTTTTTCATAAAGTATATTAAGGGTTGTTTAATTCACTTCCTCCTTGAGAGAATAAACTAGGTCAGCCACTGTGCTTCACTTAGTAAAATAACAAACATTTTTGATAGTGTGTGTGACAATGCTCATCAAATTAGTGTCGTTGCAGGGGAGAAAAGTGTCTTATTCAACCAATTTTAGGTAAGTTATTTGTTATTATTTTTTATTTTGTTTCTTTTCTTCTCTTAACTTTTCTTTTCTATTATTTCTTCCCCACCACTTCTTTTTTGGACCATCAATTGAAACCTCATTTAATGATATTGATGGCCGCTCTTTTTATTTCAATTTTCTATGATTTATTACATGATCCCACCCCGAGGATCTCCTTGATCTAGACCTTGATATTGAGCACAAACTTAGGGCTCTAATTAGACAATCTTGGTCTATGGGAAGTGTCGACATTTTCCAAACTGGGGAATTCCTCTACTCTAGGAATTTTGAAATTGGAAACTATTCAAAAATAAATATTAAACAAGATAAAACGGATGAAAATAAAAACAATAAACTCAATAGGACTTTTCAAAAGTTGGTTGCACTTGATATTAATTATCAACCTATATGTATTGCATATCCAACTCTCAAATCAGACTTTGAACTAAAATCTGGGTTAATTCACCTTCTTCCAAAATTTCATGGCTTATTTGGTGAGGATCCAAAAAAACATTTGAAAGAATTCAATGTGGTTTTCTCATCAATAAAACCAAGAAATGTCTCTGATGATCAAATAAAACATAGATAATTATCATTCTCACTTGATATAACAGCTAAGGATTTGATGTATTATTTACAACCTGAAGATGTAACATGTTGGAATGATTTGAAATGTCTTTTCATGCAGATATTTTTTCCAGTATCAAGGACCATAACCATATGGAAGGAGATCTCAAGGATCAAGAATCCACATGGGGAGTCAATCTGTGATTATTGGGAAAGAATCAAGAAGTTGTGTGCAAGTTTCCCACATCACCAATTCAGTGAGAAACTCCTCATATAGTAATTCTATGAAGGACTCGCACTTATGGAGAGGATAATGGTGGATGTTGTGGCTAGAGGAGAATTTATCGACAAAACACCAGCAGTTTCACATACGTTGATCGGCAATATGGAACAAATCTCTTGACAATTTGTCTATCAGGGTACCCCACAGGTTAGAGGAGTACATCAGGTAAGTCAATCTTCTCTTTAAAGTCATTTTATTAATACCAAGTTAGAATAATTGAACACTATGGTGAGACATATTTCTTTGGATCAAAAGACATCCAAACCCCCTCCTTCAAGGCATTGTTGAATTTTCATTGAGATAAGCCACCCAACTGATTGTTTCCCCCAACTACAAAAAATAGAAGATTGTCCAGCAGTGTTTCTTAGGAGACCGTACCAGCAGCAGCAACAACCACATCCCCAGAATAAGTATGATCCTTTTGCCACAATATAAAACCAAGGGTGGAAGGAATAATCAGACATGAGATATGCCTCCAGACAATAACAAAATCCTCCCTTTCAACAAAAATTCCAGCAGCCTCCACCTTAATAAATGGGTTTCCAACAACCCCAAAGGAGATATAAAGCTCAAGCATCAAAAATTCAACAGAAAGGGACTTCTCAGCCAGATATAGATTCTAATACTGATGATCTTTTGAAATAAATTGTTCTTAATCAACAAAATTAGTTGAAGAGTCAAGGTTTTGGAGCTGAGGGAGTTAAAGACTTAAATGAGCCAGATTTCCACTACCCTCCATGAACTAGTGAGTAATAATTATAGAAATATACCCTCCAAACCTACTCCAAATCCAAAGGGGAATGTCAGTACCATAACATTGAGAAGATGGAAGTAAAAAACTAATGCTTCAAATCCTACCATTCCACTAGGATTCAACAAAACTTCAGAGAAACCCTATTCAAGAACAACTGATGAGCATCCCACAGAGAATGAAAAAGGTAAGAAAAATATTTATGATGTTCCTCCTAAACCCCTTCCCTTACCAAACATGGTTTTACAAACCAAGAAGATGGTTGAGGAGGTGATGCAAAATGAGGTTTTGGAAACTTTCAAGCATGTACAGATAAACATTCCCTAGATCGAGGCCATTAATAAAATCCCAAGGTATGCAAAATTATTAAAAGAACTTTGTATCAATAGAGTATAACTTAAGGGAAATGAGAGGATAAATATTTTAAGTAATGTTTCAGCACAGTTTACACAAAATCAAGTAATTCCAACAAAGTACAATGATCCATGGACATTCACCATTCCATGAACCATAGGGGATTTACAATTTTCAGATACTTTATGTGATTTAGAAGCTTATATAAATGTGATGCCTCACTATTTATTCTCTTATTTTTAGGTTGGTGAGTTGAAGATGAAAAGAGTAGTGGTGCAGTTGGCGAATAGAGAAATAACATATCCAGTGGGAGTCCTTGAGGATGTACTTTTAAGGGTAAGAGACACGATCTTTCCAGAAGACTTCTATGTTCTTAACATAGAGGATGATCAAGTACATTTTTGTGCTCCAATTATTTTAGGTAGTACTTTTTTCAAAACTGCAAAAACTATCATAAATGTCCATGAAGGTACACTTTCCATGGAGTTGGGAGATGAATTTGTGATATTTTATGTTATGGACTCAATGAAGTAACCCTCAGAGAACCATTCTGTTTTTGTTATCTCCCATTTTGAACCACCAAGTAAAAACCTCATGGAATATGATTGTCCTATAATTAGGGATATTATGAGCATTGGTTCTAATTTGATGTCTAAGAGAACTTCCACACCCATTTCTAATGAACAAGACTCTCTTAGATTTGATTTTGAAATGGATTCATATTCTGATTTTGACCATGTGAACTCTGATTATGACACAGCTATTGAGTATGATGATGTATTTGATGATCTATTCTAGGATTTTGATGATGTCTATTCTGATACTGATGATCTTTGTGCACATATTTGAGTTCATTCACTCTCTCCATCAATACCGCACCCCCTATATTGGAACTCAATCCATTTCCACCTAATCTCAAATACTCATACTTGTTGAGTGGTAAAATGTTACCTATTATCATTTCTAACAATATCTCTTTTTAATATGAAGAAAAGGTTTGAAAATTTTGAGTGAGAACATCAGAAAAATTTTGTGGGTCCTAGGTAATATATCAGGTATTATCCCCTCCATTTTCATGCATATGATTGTTTTGGAGGATGCGGCTAAACCATTGAGGCATCCACAAAGGAGACTCAATCCAATCCTTCTAAATTTTGTTAAAAAATAAGTTGAGAAATTTCTCGAGGTAGGTATAATATTTCCCATTTCATATTATCAGTGGTAAGTCCTATTCAGGTTGTGCCTAAAAAAATTGGTGTTACAGTTGTTATAAATCAGAAAGATGAGTTAGTTCAAATGAGGGTGAAAAAAAGTTGGCGTGTGTGTATTGATTATTGTAAACTAAATAAATCCACTAGAGAGGACCATTTCCCCCTCCCATTTATTGATTAAATGATATAGAGACTAGCTGGGAAGACACATTATTGTTTCTTGGATGAATGTTCTTGATATTTTCAGGTTCCTATAGCTCTAGAGGTTTCCAGAGAAGACTATATTAACTATTCCCTTCGGCACATTTACCTACCATGATATTCCATTTGGACATTCCAATGCCCCAGGTACCTTCAAGAGATGCCTGGTGAGTATTTTTTTATGTTTTTATTGAAACCTAAATGGAGGTATTTATGGATGATTTTAGAGTGTATAGATCCTCATTTGATGAATGTATAACTAGTTTAGGAAAGGTGTTGAATCATTGTATTGAGAAGAATCTAGTCCTAAACTTTGAAAAGTGTTATTTCATGGTAGAGCATGGCATTTTCTTTGGGCATATAGTGTCAAAACATGGGATAGAGGATGACATATCTATGATAGACATTATTTCTTCCTTTCCCTATCCTTCATGTTTGCATGATATTAGATCTTTCCTAGCGTATGCGGGCTTTAATCAATGCTTCATCAATGATTTTAGTAAGATTTCTCTTTTTTTTCACAATTATTTCAAAATGATTCTGATTTTGTGTTTGATGATTCATGCAGGGTAGCATTTGATGAGCTGAAGAAGTGTTTGACCACTCCACTGATCATATATCCCCCACATTTAGACATTCATTTTGAGCTTATGTGTGACACATCCAACATTTCAGTTAGAGATGTCTTATCATAGAGGGTGGAGGCATGTTCACATGTGATTTCCTATGCATCAAGGACATTGGATTCAGCCTAATCAAACTACACTACCACAGAAAATGAGTTTCTTTCTGTCATATTTCCTTTAGATAAATTCCATTCATATTTATTGGTCTCTAAAGTAGTTTTTTTTCTTACCATGTAGCTTTGAGGTACCTTTTGAAGAATCCAGATGCAAAGCCCAGACTTATCCAATGGATGATCCTTCTTCAAGAATTCGATATTGAAATAATGGACAAGAAGGGGTCATAAAACCTGGTGCGGATCACATGAGTCAGATTACTCACACAACTGAGGCTGACACCTTGGCCCAGGTACCACTTCAGGACACATTCCCTGATGATCATCTTTATTCCATCTCAGGTATGCATCCTTGTTATGATTATTTAGTGAACTCACTTATTTCATCCAAAATACCTAAAAATTTAAAGAAACATCAAGTCTAAAAATAAAAAATTTAGTCTCGGTATTATGTGTGGGATGATCCATACCTCTGACGCATGTGTAGTGATCAATTTATTAGGAGGTGTGATCCTGATCTTCAGATTGATTCTGTTCTGCAATTCTGTCATACACGTTCTTGTGGTGGACACTTTAGACCCCAACGAACAACTAGGAATGTTTTTGACTATGGGTTATATTGTCCTAGCTTATTTCAGGACGCCCATGTGTTTTGTAAGTCATGTTCTCATTGCCAACACACTGGGAACATTTCTAGGAGACATGAGATGCCCCAACAACCCATACTATTCGGTTAGATTTTTGATGTGTGGGGAATTGATTTTATGATAACTTTTCCCTATTATTTTGGATTTTTTATATTTTGTTTTCTATTTATTATGTGAGAAAATGGGTGGAGGCTGAGGCCACCAGGACTGATGATTCTCATGTTGTAGTGGTCTATGTTAAAGCACATAATTTTTGCAGGTTTGGAGTACCGAAGGTCGTCATTAGTGACCAAGGGTCACAACTTTGCAATATTAATTTGGATTCCCTCCTTCGTAAGTATGGGGTGAGACAAAAAACATCAACACCATACCACCCCCAAACAAATGGCCAGGCTGAGGTTTCAAATAGGGAGTTGAGACAAATTTTTGAGAAAACCGTGCAGCTGAATAAGAAGGATTAGAGAATGCGCTTGGATGATGCGCTATGGGATTATAGGACAACATACAAGACTCCCATTGGTATTTCCCCATTTCAAATTGTCTTTGGGAAGGCCTGTCATCTCCCTGTGGAAGTCGATCATCGATCTTATTGGGATATAAAGAAATGAAGCATGGATTTTTCCCATGATGGAATTCGAAGGAAGCTGCAAATTCATGAGCTTGAGGAGATTCATTTTTCCTCATATGAGAACTAAAGGCTCTACAAGGAATGATCAAAGGAATATCATGATAGAATGATCCAACAAAGGAGTTTCTTGCTGGATAGAAAGTCCTTTTCTATAGTTCACGACTGACGTTGATGCCTTGTAAGTTGCGTTCCAAATGGTTAGGTCCTTATATTTTATCTAATGTTTTTCCTTATGGTGTAGTAGAGATCACACAAGAGGAAACTGTAAGGAGATTTACAGTCAAAAAGAAACATTTGAATAAATACATTGAGGGACTTCCTACTGATGCAGTGGATTTCATCATACTGCATGACCCCGTCATCACTTGATCACATCAAGTTGTTCCTAACCCTTTCACTTTTATATTATTTTTCCTATTTAAAATTATCATTTTCAGGGGAACATATCATCTCATAGGATCACATTGAGGACAATAAAATATTTTAAGTGTGGGGGAGGGGACAACATTTTGGGGTAGATATTCAGGATTTTAATTTTTGTGTTTTGTGTGTATTTTCTTTTATGTTTTTTGTTAAAATTTTCAAAAAAACAAAAAAAAATCATATATATATATATATATATTGTAACATTCTCATATGGAACATATAGAAAACTAATGTTTTCAAAATTCATTGGTAGAATGATAAGCATGAGTAATATTTCATCATCAAGGGATTATTTTTATAAAAATTGAAGTCATCGACGATATGAATGGTAGTGTCGTTATAAATCCTTTTAGATTTTAACATCATTATATGTGATATTTTTTCACGGTAAATTGTTTCATTGATTTCTCCACACAAATTTTCACTTGACCATGACTTGAGAAATTTTTCCTACTCAATTGAATGTATAGTCAAGTTTGATACAAAAAATTCATTAGTTGATCCATACGTTCGTTTCTCTTCTGATTGGTTTAATTACTATATCAAATTGACCTACACGTGTGTACCTATTATCCAACTATTTTATGCCCTAAAAAATTGGGTTGTGTCTTGCATAGGTGAAAAACCACTCTTTAGCATCCTTTGATACTGTTATAACTATTACAATTATTTTCGTGAGAAGATCAAACATGGGTTGAGAGTTGATTGTGAGATTTTTTCCATGTGAAACTAAAAAAACAATAAAAAACAATAATAAATGATGGGAGTGATGAAATGTACAACATATAGGGATATCTAGGTCGGGAGCTTATGTTTTGACTATCAGGAATGCTTAAGTGAGTGAGTCTTGAAATATGATTACAAAGGAATTAAAAAAAATCATCGGTGAATTAAAACAAGTAAGAATAATTGTTTTACATGACCTAAATATAATGAATAATAGGTGGATTTATGAGCTTGGAATGGTTGGCACACACGCACGTGGAGAATTAGTGGCATGGTAGACTCATGACGTGTTTGGTTATAATTAGTGTTATGAATCTCACTAGATTTTGTTTTGACACAATTTAGGAGACAATGAATTTAAATTTTATTGATATTGACTCTTTATGGAATTCTTACTTTGCTTATATTTCTACTTTGGATTGAGAAATATGAACATTCATATCTTGTCACAATTTTTTCAAATACATGTTATGTGGTTTTTCCCATGGGTGCAAAAGGGAAAGTTTGTTGGAGTTGATAAAACACAATTTTATTGAATATTTTGTCGATAATAAATGAAAGAATTTCCTCACATTGTACTCAATTTGATAATTTATAGAATATTTGGGATTAGATCATTCATTTGTAAATTTGATGGAAATTTCTGGTTTACCATTTTAAACTTCACTGTATTATTTTGGGAATATATATTTTTATCTAAATTATTTTGAAGTAAAATATTGTTACTATGTTTGTGACTTAATTGCATACAAATTCCATTGAGGAAGTGGGAGTTGGATTGTGCATTTCAGTGGAGTAAATGGCCCATGAAGACATAGTTGTACTAAACTATCCAGATTGGACAGAACTTCACCATTGAGGTCATATCTTCTTCATCCGTGCTTGGATTGGGTCCAAATTTTGAGGGTAGATCAAGGACATGATTAGGAACAAATAATACTACTAGAAAAACATCCAATCAGCGTGTTTTGGAGGTAAAAAATGAGGTGAAACTGGGATTAAAAAATTGGATGAATTTCCCTTTCACATTTAAAAATGTTTTGTAACCCTAGACCACCCCAACTCTATTTAATGGATTTTTTCAATATTTGGGAGGGTTTTACGATGATTTGGGGAGGTGAAGAAAGGGTGTCTCTAGGTAACACCTCAAATCCCTTGGAATAAGTAAGCTCTTGTGCAAAGTTCTCATCCAAGAATGCTCTCCTCTTCCACCTCCACTTTGTTTTTCCTTGTTTTAATGCTTGTAACGTGAATTATATTCAACAAATCTTCTTTATTATTCTCTTTTTATCTTTATATTTTTCTTCTTGGGCTAGTATCTATTAGTGGAGATGATATTGGGCATTCCTCAATCAATCCATTGCTTATGCAAAATCTCTCCACGATGATAACTCCTCCCATGGAAGAGTGATTTCTTTCATAGTTGATCTAATCCCTACAACATTATTTTAATTATTTTGAACCCATACACATACTATAATTCATAAATTATGATCATTTAATTGTGTTTTAATTTTTAAGTTAGTCGATCTACTTTCACTTGATCGTGTGGTCGGGCTTGTGTAAATCATGTGAGTGAAACCTCCATCGCAAAATCAAATCAACATGGGATGAAATTGTAGGTTTCAAGTAACATCCCAAACTCAATTAATTCTTCACTATAGGGAGGAGATGATTCCCTAATTTTCCACTGACCATAATTTGGATTTTACATCACAATCAAGGTGGGGTGTTGCGATTGGAGGTCCTAAAGTTAACCTAGGGCTCATTTTCACAAATATTTGTGGTTGTGTTAATTTTTGTAGGGTTTAAAGGTTAACAAGGTTACGAGATCATAATTGAATGAATTATAATTATTTGGGATAATGATAAATGAATGGTGAAGGGGTTATATTAGATCAATTATGTCTCTCGTATCATTTTTTAATGAAATTATCTATTTGATTGTTGCTTCTAATTTTTTTGTTTAGTTTCTTGTCCGAAAATCACAAAACCAACCCCCATCTTGTGTTCCATTTGTTTTCACTTATTCCCATTTTTTTTTCTTAAAGCCTATTATCGATTGTTTAATTCACTTTATCCTTGAGAGAACAACCTAGGTCATCCACTGTGCTGCACTTAGTAAAATCACAAATATTTCTAAGTGTGTGTGCAACAACACTCATCAAATATTATTAAAACATTCTACTAGGAAATAATCCTTAAATAGTTCAAAGTGTCCCATACCACTTTGAAACATTTGAATCATAATACCCATGAAAGAATAACAATAAGTGAAACTTATTATATTATTATAATATGAAGATTCATGATATAACATGTCAAAGGGTAGTATATACACCATATAAATGATATGGATAATTGGGAAATTTAATGATCATATGAAATTTAATATTTATAGGGAGAAAAAGGAATCGAGGAATTGAATGTAAATATCATACCATGAGAAATAAATCATAAACAATTTATGAGAATAATAAGTGTGGCATGAGTTTGACATATACCCATTAGATTAAGAAAAATATGTTTTTTCATAGATGAAATAGAATAAAAACATTAAAATCATTCTTAAGAAAAATATTATTTTTATTTTGAAAACAACTTTGAAATTCCTTTTCTTTGAAAATAAATTTTAAAATATTTTTATTTAAAAATTGAATGTTAAGCTTCAATTAAACGATGGTTGGTAGAATAATACATGTCATAAAAGTAAAAATAACATTCCTTTTGCATGGTAAAAAGGTTTGAAACGTGCCTTTTTTGGAAAGAGACAAGAAAATTTCTTTGAAAACATTTGTAAAAGAAAATAGGGGTAAAAATCTCTTTAATTAATCATTTTGTAGTTGTTAAAAATATTTTTGAGAACATTTTTAGAAAATAGTTTTTTAAAATAAAACTTGTTCTCCGATTAAAGATGGAAATGAAGTCGGGTTTTCTTAAAAAAAATTCTAAAACATTTTAAGTACCAAAGAGTAAGAAAATGGTACTATTTCATAAAAATGGTCATGAATAACCTGGTGAGAAGAAAATTAATGGGTTTATTAAATATTTATCAAATATTTTCCCTTGATGGAAAATCATGTGTAAAAAATCATGAACAAATTGATATTTTGAAGTAAACCCTTGAAAAGGCCATAACATTTATGTGAGAATCAGTCAATGAATAGATTTCCTGTTTCAAATTTAAATCCACATAAAAAAAAATTAAATACAAAATTAGGTACTAAAACATTATTACACACATAATCTTATAATATTAAAGACAACAAGGAATTAATATAACCAAATGAAAAGGAGTCAAGTTGTGAAATTTTTTACCACACAGTAAAATTTAACTCAAATCCTATTAGAATAAATTATTAAAATTGAATTTAAAATTACATGAAGATAAAATAATTTATGATATAAGATCTCAATAGGGGTTGAATATTCACCACACAAAAGAAATAAGTTTTCATTATGATGTGTGTCTCACGAAAGTAAAAGTTAGACCAGAATCCCTTACCTTGTGTTTTCTTTCGAGTGAAAATAATTTACCATCTTATATAATGGTTTCAAGCATGTTAATAACTTATACCAGATCCATACTAATATTTATGATATAACCATAAATCCTTTTTTTTATTATCAAGAAGAAAATTATAGGAGGAGCATATAAGAAAATAACAAAGCATAGGTAAGATTTCCCTCATGGTGGTCTGAAAAACTGAAGGCCCAAAGAATCTACTCTCATGAACCTAATCCCCTCTATTGGGAAGGATCCGTTGTTGGAATAGTGTATGAACCTCTCATTATGTTTCATCCTAAAAGCCACAAAATCCACTACAATGGTTCATTCACACCACATTTTGGAGATCTCCACGCGGTTGTCCATCAGCTCATAACAACTTTTAATAGGATATGTGATTTTCAAGGGGATTTTTACCTATCCTATAATTTTGTTGTGGAGAATCAAAGAGTCAATCTTGATTCCTATTAGGGAGATATTCTACTACCTACAAAAATTTACGCCCGATACCATTTCCAGCACCTCTACTTGAAAGGAGTCTACATTTCCATAGAAAGCTGAAAATGCCACAATGACTGAGCCTCCTTTGTCCTGGATCACACATCCCCCTCACTTATTTCCCATGAGACAAGACCCATCTGTATTGAGTTTGAGATCTTGAATTGGAGGTTTCCAATATACTCACTAACCATGCCCAGTTCTTTTTGTACTAAAGATGGAGTTTGTCCCCTAGATGGAGCTTAAGGATGGAGTTGTCTCACAATCTTTGCAAATCCTAGTAAAATCCAGAATCATGATCTTGGTTTTGAATGAAATGCCTATTTTGTTCCCAGTTATTTTATTATGTCGGGAATCATTCTTTTCTGAAAATATAATCTAGCATCCTACACTGAATATAATGGATCATTCTTTCCTCTCTGAGCCTTGGATGCCAACACCATGAAACCACTGGTTGAGGAAGGCCCCACATGTTTTTGCCTAAACCGAACAACTAGAGAATGTCCCAAAATACTATCATACCCATCAAGCCAATTAATATTCAAAATGTAGTGGATCTATTGATTCCTTGTTGGGTTCCTTGTAGAATCGACATTTGGATTTCAAATGGATACCTAGCCATTGAATTTTATCCTCAGTTGGCAGCGCCTTATGCATAACACACCAAAGTAGACAGTTGAATTTCGAAGGAATATCTTTGCACCACATTCTATCCTCGCACTCATCCCTGTTACTCAGTTCAATTCTATGTGTGGGAAACACAAAGGATGAGAAGGCTCCCGAAGTTGAGCCAGTGAAAATACATCTATCAGGGTCATTGTTCAAGACTATGATGCCCATAATTTTATGTTAGGTTGTCCAAAATCGCATAATGAAATCGTGGATGGAAGTATTCCTCCTTGAATGTGATGTTTAGGGCTGTGTATCCTGGAAACCATAATTTCCCTACCCCCAATCCTAGTATGAAAAACTAACATCCCCCTTTCCTAGAATCTAGTGAGTGTGAGGCTAAATTAACCCAAGGTAATGTTGTATAGTATTCCATATGGTTGAGGATTTTGATCGCTTAATGTTTTCCTCCATTCCATACTTATCAATAATTATCTAACTCCATAAAGACATCCCCTATAGTACCTCCCAAGCCAGTTTCACTTGCAAACCCTACATGGTCCCTGTTATGCTCGTTAAATTGATCCCTCCCTCTATTGTGTGCCTAAAAAATCTCTTCCACAAAGCCCTGTGGTGTTTACCCTCCATGTGGTCGTCCCATGGGAAAGTAATCATCAGATTATTAATGGAAAGCACATGAATTGAGATTGAAGTTAACATGATGTTCACGAGCAAAATCCCCCTACTAATAGATAAGAACATGTTCTTCTAGTTTAGGATTCACCCTGATATCTTATTTATGATCTTATCAAAATGATGAATACGTGGTGAGTTTGGGATGACTAGAGCACCCAAGAAGTCCATCCGGAAGGGTCCCCTTTTCATGATCAACCTTTCTTCTAATATCTTAATCCTTTTATCAGTGATTTTGTTTTCTATATAAATTAATCTTCTATCCCGATTGATCATTTTCCCTCTCCACCCACAATATTCATCCAGAATTCTGTTAACATCCCGAACTAATATCCTACTTCCATTGATAAAAAAGATGGTTTCATCAGAAAACATTATGTGGGAAATAGCTATGGATTCATGTCTATTACGATTGGGAAGTATTCAACCCAATATAGCACCCTTTTTGATTTTATGGATGACCACTTCATGGGCTATAATAAAAATCACGGTGGACAGAGGTTCTCCTTGTCTAAGGTCTTCAAATTGCCTTGAAAAATAAAAATTGTTTTCCCATGAAGGATGTGGTTAGCCAAGATGAGCTGAAACATTGGAAGACTAGATCAATGACCCATGAGGAGAATCCCATTCCAGTTATAACCCTTAATAGAATGTTTCATTCAACCCTGTCAAATGATTTCCTCATGTCCAAATTGATATCTAGATTACTCCCGATGGTTTTTAATTAATTTCACTAATCATCTCCTACACTCGTCCCACTGCTCCCTATATGGCACGAAATTTAATGAAACTGTGTTGTTAGTTGGCTATCTAGTTAGGAATGAAGACCACAAGCCTTCTGTTGATAATTCTAGAGAGGACCTTGTACGAGAATTTACACATTCATATTGGCAGGTACTGGTATAGGGAGTAAGGTTTTTTCCTTTCGGTATCAAAACAATCTGGGTGGCACAAACGATAAGAGGCATATTTCCTACTTGAAAAAATTCTTGCACTACCACACTATTTCCCTCATAACAATGTCCTAGGATGTCCTATAAAACAATCCTAGAAGGCCATCAGGCCCCGGAGCACTGTCTGGATTTAAGGTCCAAATTGCCTCACAAACCTCCTCCTCATCTAGGATCCTACTTATACAAGTGTTTTCCTCCCCAATCACCCCGGAATAATGAAATCAAAGAGTTATGTAGGTCCTCTTAGATAACCACCATAGATTTGGGGGTTTGTAAATGCCAGTAAGGATTTGAAGTGATCATCCTCAAGAGCCCATACCACGTCCCGATCATTGTAGTAGGATCCATCCTCCATGAGAATATTGGGGCTATGGAACCAAAAATTATCTTTGATACATGTGTAAAAGAAACTGGTGTTATATTCACCTTCACAAAGCCATTTAGTCCTAGAAGCTTCCCGAGCTAACCTTTCTTTTCTGAGAAGCATGTACAGCATGTGATTTCTCTTGGACCGAAGCTCCTAAAAGATTGATTCAACCCATTTTTTTCTAGGCTTATCTCAATCCGGTCAATGTCCCGACTGATATCTTCCAAAGCCATGCCATTGGGAGGAAGGATTATATTCCATGAAATGAGATTAACTTTGTTTCACATGATCTTCTGGTGAAGAGAGATCCATGGATTCTGCTGATGTTGTTAATTCCAAGCCTCCCTTACAATGTCATGGAAGCTAGGATCCTTCAACGATGTTTATGAAAATAGGAAGAAGCCAAAACCTCTCGGCCCTAATGAGAAGCATTTCTGTATATGTGAATTATTTGAAAGACTTTTTTCCAGATGAGAGACTTTCTTGGGGGAAAAGCAGAGATAGCTACCCCATTGACCTGGCACCGATCAAGTCTGCTCCAAATTATTCGTCTCCCATGCTGATTGTTGCACCAGGTGAAGTGGCCCCTAAAATATCCCATGTCCATTAATCCATTTCTATCCATGATGGAGAAAAATTACTTACTAACACTCCTAGGAAATGAGCCTCCATCTTTTTTGTCCTCTGGGTGGGTGATTATGTTGAAATCACCCCCACCAACCATGGATAGTCCTCTGGATTGAAGGAATATAATTCCAACAATAATTCCTTCCTGGCATGAGCCTCATATTTCGCATAAACAAACAAGAAACAGAAGATGTGATCCCCCACTATGATTCTGGTTGTAATAAATTGATTTTAAGAGAAAAGTAAGTAGACTGAAATATTCTTTCTAGAACAACCAGATATGAGTATTATATGGGTTTCCATGCAAGGAGCTGGAGATCACTGGGGGTGATCGCAAGAAAAAAAATATTACAGTATCACGATATTTATTTCTTCTCTCTTCTCATGAAATACAACACACATGAACCACCCTACTTATAGTGATACATCCAAACACCAAAAAAAATGATCCAAATAGAGATAAAAAAAATTCCAGAACTTGTTGCAGTAGGTGTCTCTCAATCCTTTGAAGCCACACACGTCAAGAATCCTTTGTTTAATCCATCATGCCTCCATTCCAACAGTGGATGGTAGGTTCCATCAAAGGAATAATGAGTTTAATATCAAACATCCCCCCTTAAACTCATATTCCTCGTGACCCAGGATTTTGCACCATATTCAGGTGGTTGACCAACCGGTGAAATGACTTCACCAAAGTAAAAGCCTTCCTTTTTCTTATATCCTTCAATGGTGTTGATGGAATAAATTTCCTCATCTATCACTTTCTTCCACATGTCATCAGTTTTAGCTTCCTCGAACCTAATTGGATTGGAAATCACTGAGAGACAATAAAAATTTACGTACACTTCAATTGGTACCATTCTCTCGTATATATCAGCAAGGCGTCAAACGTTTTGAGGATGTATATAAGAGATTTATCATTGGATGTCTTCAGATGTCAGAGTATGTGATGATAGAGTCAACAGTTCTTCGGTTCTTTGTTCCTGCAATGTTACTTCTTCAATGATTTCTTCATCTTCTAGAGTGAGTCGTACCTCTCTAGAATCATCATCTTGATTCCACTACCATGTATCAATTTCATCAAAGATAACATCTTTTCTGAATATAATCTTTTTGTTGATCGGATTATACAACTGATATCCCATTACACGATCTCTGTATCCCATAAGGACACACTTAGTTACATTATCCTCGAGTTTTGTTCATTTTGCCTCCGAGATCCTGAAATAGGCAGTAGAACCAAAATCTCTAAGATGGATCACACTTGGCTTGTGAGTACTCTAGGATTCATATGGCCTCACTTCTTCATGTTTTTTTTGGGAATCTATTGAGTAGATACACCACACATGATGTCGCTTCCGCCCAAAAAGTCATGGGCACTTCTTTGTCTTTCAACATCCTTCTTTCTATGTTGAGAATGGTTCAATATTTCCTCTTGGCTACTCTATTGAGTTGGGGTGTGTAAGTTGGAGTTAGCTGGTGCTGAATTCCATGATACTTAAGGTACTCTTGAAAAAAATCATAGGTGTACTCCCCACCTCGATCAGATCGCAAAGTTTGCATGCGATGCTTGCATTGATTTTCAACCAGCTCCTTAATTTCATTGAAGACACCAAACACTTCTGACTTCATTTTGAAGAAATATATCCATGTTTTCCTACTATAATCATCGATAAATGTCATAAAATACCTCTTTTGTCCTTATGATTTTGGATTCAATGGTCCACACACATCGGTGTGAACTAGCTCCAGTGGCGTTGCAGCTTTCTAGTTGGCCTTCGTTGAAAAGATATTTCTATTTTGTATTCTTACAACACACCTTTCACAAATTTGATTCGGGTGTAGGATGTTAGCAAGCCCATTCACCATCTTCTTGCTTCCTAATAATCTTAAATTTTCAATGTTTAAATGTCCTAACCTGAGATTCCATAACCAATCTTTATCATCACGTACCATTTCCAAACACCGTGGTACGTCGGGTTGGATCATGAGTGGAAACATGCGGTTATTCGCCATCAGTACTTTTGTGATCTACCTTCCTCTTTCATCGACAATCACCATTTGTGTATTTTGTAGGCTTATGTGAAAGGATTTTTCCACTAACTTCCCGATGCTCAATATGTTGGTCTTCATGTCGGGTACATAGTAAACGTCAAAGATGAAATCATGATTTCCATCTTTTTTCTTGATTAGAATATCACCTCTTCCATAGAAAAATACTATTGAGAGATCACCAAATGAAATTTCTCCTGGAACCCGCTCATCCAGGTTTGTAAATAAATTATTGTGCCCTGTCATCTGGTTTCTAGCTCTAGAGTAAAGATACCACATACCTTGATTTTGTGTCGTTGTTTGTGCCATCAACACATGGGACTCGTCAAAAATATATTATGCTTCGATGATATGTGCCTCCTTGGTGTCATTCTCTATGGGTTGCTTGTACCAGCATTCATTTCTATAATGTCCATATATTTTACTATTATAGCATTGAATGTTTTTTTGTATGATTGGTGATTGTTGAATCCACCTCTTCTTCCTCATCCATGATATCTTTGAGTATAGGTTTGATATTCACGACCTCCTCGGGTTGGGATTCTTCTACCACATCCACCTTGTCCTCCTCTTCTTGGACCAAATTGTTGTCCACGAAATCCTCTGCCTCGGTTTATTTAAGATGTCCCCCCTTGCTCCTTTTCAGAATTGTTGAGATACAACTTTGATTGCAGGGCATGCTCCACTCCATTGGTGTCGCTCCGGTGGTTCACCTTCAATTCGTGGGCTTGAAGAGATCCCACATGTTCTTCGATAGAGATTGTCTCCAGGTCCTTTGTTTCTTCCATGACAACGACTATGTAGTCAAATTTTGGATTAAGGGATCGCAAAATTATCTCACAAACTCTCATGTCAGCAACGTCTTTTCCATTTCTTCTCAGTTGGTTGAACACAACCATTACACGAGTGTGATACTCGACAACAGTTTCAGATATTTTCATAAATAGGGATTCGAAATCACCACACAGAGATTGAAGTTGAATCCGCTTCACTTTTTCAGCGCCTGGGATTGCTTTGCGAATAGTATCACAGATATCCTTCGATGATTTCGATGAAGAGATTATTTCAAAAGTTGCTTCTTCAAGACCTTGATAAATGTTAGATTTCTCTTTGTAGTATCGCTTTCATTCCGCCCAAAGAGTGGCCTTTTGAGCATCCGGTAGAGCAGCCTCCGCTGCTTTGGATTCTGGCTCGGTGTATCCATCCTCCATGATGTCCATGACATCTAGGGTGCCAAGTAGTGCACGCATTTTGATGAAACAATTATCATAATTGTTCTTCTTCAGCTTTGGGATCATAGCTTCTGAAAATGAATTCTCCATGAAAGAAAACTATATTTTTTTCTAATGGGAAAATGACAGATGCAGATATCTTGAAGAGAATTTTTTTTAGGAGTTGCAAACTGCTATTTTTTTTGTTTTAGTAGTGCATATTGATAATTTTTTATTGAATTTCACACCACAGTTTTTTTTTGAAATTAGGGACACCCAATTTTTTTGTGTTGCACTGATACAAATGCACAATTTTTTTTATTTTATATATATATAAATATATGTGGTTTTAGGCGGAGGAAAAAAATGGTAGTTTTTTTTAATGGAGTGATTTCGTGGAAAGGTAATATGTGGGAGGTATGAAGTTGAATTTTTTTATATAGATAGGCGTGGGAGACAAAAAGGATGAGTGGGGACAATAAATGCACTTTAACAAATAGTCACCTTTTCCTTTGTTGACAAAAATATCTACCTTTTCCTTTGTTGACAAATGAAAAACCAAATGTGGAGGCAAAAAAACTCTCACAGATTAAGAATGGTTGAGAATACTATTCATCTTTTTTTCATAGGTGCAACTGTTCGGTTGCAGATATTACGGGATCTCAAGAATTTATTACGGTGCAGATTACCTTCGACCTCTGTCTTATTCCTCTGATACGACTGATGGAGGATTGAGGGCAGCTGAATGATGGATGCGGATCACTAGAGTAGATCGCAAGAAAAACAAATATAGCAGCAGCACAATATTTTTTTATTTTCTCTTCTCATGAAATACAACACACAAAAACCTCACTATTTATAGGGATACATCCACACACTAATCCAACGATCAAAATAGAGATAAAAAAATTCCACAACTTGTTGCAGTAGGTGCCGCTCAATTCTCTGAAGCCACACACGCCAAGCATCCACTGTTGAATCCATCATGCCTCCATTCCAACAGTGGATGGTAGGTGTTGTCAAAGGAATAGTGAGTCTAATATCCAACACGGCCTCTAGAATTTCTACAATTGAGACAACATTATTAGAGATTCCACTACATATGAAATCCATATTTTCGAGGGTTCCCATCCCGTGAGCATTCCAAAGAAGTAGATTATACATTAGAAAAATGATATGTATGGTTTGTCCCCCGAACCCACAACCATACACCTCCTGAATTGATTTGGTTATCTCCTTATCATTAGTTTGAGATCGAGTTCTCTTATCATTTTAGACCAATGGTTGGGCAGTCACTAGGGACCAGGAATTGATCATTCCTTTCTGCGCCTGACCATGCCTCATCTCTGATGTATCACATGTTGGGCGCCTTCCGGGTTGGCGCACCGCATAACGCCTCCTCAATTAGAGCACCACACAGTTTCTCCTTTAATGAGGTGTTTTTAATGCGGGTCAAGACCACGTGAATTAATTCACATGGAGATGTGTTTTTGACGCGATGATACATCTTCACGCGGATTGTTTTGATATAAAAGGAGGCATCAACAAGGATTTTAAAGGACATCCACAATGTAAAGAGCAGATCCAATTTGGTGATCTCTTTGCATTGACGATCATTTTTCCTCTGTGTCAGAGAGTATTACTTTTGAGATCCCTTCCATTGTGGGGAGTCGCTACCGTGTACTTCTTCATTTTAATGGATTCCTCTTTCTGGACTAGGTCCCTTGGTTTTTCCCTTTTGGGGTTTTCACGTAAAAATTTCTGGTGGAAACTTTATGTTTCTGCACTTATCTTTGTAGTTGTGCATCTGCTTTTATTTGGGAGGGAAAGATTTTATTTTATCTGCGTGTTCGTTTTTTCATTGATTGCGCATTTGTCGCTTTCCCATCTTTCCCAAAATCTAGTATTAGAGGGATTGGTTGAAGACCCCGGTTGCAGAACATGGTGGCATACATTTGGTGGAGCATTTTTTCCGAGGACTTGAAGAACGTTATTAGAAGACAACAACAGTACCAGAGGTGTTTCTGGGATATCGAAAGTCTGATTGACTAGTAGGAGTCATGAGGCGTGTTCCGTTGTTGATAACAGTCAGAGTTCAATTTTGGATTTTTTTTTTGCAGGGGAGATTGACTGCAGGGTTGGCAGTGATCCCCACTTGAGTCGGAGGGGGAGTTTGTTGGGCGCCTTCCTGGTTGACGCACAACGTAACGCCTCCTCAATTGGAGCACCACACAATTTCTACTTTAATGAAGTGTTTTTAATGTGGGTCAAGACCGTGTGAATTAATTCATGTGGAGACGCAATTTTGATGCGGCGACACATCTTCACGCGGATTGTTTTGCTATAAAAGGAGGCATCGACAGGGCTTTTAAAGGACATCCACAATGTAAAGAGTATAGCCAATTTGGTGATCGCCTTGCATAGACGATCATTTTTCCACTGCATCGGAAAGTATTACTTTTGAGATCCCTTCCATTTTGGGGAGTCTATACCGTATACTTCTTCATTTTAATGGATTTCTCTTTCTGGACTAGGTCCCTCTTTTAGGTTTTTCACGCAAAAAATTCGGGTGAAAACTTTATTTTTCTGGACTTATCTTTTTCATTGTGCATCATCTTTTATTTGGAAGGGAAAGATTTTATTTCATCTGCATATTCTCTTTTTCATTGTTTACGCGTTCGTCCCATTCCATCTTTCCCAACATCACACACATACGTTCCCGGGATAGCAGGTTGTGTGCTGAAAGAGACGTGGAGATCTGCACCTGAACGCTCTGGATTCCTAATTCATCACTCTCCGAGAGAGTATAGATGACCATTGGTGAAGAGGCGGAGATCTTCCCCTATGACTTGGAAACAAACTCCTCCGGAGGGATTTCGCTAATGAAGAGTCGGGAAGGAGCTGGGGGAACATGCACTAATGCGCTGTTCTTCCTTGGGGGGGATCCAGGCTAAAATAAGTTGGGATGGGATATCGAATTGGGGTAGAGGGCTTACCGTGGTTGAATAGAACCAAATCCGATCTAGAGAAGCCCCCAACTGCCGGATGAAAAGACATCCGAGCTGGAGGGTTAGGATCCTCCTGAAGATGAATCAACAAAATCTGTCCCTACCCTCGATCGCGGCCCTCCAAGGCCGAAGAGGTAGTCTAGAGAGCAGTGACCGCCGACGAAAAGACAATGGGAGTTGAATCACGGAGCCACGGGATAAACCAGATATTGATTCCAGTCCTCCATACCCTCGACACGAAGGACCATCCTGCTTGGAAGAGGCTGACATAAATCAATCTCAACACAAACCCTGGCATAAGTGGTTTCTTCCAGGAGAAGAGAACAACGATCAGTATACAGATATGACCCCAATAAGTCCCCAATGCCTTGAAGAAAACTTGCGTTCACGAATGGAAGGGGAAGACCCAGAAGAGAAACCCAAACCGCCGCCAGGTGGCATTCTTTTCTGGAGTGGACGACCATCAACCATTTGGAATGGAAAACCATCCATTGCCCCATATATCTCGGGCTCTTGCACCATGCCGTCACGAAATCTGCCCGAGAAGCCTGCACAATGCAGAAAGCCTTGCGAGTCAGAATGGAGACTCTAGCTGGAAGGCCGAGCCCCCATGATTTAACGCAGTCCCGTAAGACCAAAATTGAGGGCTGGTCAACCCCGAACCTTGCGACTAGAGTCCATTGAAGATTATCCAATGCATCAGCAAATGACGCTGCTGAAACGGCAGGCACCGGGCATCCACCTTCCACGCATGATGAAGCATTCATAGAAACCACTAGGAACGCGCAATAGTCCCCATGGTTCAACGGGGAAGTGGGCACACCTCAGAACATCTTTATACAAAGAAACCGGCACCGCCCCATCCGCTGGAGAAGCGTAGGCCCTTCTATTATAGGGACAAGCAGGACAAGGCCCCCGACCAAAGTTGTTCGCTGGAGAACACGGCACCGGAGGCAAGGAAGCCGAAGAAGCTAGAGCAACGGGCGAATCCATTTCCAGTATCTTTCCTCTTTTGTTTCTTTTATTGCATAAAAAATTCCAAAAATTTAATATCTATGATATGATATATTATATTTTTATAATATCTTATTACGTGTTTGTTAACGATCTACTATTATGTCCACTATTTTCGGGTGCTAATTGTCATATTTTCCGAACATGTTGTGACTTGTTACTTGGTGTAACTATTTTAGGTCATGATTTAATGATATTATGAATGTAAAATATCATGAAAATATCATATATACCAATTATAAACATATTTAGAATAATCTATAATATTTTGAGCTAAGAGTTGAAATAAACCGTTCATGGAAATGATAGTCCGTACGTACACATGAGCGCTACTTCCATTTCATTCTCGTATTAAAAGAATTAAATGTAAATAATAAATATGTATATTATAATTAGAATAACATTAATTTTATATATTCAATTAGTTTTATTAAAATCATCTTAATTCATCCATTACTTTAAGAAATGCATATAAAAAATCAACTTTAATGCCTAAAGCAGTAAAGTAAACATTTTAGGGATGCTAAGGCCATAAAAAGAGTGAAAAGTATTTCCATTTGTCTCTAACTATTCTCCAATGATAATATGGTTAATACATCCATATTTAGACCTATAATGTAACACTAATAGTTCATTGTTAATGTTTTTATATCAAAATGTTTAACTAAAAGCAATGTCACCTTAACTAAGACATAACGTAGGTTAGTGGTTAGCATGAAACCCTTATAAACCTTTTCTCATGGGTTCAAGACCCGTGATCGTGTCGAACTTGATTGGTAGTCACTCGACATACATTATGTCCTTTTCTAAAACCATATTTATATAATATCCAAAATAAATATGTTGGACATCCTTGAAATAAGTTTAATCTCTAAATGGACTTTTAAGTATGTTTTTAAATATAAAATAAAAATATAAATAATTCAACCAATTATTTCCACATAGGTACTTCCATGGTATATATTTTCTACTATAGAGGAGGGAATTTCCTAAAACCAAAAACTATTGATTTAGCATCAATTATCATATTGGAAAAAAATCTATAATCATTTTTAGGATGTCTAAATCCTGACATGCAATTTTCAATCAACGATACATTAGGTTTAACCTAGATTATTTATTTTCAATATCTATTAAAATACTTCTTAATGGTTTGTAAAGATAATGTGAATTATACCAAGAATACCACATCAGATTGTCAAAATAGGTGTGTAGTGAAGCCCATTTACTTGTACCAGGTTACGCCGAGTCAAGCTCAACACACCTTATAAGAGTTCTTACCCTTAGGTACATTCGCGTCACAACCACGTCTACATGGAGTATCCAGATATGTGTTTAATTCTAAGAAGAATCACATAATATCAACTTTAAAAATATTCTAGGATGTTATTCTTTATTTATCCTTATGTCTGTCTTAATGATATGTTCTCTAATCTATGTTTCCATAAATCTAGTTCTCAATGTTTCTACTAAAATTTTACAGATACCAACTATAGTGCCCCGACCCCAGTAAGCCCAAAGCTGGTGTTGTGTTAACATTACACTAGCATAAGATACAATTAAATCATGTCCTAAAGGACCAAACAGTTCAATTGTCTTGGTAAACCAAATACAAACATGATTCTTGTTTTACAAATGAATACACCACTGACAACATTTTTTTTAAGATTATAACTTTATTCCATCTAGCATATCCCTGAATATCATTCTTACTACACTTTAGGGAAACCTGTGGAAAATAAACATAACAAGGGCGTACACAAATGCTCAGTAAGGGTAAAGTATAGTGGAAGTAATAATAAAACAATGATAATAATCAACAGTTAAAGGTAAAAACTAGACACACATGCCATATAAACAATAAACAGAAAAGGAAATGCCTAAACAGCATGGAAGGGTAAATAAATAGAATCAAATTCCATTAAAATAATTAGATAGGGAAAAATATTATGGAAAAGTAAAAAACCAAAACACATTCCATTTAATCAATGAATATAGAATGAAATGCATATATATATATATATATATATATATATGTTTATGAAAATTTTCCTGCATGAATAATAATTAAATCCAAATGAATGCAATGATTAATTATTGGATGTCATGTCTCAGGAATTTGAAAACATATAACATCAAGTACGTTCAAAAGAGATTTTAAATCTAATTGTCGAAACCCATTTAATTTGCACAACAAATTCTTCTCATGAGAACCTATCAATGCATCTAAGGTCTATATAAATTTTGGGCCCCAACCATCACTACTTTTCCAAATAATTCCACATATCAAGTAAATGATCTAAAAAATATGTATTATCAAATATCTATATTAAATAGAAGATATTGATTTATCGATAATTCCAAAATAGAATATTATTAACAATATGAGACTTTGACATTGATGAATGTAAATACCATTGAAATATTATGAAATCATTTTGTAGGAAAATAATCATTAATCATTCCAAAGTGTCTCATGACACTTTGAAACATTTTAATCTTAATCCCCATGAAGGAATAATAATAAATTAATTTTATAATATCATTATAATAAGGAGATCCATGATATAACATGTCAAAGGATAATATATACACCATATAAATGGTATGTATAGTTAGGGGAAATTCAATGAGCATAGGAAATATAATATTTCAAGGGGAATAAAAAAGTATTTAAGGAAGTGAATGTAATTACTCTCCTTGTCCAAATCAATCATAAACTTTCCATAGAAAGAATAATTATGGTATCAATATGAAATATACCCATTAGACTAATAATAATGGTTTTTGTCATTTATGAAATAAAAGAAAAACTTTAAAATAATTTTTGAAGAAAATAGACTTTTCATTTTGAAAACCATTTTGAAAACCCCATTATTTGAAAATCACGTTATAAAATATTTTCATTGAAAATTAACCTTTTAAACATGCAATGTATGCTTAAATTTAATTATGTTGGGTAAATCCATCCATATATTCCATACAAGGTAAAGAGAACATTCCTTTTTCATGGTGAAAAAGTTAGAAAAGTTCCTTGTTCAGAAAGAGACAATAAGATTCCTTTGAAAAAAAATTTAAAAGAAAAAATGGTAAAATTTTAATTAATAAATCATTTTTATAAGGCCCCAGCCTTAAACCTTACTTAATATTGAATTAAAAGAATAATTCACGTTGAGGATCTTTTCAGGTTTAGAGTTTTAGAGAATTAGAACATAACTATTACATCTCAAAAGATTACAAAGTAGTCACTTATACTAAGTTTCCATAATAATAAAAAAAACTCTTGAAAGAAACATGTCTAGTTCCATGTTTTATATAGCATGACATTCCCTTGATCCTATCCTTGACCTTATTCCACATTAATTTCTGTGAAAAAGATTTCAAAAAAACTTGGGGTGAGCATAAAAAGCTCAGTAAGGGAAACACAAAGAATGAAAACTGTTAGTTTTTCAAAATCAAGTAAACCATGTATACTCTATCAAAGTAATACCTTCACCTTCATGAAGTAGTAAAAACTCTTCACTGAATAAAGTATCATTACTTACCTTTTTGTAACCAAAGTATTACCATAAAACCCATATAAAGAACACATAACATATATAAAGGTAACTTGGGACATAAACATACTTAAGTGGAATAACCATACGGTCGACTTCCACACATATCACTTAATGGAATAGCCATACGACCAATTTCCATACATACTTAATGGAATAGCCATACAGCCGACTTCCATACCCAATGCATTGGAGGTTATAACGTAACCACCCGTCCTGTTATTCACGACACCACCCGTCATATGGTTTATAACGTAACCACCCGTTAAAATGTCCAAATACCAGTATAAAATCATAAAACATAAAACCAATATAAAGGAATGATAACATTTACACATTTCAATCACAATATATCATAAATATATTGAAATAATAAAATCCTTTATCAAAACCATTTTCAATACCAAAATACATAAAAGAGTATATGGTATTTATTTTATTTTAAAAACATTGCGGCTTGTTGAGGAAGCCAAAGACCAAATAATACTCGCGGCGGCGGAAAAGGTCATTGTCGCCGCGTACGTTAAAAGAAACATTCCTTTTTGTAGTTTTATAAAACGCTTCGTAGAAAAAGATTCCTTTTGTATAAAAGTAAAAGTCAAAGGGGTTTATACGCCGTATAAAAGAAAGTTGTGTATAAAACGAAATATGTCTCAATGAAAGGAGATTGAGACGAAGTCCCTTACCTCGGGTCCGACTTGAATCGATCGTTCTTTAACGTCCTGAATAATAAACTTGAGTTAATTTATAATTGATTAAGAACCTTTTTAAAGTTCATTATTCCTTTTATATCACTTATTTCCCTGTTATAAACATTATGTAACCATTTATGTTAATAATGTTTGTTTTCTCAATATTTGGTTCTTAAGTCGAAAGTGGACTTCTTACAATAACATGTTGTTCATGTGGTCAAAGGTTCTTTATATCCAGAATGAAATTCCCAATATGTATCATATATATCCAGCATATACATGTATTTATAATATTACATAATCATTTAGAGGTAAGAAATGAAATGCACCGTTCATGGAGACGGTAAGCCGTACGTACGCATGAACGCTACTTTCATTTCTTTGTCATATTAATGGAATTAAAACTAAATGAGAGGTATATATATTTTAATTCCAGAATTATATTCATCATTTAGATATATCATTAATTATATATATCCATTATATACATGTATTTTTAATAGTACATTACATTTGGGGATAAGAAATGAAATGCACCGTTCATGGAGATGGTAAGCCGTACGTACGCATGAACACTACTTTCATTTATATCTCATACTTTAATGGAAAGAAATAATAATGATATAGAGGTATATTATTCTAGTATAACATTATATATAATAACTTTAAATCCATCCTTTACACGTCCCACATATGGCATTAACGAATCACATCACTTTGAGGGGGCGGTAGTCCACATATCCTTAAATGAGGATATCGTGTTTACCCATAATAGAAACCATAATGGTATGCCCAAAATGAAAAATACAGAAGCTTAAAGAAAAAAATAAACATATTATATATCATATATAAAAATAGTGACATCATAATGGCCACCTTTGAAGGTGTTAAATGAGTATTGAACAATCATCGTTTCGGGAGGCAGAATTTCGCCATCCACGGAAACCGTATGTTCTTTAACCATTTGATGTAGTTGTGTGAGAGTGTATCTCAAATAAATCTTATAACAACATCCTAATATATTGAAGATACTGGTGTTGTTCCAAAAGAAGTAAATAAAAAGAGTTTAGAGGATTGGAAAAGTAAAATAAAACAAATGAACATGAGAGAATGAATTACCTTTAAAAGTGTAACTCCTTTTGATTTGAGCCTAAAGGCTTCCTTTGAAACGATTCTGCCCAAAGGGAATCCTCTAGGATGAGGAGAGGGATGTGGAGAGAGTAAATGGGCAGGGTTTGGCCGAGCCAAAGGCTTGAGGAGTGTGTGAAATGAGGTCGAGGTGGGGGCCTTTTATAAGAGGAGAGGAGGGGCACTTTTGGAAAGTAAATAAATATTACTTTATTTGAAAATGTGTTTCGGTTTTAAAAGGTCCCACATTGATATAATTCGTGGATAAGGTGATAAGGGTTCTAAATACACTCATCCAATTGGTTTTGGACATGTGTAGTTCATAGATTTTACATTATCTTTCCATTTTATTTAAATCGTCAAATAATGATGTCATCGCTGCATCATTATTATGTCATACATAATTTAATATATTTAATGTCTAAAAATTATAAAACAAATACTATGATTTAGGAAATCTTTTTATCTTTCCAATGACTATTTATAATCAAAAATCTGATTTTTATAACCCCATGTAAAAATTGTTTTCGTAAAACATATTATGTTTGTGTCATTTTTACTTTTACATTAAATAAAAAGTTATTTATGTCATTTCCCAACCAAAGTGTCTCCATGGGGTCCCCAAGTTGACCCATGGCTTTTCTTGGTCGTACATGACACAACCAATGAGGGTAGGACATGTGTCAAGCTCATCTTATTTTATTAAAGCATTATTTTTACCTTAAACTACACTAATTACCACTAATCGCGATTAAGAACTTAATAAGTTACTATTCACCAAAAAATTATTATAATCTCATTGAACCACATTTTACTTCTTAATGACAACCATGTATGTCAGATTTTTGAAATTCAAAACACAATGATGGAAAAATTTCATTTAAACGGAAAATCAATCTTTATAAGTACCACTTAGTGGTTTCACTATTCATCAAAAATTGAAGTTTTTCAGAAAATTACCAAAAATTCACCCTAAGCTATATTTGATATTAAGAATTCAAAAATGAAGTCTATTTTACAAAATTCAAAACATATAAGTCACATTAATTAATTTAATAATTTATTCCCGCTGTCAGAGCAAATAGCGTGTTTTTATGAAACAATAAGTATCAAAAGATTGACACTAGTTTAAGTCCGATTTCAAAGTAAAATTAATTCCAACGACCACTATTGGATTTAATGGTAAAAATATTTTCTAATTTCACTTTAAAACCAATTCAAAAGATAATCTAATCATATAAATAAATTAGATTAAGAAGTGGGTTTGAATTAAAATACAACATTTTACACTATTCATAAAAAAATGAACTTTATCAGAAAGGTACCAAAAATTTACACAAAGTAAATTTTGATGTCCCGATTCTAAAGAAGAGTTATATTTGGTTCAATAGAATTTATAAGATCGATCAAAACTATATTTAATGACGGTTCTCCGTCAAAAGGTGATAAGTGGACCTTTCGTGAAAATTAGGGTATAAATGCCTAAAATTGAACTCTTTCCGTATTTTAATCCTTTATCTTTTATTGGGTAAATGTAAAAACATTTAAAAACATATATAATCATATTTTAGTTATTTCTATCCATTTCCTCCAGTACAACGGCTACTCGTTAACTAACATTTAAAATAATATTATTTTATTACTTGTGTGCAACGTAAGTTTTCAAAGAAATTCATCGTTGCGTACCGAGTACGCTATCGAACGTAGAAATCCCTTTTAATTAAAATTAATATTTAATTCGTAAATATTAATAAATATGAAAATTCTTTATTCTTTATTTACCTGGGATGTTACATCCTTCCCCCCTTTTGGGAATTGCGTCCTCGCAATTTTATTCACTTATCAAAATAAGTGGGGGTATTTATCCCTCATAGCATTTTCAGATTCTCACGTTGCCTCTTCAATCACATGGTTTTTCCACAAAACCTTTACCTGATGAATCACCTTATTCCGTAACACCTGCTCCCTGTGGTCAAGAATCTGGACCGGTTTTTCCTCATAAGATAGATTCTCTTCCAGCTGAACTATCTCTGGACTCAAAACATGAGATGGATCTGGCATATACTTTCTCAACATCAAAACGTGAAAAACATTGTGTACCTGAGATAAACTCGGAGGTAAAGCCACCCGGTATGCAACTGATCCAACTCTCTCCAGAATTTCATATGGTCCAATAAACCTTGGACTCAACTTTCCTTTCTTACCAAATCTCATCACACTTTTCCCAGGAGAAACCTTGAGAAAAACATGATCACCTACCTCGAAAGATAGATCCTTCCTCCGGTTATCCGCATAACTCTTCTGCCTGCTCTGAGCTGTTCTCATGTGCTTCTAAATCAACTGAACTTTTTCTGCCATCTCTTCTACCAATTCTGGTCCCATCAGCTTCCTTTCACCCACTTCATTCCAAAATGCTGGAGTTCGACACCGCTTCCCATATAATGCCTCAAATGGTGCCATCTGTATACTGGAATGAAAACTGTTATTATAAGAAAAATCAACCAAAGAAAGATGTTGGTCCCAACTTCCCTGATAATCCATAGAACAAGCTCGTAGCATATCCTCCAATGTCTGGATTGTTCGTTCTGACTGCCCATCTGATTGAGGATGAAAAGCTGTACTAAAATTTAATTCAGTACCCAACGACTTTTGAAGGCCTTTCCAAAAGTTAGAAGTAAACCTGGGATCACGATCCAATACAATGGAGAGAGGAACTCCATGTAACCTGACTATCTCTTTAAGATACAAACGGGAAAGTTGATCAAGAGAGAAAGTATCTCGTATAGAAAGGAAATGAGCAGATTTGGTCAAGCGATCAACAATAACCCAGATTGCATTATTACCTCGAGATGTCCTTGGTAATCCCACAACAAAGTCCATGGATATGTTTTCCCATTTCCACTCTGGCACTGGTAAAGGCTGAAGCATCCCTTTCGGTAACTGCCGCTCTGCTTTAACCTGTTGACATGTCAAACACTTCACAGTAAAATCAGCAATGTCTCTTTTCATTCCATCCCACCAGTAATACTCCCGCAGATCTCTGTACATCTTAGTACTGCCAGGATGAACTGAAAACGGGGAACTATGAGCCTCACATAACAACTCATTCTTCAACTATGAATCACAAGGCACACATAACCTCTTCCCAATCCTCAAAACACAAACACAAACTTATCCAAGAACTCATGGAAAATTTTATTCATAAGGTCCATGAATACAGAAGGTGCATTGGTTAACCCAAAATCCATAACTAAAAATTCATAAAGGCCATATCTAGTACGGAACGCAGTCTTCGGAACGTTTGCTTCTTTTACTTTCAACTGATGGTACCCCGACCTCAAGTCAATCTTCGAAAAATACTGAGCTCCCTGGAGCTGATACCACTTCATTCGATGGCCCAACATCTGCTGAAGTTGTTGCAAAGGATTTCACCACCCCTTTCTTCTTGTAGTCTGGCTGCATTCCCCCAGTTGAGTTCTTCGTTGGACACTCGTTTTTATAATGACCCATTTCATTACACTTAAAACATCTTACCGTTGGCTTTTCATTTCCGTCTTGATCATCTTCCTTACAGTTACGAGCAATATGACCAGACTTACCACACCGAAAGCACTTACCAGACTTGGATAAACATTCTCCAGGATGCATTTTACCACACTTCTCACAGGATGGATATTTGGTTTTCTCACCTCCTTGCTTCTTTGATGAATTCTCCCCCTTTGCCTGCCAACTAGACCTCTTATTCTGTTGTTTGTCATAGAACACCTGATCATCGGATGAATCCATTTCCACCTTCTCCGCACATCGAACAAGTTTTTCATAACTTTTGAACTCACGAGAAGCTAAATCCCTTCGATACTTTGGCTTTAACCCTGAGTAAAAACGGTTTATTTTACTATCAAGATCTCGTATGAAGTTTGGAGCATACCTTGACAATCGAGTGAACTTTTCTTCATAAGCAGCCACTGAATCATCCTCCTGCCTCAATTATAGGAACTGTTTTTCCATCCTAAGACGAACCACCTTAGAAAAATATTTCTCAAGAAACATACCTTTGAATTCGTCCCAGTGAAGATCCTCAATCTCATCACCATCCCTTATATTTTTCACCATCGACCACCACTGATCAGCTTCACCTTCAAAACGGTAAACAGCAAGACTAACCTTTTGATGTTCTGAACACCCCATGACATCAAAAATCTTCTCCAGTGCTTTAATCCACCCTTCAGCTTGCACAGGGTCAGATGATCCTCTGAATGATGGGGGATGTTGCCTCATGAAATGTTCTACCACTGACATGTTCCTCTGCGGTTGATCTGGCTGATCTCGTGCATGGATACCACCACCATTTATAGCCTGAGTCAACTGTTCCATCACTGCAAAAAACTGTTCAGTTCCAATTCCGACCATCTCAGGTTGCTGATTTGGAAGGTTATCTTCCTCCTGATGTCGTCCCAACATAGATGCTTTGTTTCCTCTGCGGAAAACCATTCTGAACACAAAAATATCTTAGGCGAAGCAACATGGTAATCTGTAAATGCTATATCATTTCAATCATATTATAATTTAACACTTTTCTAACTCCTAAAGTTGTCTAAACCGACCTCTGATACCAACTATAAGGCCCCGACCTTAAACCTTACTTAATATTGAATTAAATGAATAATTCATGTCGAGGATCTTTTCAGGTTTAGAGTTTTAGAGAATTAGAACATAACTATTACATCTCAAAAGATTACAAAGTAGTCACTTATACTAAGTTTCCATAATAATAAAAAAAACTCTTGAAAGAAACATGTCTAGTTCCATGTTTTATATAGCATGACATTCCCTTGATCCCATCCTTGAACTTATTCCATATTAAGTCCTGTGAAAAACATTTCAAAAAAACTTGGGGTGAGCATAAAAAGCTCAGTAAGGGATACACAAAGAATGGAAACTGTTAGTTTTTCAAAATCAAGTAAACCATGTATACTCTATCAAAGTAATAACTTCACCTTCATGAAGTAGTAAAAACTCTTCACTGAATAAAGTATCATTACTTAACTTTTTGTAACCAAAGTATTACCATAAAACCCATATAAAGAACACATAACATATATAAAGGTAACTTGGGACATAAACATACTTAAGTGGAATAACCATACGGTCGACTTCCACACATATCACTTAATGGAATAGCCATATGGCCAATTTCCATACATACTTAATGGAATAGCCATACGGCCGACTTCCATACCCAATGCATTGGAGGTTATAACGTAACCACCCGTCCTGGTATTCACGGCACCACCCGTCATATGGTTTATAACGTAACCACCCGTTAAAATGTCCAAGTACCAGTATAAAATCATAAAACATAAAACCAATATAAAGGAATGATAACATTTACACATTTCAATCACAATATATCATAAATATATTGAAATAATAAAATCCTTTATCAAAACCATTTTCAATACCAAAATACATAAAAGAGTATATGTTATTTATTTTATTTTAAAAACATTACGGCTTGTTGAGGAAGCCAAAGACCAAATAATACTCGCGGCGGCAGAAAAGGTCATTGTCGCTGCGTACGTTAAAAGAAACATTCCTTTTTGTCGTTTTGTAAAACGCTTCGTAGAAAAAGATTCCTTTTGTATAAAAGTAAAAGTTAAAGGGGTTTATACACCGTATAAAAGAAAGTTGTGTATAAAACGAAATATGCCTCAATGAAAGGAGATTGAGACGAAGTCCCTTACCTCGGGTCCGACTTGACTCGATCGTTCTTTAACGTCCTGAATAATAAACTTGAGTTAATTTATACTTGATTAAGAACCTTTTTAAAGTTCATTATTCCTTTTATATCACTTATTTCTATGTTATAAACATTATGTAACCATTTAAGTTAATAATGTTTGTTTTCTCAATATTTGGTTCTTAAGTCGAAAGTGGACTTCTTACAATTACATGTTGTTCGTGTGGTCAAAGGTTCTTTATATCCAGAATGAAATTCCCAATATGTATCATATATATCCATCATATACATGTATTTATAATATTACATAATCATTTAGAGGTAAGAAATGAAATGCACCGTTCATGGAGACGGTAAGCCGTACGTACGCATGAACGCTACTTTCATTTCTTTGTCATATTAATGGAATTAAAACTAAATGAGAGGTATGTATATTTTAATTACAGAATTATATTCATCATTTAGATATATCTTTAATTATATATATCCATTATATACATGTACTTTTAATAGTACATTACATTTGGGGATAAGAAATGAAATGCACCGTTCATGGAGACGGTAAGCCGTACGTACGCATGAACGCTACTTTCATTTCTATCTCATAATTTAATGGAAAGAAATAATAATGATATAGAGGTATATTATTATTCCAGTATAACATTATATATAATAACTTTAAATCCATCCTTTACGCGTCCCACATATGGCATTAACGAATCACATCACTTTGAAGGGGCGGTAGTCCACACTTCCTTAAATGAAGATATCGTATTTACCCATAATGGAAACCATAAAGGTATGCCCAAAATGAAAAATAGAGAAGCTTAAAGAAAAAAAATAAACATATTATATATCATATATAAAAATAGTGACATCATAATGGCCACCTTTGAAGGTGTTAAATGAGTATTGAACAATCATCGTTTCGGGAGGCAGAATTTCACCATCCACGGAAACCGTATGTTCTTTAACCATTTGATGTAGTTGTGTGAGAGTGTAGCTCGAATAAATCTTATAACAACATCCTAGTATATTGAAGATACTGTTGTTGTTACAAAAGAAGTAAATAAAAAGAGTTTAGAGGGTTGGAGAAGCAAAATAAAACAAATGAACATGAGAGATTGAATTACCTTTAAAAGTGTAACTCCTTTTGATTTGAGCCTAAAGGCTTCCATTGAAAAGATTATGCCCAAAGGGAATCCTCTAGGATGAGGATAGGGATGTGGAGAGAGTAAATGGGAAGGGTTTGGCCGAGCCAAAGGCTTGAGGAGTGTGTGAAATGAGGTAGAGGTGGGGGCCTTTTATAAGAGGAGAGGAGGGGCACTTTTGGAAAGTAAATAAATATTACTTTATTTGAAAATGTGTTTCGGTTTTAAAAGGTCCCACATTGATATAATTCGTGGATAAGGTAATAAGGGTTATAAATCCACTCATCCAATTGGTTTTGGACATGTGTAGTTCATAGATTTTACATTATCTTTCCATTTTATTTAAATCGTCAAATAATGATGTCATCGCTGCATCATTATTATGTCATAAATAATTTAATTTATTTAATGTATAAAAATTATAAAAAAAATACTATGATGTAGGAAATCTTTTTAGATTTCAAATTACTATTTATAATCAAAAATCTGATCTTTATAACCCCATGTAAAAAATGTTTTCGTAAAACATATTATGTTTGTGTCATTTTTACTTTTACATTAAATAAAAAGTTATTTATGTCATTTCCCAACCAAAGTGTCTCCATGGGGTCCCCAAGTTGACCCATGGCTTATCGTGGTCGGACATGACACAACCAATGAGGGTAGGACATGTGTCAAGCTCATATTATTTTATTAAAGCATTATTTTTACCTTAAACTACACTAATTACCACTAATCGCGATTAAGAACTTAATAAGTTACTATTCACCAAAAAATTATTATAATCTCATTGAACCACATTTTACTTCTTAATTACAAACATGTATGTCGGATTTTTGAAATTAAAACAAAATTATGGCAAAATTTCATTTAAACGGAAAATCAATCTTTATAAGTACCACTTAGTGGTTTCACTATTCATCAAAAATTGAAGTTTTTCAGAAAATTACCAAAAATTCACCCTAAGATATATTTGATATTACGAATTCAAAAATGAAGTCTATTTTACAAAATTCAAAACATATAAGTCACATTAATTAATTTAATAATTTATTCCCGCTGTCAGAGCAAATAACGTGTTTTTATGAAACAATAAGTATCAAAAGATTGACACTAGTTTAAGTCCGATTTCTAAGTGAAATTAATTCCAACGACCACTATTGGATTTAATGGTAAAAATATTTTCTAATTTCACTTTAAAACTAATTCAAAATATAATCTAATCATATAAATAAATTAGATTAAGAAGAGGGTTTGAATTAAAATACAACATTTTACACTATTCATAAAAAAATGAACTTTATCAGAAAGGTACCAAAAATTTACACAAAGTAAATTTTGATGTCCCGATTCTAAATAAGAGTTATATTTGGTTCAATAGAATTTAAAAGATCGATCAAAACTATATTTAATGATGGTTCTCCGTCAAAAGGTGATAAGTGGACCTTTCGTGAAAATTAGGGTATAAATGCCTAAAACTGAACTCTTTCCGTATTTTAAGCCTTTATCTTTTATTGGGTAAATGTAAAAACATTTAAAAACATATATAATCATATTTTAGTTATTTCTATCCTTTCCCGCCAGTACAACGGCTACTCGTTAACTAACATTTAAAATAATATTATTTTATTACTTGTGTGCAACGTAAGTTTTCAAAGAAACTCATCGTTGCGTACCGAGTACGCTATCGAACGTAGAAACCCCTTTTAATTAAAATTAATATTTAATTCGTAAATATTAATAAATATGAAAATTCTTTATTCTTTATTTACCTGGGATGTTACAATTTTGTTACGGTTTAAAGAAATTAAATACATTTTATAAAATAGGCTTTTTAAAAGATAACAGGTTCTTTGACTAAAGAGAGAAATAATATTAGGTTTTCTTAAAAACATTTTCTAAAATATTTTGAGTACCAAAGGGTGGGAAAATTGCACTATTACATGAAAAAATTAATTAATAACCAAATTAGAATAAAAATAAATGGTTTGTTGTGAAATTATCACATAATTTACACTAATGGAAATTCAAGTGTAAACAATCCCATACAAACTGATATTGTGATGTAAACCCTTGAAAAGACCATAACGTTGATGTGAGAATCAGTCAATCGATTGATAATGTGTGTCAAATTTAAATCCACATAAAATAATTTTAAATAAAAATATATATTTAAAATTTTCTACACACATAATCTTATAATATTAATTACAATAAATAAGTAATATTACCCAATATAAAGGAGTCGGGTTATTAAATTCCTTACCACTTGGTAACTTTTAACTCAAATTCATTTAGAAGAAATAATTAAATTTGAATTTCAAAATAGAATTAAGTTAAAATAATTCATTATATGAAATATCAAAATGGGAAGTAAATACAGCACAAAAAATAAATGTGTGGTGATTATGATGTGTGCCTCACGAAAGTAAAAGTGACACAAGAATCTCTTGCCTTTTGTTTCCTTTTGGGTGAACGTCCATTAAACTATTATATAATGGTTTTAATCATGTTACGAAATTATAAAAAAAATCATAATAATATTGATGATATCATATATTATCTTCTCAAAATATCTTTTCCTTCATTTGTTAACAATCTCTTATTATATCCACTATTTCTGTTGCTAATTGTCATGTTTTCTGGGTATGTTTAGATTTTTTACATGTTTTCCTGTTAATTAGATAATTATTTCATCATCTTAATAATTTAAATCATGATTTAAATATCACATATATATATATAAACAATATATATATTTATAATAATCTATATTATTTTGATATAATAAATGAAATGCACCGTTCATGGAGACGGTAGGTTGTACGTACACATGGACGCTACTTCCATTTCTTTTTCATATTAAAAGAAATAAAAGTAAATGATAAATATTTATATTATAATTAAAGTATAATATTAATTTAATATAGTTTTATTAAAATCATCATTAATATATTCCATGTATAGCATGAATGAATCACGTTGATTTGTGGAGGCGGTAGTCCACACTTCAACAAATGATTTTATCGTATTTACACAAAATGAAAAGTTTAAATGTATGTGTTAAAAAAATTAAATAAGAATAAGGACATAATAAATATAATTTATATAATATATAAACATAATTTATATCATAATTACTCTCAATGAAAAGTGGTAATGGAAAAATGAACAATCATCGTTTCGTGAGGTGGTAGTTCGTCATACACGATTTATAAGTTCATTACCCATTAGATGGAAGTGTGTGTCAGTGTAGGTAAAAACATTAACATAAAAAATTATTAGTGTATTTATTAACTTATTATATTATGTAATCATGTAATAAGGAGATTTTAATGGGTTTAGAATGAAAATTAAGTAAAAGAGCTTGAGGAGGGATGTTACCTCTTATTCAGGTAACTCCTTTTAGTTTTCTCAAAAGGGTTTCCTTTGATGAATATATGCCCAAGGTATGGATTCTAGGATGAGGGTATGGATTAATAGGAGATATTTTAATTTATTTTTTTTTGGTAAAAATGGGCTTTAGAGGTGTGAGGAAGCGGGAGGAGAGGACGAATTTTATAGTGGAGGGAGAGGACTCACTTGGTATTATTGAAAAGAAGTTAAATGAACCCATGTTTTTACCTAACAAGGAGAGTAACAAAAAAATATATATACATAAAGGTTTATGTTCTAAAAATGTTCATAAAATTTCATTTGGAAAATTGTATAGGCCATTTTGGCCCTTCATTTTATGGTTCGGTCTTTTTAAGCTAATTTTTCTCTTAATCGTTGTAATTAATTTAATCACGTTCACTACACTTTTTGGAAAAAAATTATGTTTACCTTATAAGAAATTATAAATTAATATTATTACAAATATTTAATCCATTTTTTAAATTCCAATCATAGAAGTGAGATATATTGATTTAAAATTAATCCCGCAGACGGGCTGACAATGCAGGTTTTTAATGTAAAAACATTCAAACATTTTCTATGTTTTTATTTCCAATTTCAATGTGAAACTATTTAAAATTACCTAAATTTTATTAAATAATATAATACTTATTTAATTAATCTTTAAAACCAACAAAAAATATAACTTAACATTATAAATAAATTAGACAAAAAAGCAGTTTTGAATTGAAATTCAGTATTTTGAAGTATTCATCAAAAAATGCAACTTCACAGAAAAATACAAAATATTCACCCTAAGAGAATTTTTATGTTCATAATTTATATATTGAGTATATTTTGACATATAAAATATATTAATGTTAAAAAATTGGATTTAAAATGTGTTCACCATTAAATGAAAGTAAAACTACCTATAAAAATAAAGGTTTTTATGCATAAAATTGGGTTTGTTATTATCTTATTCCTATAAAATATATTGGATCAATATAAGAAATAGTTTATTGAATATATAATATACATTACATTATTATCACTCTGTATTTTTAATTTCTTCAAATTATTAGGATAAAATAGCTTTGTAAGCATAAAACTAAAAATATTTCAATTATATTAAATTGGTTTATATTTTCATTTCTAATTAATTATAAACCATCAAATTAATACTATCATTTTTTAAACCATATATATTCATATGTTAGTTAATACTAATAATGACCTCTAATTTAATATCTAGGTTATATCCAATTATATTAAATAACATTTTTTTAATAATATATTGTTGTTTCGTAAAACTCAGTCTTGCGTGTAATGCAAGTCATTAAAGAAACTCATTGTTGTGTGTGAAGAATGCTAACTCAATATTTCATGGATTTCAAGCTACAACATAGATTGAATTTATTTAAAATATTAAATATATTTTAATTTATTAGGACATTATATTCCCTTATGTGCTGCGTGTTGCTGGTCAAACACGCTATCGGAAAAAACTGTTCTTACATTAGAATTTTGCAGTGTTAGAGATGGTGTTTTATTATAAAACGAATTAAAAGATAATAATATCAATGACGATAAATAAATAAAATATATAAAAATAATAGTAAAATAATTCAATGTGTCCATGCATAATAATAGATACACTAGAGTTAATATCTAATATGAAATAGACAAACTAAAAATTAATTGAAATGAAAGTAGTAATTAAATAATAACAATAATAATAACAGTAAAAATATAAATATAATAATCTTAATTATATAATATTAAATTACATATGATTTTAATAAATGTAAATTAATAATAATAATTAATATTAAAATATAATTAACTAAATATTTCAAAAATCCAACAATACTAGAAAATATTAAAAATATTATAAAAATGATAAAAATGGTTAAAAATAATTAATATAAATAAATCAACTGCTATTAAAATATATGTTCACCAAATCTCTGATTCGTAAATTTTTTTACTCTTGAAAAAAAACACACAAATTCACCATTAGTGAAATCAATACAACATAATTAAAAGATGAAACATTCTCAATCCCTTTTCCCATAAACTATCATGCGTTGTTTAAAATCCCAATTTTCTAAAACAACTTCTTTAACACTAATATTTTTTTTTCAAAACAAGTATCTACACTCATTGATTTTGTAACCTACCATTTCATCACTTTCATCACTCAATATAATGTCAATAAACTCCATGATCAATCTTTATGCATATAAATTCTTATCACTAGATTCCAATGAATTTAAAATCTATGTTAATGGAAATCCAAATAAGGTATTAGTATTATGAAATTAGCAGTTGGTTCAAATGATCAATGAGGCTATATGATAATGATTTAGAAAATAAAATTAATGTTTTTTTGGAAACAATGATGGCTAAATCTTGAAATAATTGAATGAACATTTTTAATCAAATTTTCTATCTCATGATCTCTCTACCCCACCCTAAAAATGTTCTTTTTCAACAAGAAAATGATTATATAAATATTCCTAAGATGAATATAGGGATATAACTCAGTAAAATATAATGGGATGATAAACATCTGAGTATCAACATAAAAACCAAAGAAATAGATACTAGAAAATATACCATAGAAAAAGTACCCAAGTAGCTCATACTCTAAACAAACTCTAGAATATAAGTCAAATAAAAACGCTTTAGTTCCTAATATAATGGGTGATAACTTTTAAAGGTATCCAATTAGGTGAAGTTCACTACATAATAACAATAATTGAAATCATTTTTATAACCAATGAGAATATATATTCCCTTAAAATATATACTGTAAACAAATAGAGATCAAATAAAAATAAAGTCACATAACATGATAAAATAATTTTTATACATATACACCAAATTATTCATTCTCCCTCAATCATATATCTTCATGAATGATTCAATTTTCAACACTTAGATTGAAAATCATTATAAAAATATTCAAGATATGGGTAGGGAAGGGTACTGGATATCAAATCTCCCAAATAATTAATCTTAATGAATTTTATGGATTATAAAATCTATAAAGGTTAAGGATGTATTAGTGGATCGAATGGTATAAATTAATAAAAATACCTCAGTTTTTTCAACTGATTATTTCAAAATTAATACTGCTTTGATAGAAACAATAGTGAATGTTCTTGAAAACATAACACGGATGATATTCACTTAAGAAAAAGGGAAATAAAAATTTATGTAAAATGGTTAAAGTCAACTCATGTGTATGGAAATATAATGTTAAATATCAAATATGTTCATTAGGGAAAACAAGTGTACGAAAAAAAATATGTTTCAGAGAAAAAAAATTTAAATGTATGGAATGATATTAACAATCGTATAAAATAATTTCATAAAGAGTCAAATTATTTCAGGAAACATTCATATGCTAATACAATGAACATAGGGAAAAGTTATATATCCCTGAAATGAACTAACCTAAGTCACCCATGAAATAAGAACACAGGCTAGCTTCCCACAAGGCCCTAAGTGCATTCAGGATGATCCTGAGCTAATGATAAGAACCATGATGTAAACTCATAACCATTATGAATTATTTCACTCTATAAATCCAAATAAACACCTCATATATTCCACCCAAAAATCCTTCATAACCCATCTATATATTGGATTACTAGGAATAAAACAAACTGCTATTTAACAATAAACATTTGAAATAGAGAATAATATGGAAAAAATAAATATCCAAATCATAAATATAACCACATTAACTAAAACTAAGGGATAACAACACCAATGCACAAAAATTAAGATAATGATTTGGTATTATAATTTTGGTATAAAAATATTATAGATAAAATAAAATAGAACTTTATCAATCACTAGAGATCCTCCTTATGACACATGGTCACACACCATATACCGTGAAACTATCAGTGGTCACAATGACAATCAGAATATATAAATTAACATTTGAACCTAGAAGGAAAAATAAAGAGATTAATACACCCAATTATGTTTTTAGGGTGTGATAAAAATATATCCTGGTAGTATTCCACCAATTATTTCCTAAAAATACTCTCAAAATATATTTCATTAATTTTAGTTTGAATATAAGATGTATAAAAGTTGATGTATCACATGACTATATAAGAAAAATAAATAAACATTCATTAGTATCCAAATAAAATATCCTCTAATTTATACAAAACTTGGGTGAAACCAACAACTTTTGGAGGAAGAACTTAAAATAATAAAATGATAACTTTAAAGATTCATAAAAGTTAAATCCAGACTATTTTCTTCCATTTCGGAAAATCATATCAAATTCCACATGCACTCCTTTAAAACCTCAAATTTTATTATTTTGAAACCTTTATATACATCAATTTATAAAAAATACATCAACATTTAGTTGAAACACCATTTTTTAATCACATTTGAAATCCCATTTTGAAAAAAAAATATATAAATGAAATAAAATAGTTAAAAAGCTGCCATAATAAGAAGAAATTGATATAGATAAATAAAATAATTCAAACTAAAAAAATGGTTTAAAATAATGTAACATGTTCCTGATGATATAAACAATGAAAAAACAATATTCCTTAAAAATCCTCAGAAGAATCAAAATATTATGGGTGACTCCCTATGCTCTAAAATTATAGATACTATACCTAGTGTACTTGATTCACTCTCTCTAGTATCCTAATATTATAAATTAGAACATCTAATTTGGAATCCCCATTTAGTCCCTCACAAGTAAAAAAAATAACCACTATGTGAGCGCTACTCACCTAGAGCACTTTCTTTTACACACAAACGAATCAAGACAAACATATATCCAGATCCTCCATATAGTTACCTAGGTCCCCAAGATAAACTCTATGAGGGTGAGAAAGGATATAGGATAATAGAACATAATATTTATCAAAAAAAAAACAATAGTATTAAACCTTATCTCACCTTTTAAAACCTCAGAAGAAACAACTCCATTTATTTCCAGATCAATCCAATAGTTACATGTCGAACAATATTGACCCTATGGAGACAAATACAGCATTACAAGTACCAAAAATGATGGGATTTACACTGGGGTTATATTTTTTATTAAGAAAACTTCTTTGAATATTGTAAAAGTAACTTCTTAAAAATTGACTCACAATTCCAAGTCATTCCTCATTCATTGAAATTCTATTTCAAATAATTTATTAAAATGAAACTATTAGAAATAATATTAAAATCATTTAAAAATATAATACATTTCATTTAAAATAATTTGATAAAATAACATCACATTAATATTTTCAATCAATACCATTTTAAACAACCAATATATTAATTTTCACAAGTACACGTCGCTCATTAAATCCAATTAAAACTTAAAAAACCATTGAAAACACATTATGATACTTATAGAAACTATTTGAGGCATATTTTTGGAAGCAATGCTTATCTCACAAGTGTATAATTTGAAGGATAAAATTATATTAAATCACTATGAATTTAATGATATTTTTTGTGTAAAAATAAAAAACACCTACCTCAATCCAAGAAAAACCATGTTATAACACATCACATTCATAAGAGAATACTCAACCATTCATGGAAACATCATCTGGAAAACCTAGAAAACCAAATCATTATTTTAGAACCGTGAAAAACTCAAATCTTTGAAATCACATCCCCTAGTTGTTTTAGGAGGATTTTACACTAAAAATAAATTTTTGTTGGGAGAAGGTAAAAGGAAGAAAAAGAGGATATGAATGATTTATCTTGGGTAAGACATATGGAATAGATGGATGAATGCCAAAAATAGAAGGAGGGAGGGATTGGGGTGGTCTTTTATTAACCATGGGGGTCGGTCAAAATGTATATGGATGTGAAGGGGGTCTAAAACCAATATAATTGACAAGGGAAATTATGGAATTTCAAAAAAAATTAAAATCGGGCCAAATGAAAGGTTTGTTCATAAGGACTTCTAAACTATACACTAAAAATGTGAGAGCCATCATGAAGAACTCCCTTCCAAAAATATCATCTACATGGTTTACATATGAGTTTCTACTAACTATTCACTAAATATTTAAGTTATCCATACATAAAAAATCATACCACATAGTTTTCTACAGACCTCGCATGGCTTGGAGAACTATACTTTAATCAGGAAAACCCCAACTAGACATATAATAAAACCCCTGTAATTGTTTATTTGTAGATCTAGACAGTTTACCATAACAATATGGTAAATATGAAATACAATAAAGTAATTAAAAATCTAATCTTTCAAACACCAAACTTCTTAAACATTTAAAAATACCCAAAAATAATATAAAATAATACACCATAGTGACACTTGGTGTCCCTATCCCTGACTATTTTACTACGGAAATACTAATAATTTTTACATGGTTTCAAAAATTATATTGATGTTAGTTTTATTATTATTATTATTAACATATTTATTATTACTATTATTATTATATTAGTTTTTTACAAGGTTGTTTTGGAATTATAAATACATTACAATAAAAAAATGTAATACTTCCATAAGTAATTACAATTAGACACAGAGAGGATTCATGAATTAAATGAAGCTTCATAAATTACGCACCTATAAATATCCAATGGTGAAAAAAACCCACATCATATAGTATATATAAAAGAAAAAAATGGTAGGATATTGATAAAAAATATAATTTAGAATAAAATATCCATTATAATGTCGATAAAAAACAATATAACATCCCCACATAGTAGTTTATTTCTTAAAATAATGTAAAATAAATGAAAAGAGATAATAATGGTTTGGATCTAGTTAAGTGTTAATTTTAATTCCTTAATCATTATGAATGGAAGAAAATAAATCAATTTGGTCCATTGACTCATAATTCCCCTGGTTCTTTTCCTTTTTGGTGGTAGTATCCTCTATCTATAATGATGTTTTTTTGATATTTAACTACTTTAATATATCAAAAAAGGAAATAAATATGTGGAAATTTTAATATCTATCTCTCATCCCACTGAACCATCTTATGAGGGAGCCAGATAAAAAACTCTTATAAAGAATTGAGCTTCATCTATTATTCCTTTGAATATGGAAACTTCATCAACTACACCTAAAAAGTGATATTAAGTAAACAATGACCATATAATTCAAATGCAATGAGTATGCTTCTTGAGTGTGCTAAGTTTAATGTCTTAAACTTGATGAAAAAAACACATTTTAAATTACCATTTATAATTATTCTTATAATATCTGAATTTTGATAGAGTTTGATTCATTTTCCATTCACCATAAATTATGGAATTTTTTCATCATAAATTTAGAAAACTCTATAGGGATATATTATTATGTAAATTTATAGACATTCTATATATATATTTTTTTCCTACCACAAATCTAATACTTTTGTTAAATAGAATGAATTTTTTTGCTGGGTGAAAAATTTTGTTGTTGAATTCTCTTATATAGATAGAATCATGTTTTCTCTTTATAGATTATATATTGTCATATCATTTTATCCTTATATCATCAAATTCAATCATTTAAATCAATACCTTTTTCTTGGTAGTTTTGAAATCCAGATTCAGTTTGTTCATAGTCTAGTATGATTTATAGTATAACTATGAATGTAGGTGATAGGTTTTTCTGAAGAATAAGGGGTATGGGGACTCTCTAATATCCGTTTTTTAGATTTTTTTTACTTAAAATGTTCATCATGATGTTTTTTGTTAAAATCCTTTTAATATTTGTTTGCAATTTTCTTTAATATTGACTTGATTTTCTTGTTTATAATTTTTTATTATCCATAATATTTTGCTTGACATGGGAAGATATTATATTGGAAATATCTATTTTATGTCAATATATTTGGAAACATATACTTATTATTGTGTGTACCATGGATACTGATGGTATGTATTGGAATTCCAAACTAAGTAAATATGTGTTTTTTGAGAAATGTAATGATAAAATTGTAGGTGTTTTACAAATATTCTTTAGCATTCACCTTCTTTAACATATATTAATTAAAAACTACGATGTATGATTTTACAAAATGATTTTGGTAACAGAATCATGAAATAAATCCTCTATATGTAAAAAATTCTAACACCCAAAATGGGGTTTTGCATCATCTCAATCTTCCAACTAATTCCTCCAATTATTTAGTATTTATTACCATTCATGATGAAGTCTCAAATATCTTGATATATGGTTATCTAGTATAATAATCATTTTAACACTTTCAATATTTTATAATGAATTCCATGATGTCCTTGAACTTCTCTAGAATGTGAATGATTCAAAATTTTATCAACTTCTTCTTCAAGAATAAGTCTTATTGTCATTCCATTTTCACACTCCTTAAAAATTAAAAAATTATCACAATAGTAATGATAGAATCTATTTAAGAATCTTCTTTTCTATAGATTTATCAAATATGGATACACCAATATAAATATAAATGATTCAATATATTGATATAGCAAGTGCGATCATCTTGGTGGAAAATATTTTTTTATTGGAAAATATTTCATTGATTAATTTGACATTGAAAACACATATGTCTATTTTTAGTCATGATAAACGATCAGAAATGAAATTATCAATGACCTTTTTATCCTTGATTTCTATGTCACATCCTTTAATTAATAATATCCATTTAATGAATTTGGGCTTTGAATCCTTCATTTTCATAAAATATCATTGAGTAGAGTGTTTTTAAAACAAAATATATTTTGAGAATAACAACTATGATGTGAATTTATATAATGAAAACCCATCATCAAGTGGATCTTTTATAGTTTTTGTGTAGTTGTGTTGAGCATGATTATATGATTTTATATTGCAATAAATTAATTTTAGGAAATTATTTTTCTTATCCTAAGGTTGACACAACTACCCAGTCACATTCATCTACATTAATTCAAATTGATATTATTTTTTGGGGAAATAATTACTGGATCTTTTACCATGTGTTACTTTATTATTTGAAAAGAATCCCTATATTCAAGACCAAAATTAAAAGCTACATATTTTCAAATCAAGGAGGTCGAAGTATGGGAAATGATATAGAAATTCATAAAAATTTAATTTTAATGTCCCATATTCCTAAAAAAATATCTAAAGGAATGAACTAATATGTGCATATGTAGCTAAGAAATTGAATTAATATTATTTGAGTTAACTATAATACATTTCATTGAAATTTGATGTTATAAAATGATATCAAAATTTTTACATAAAATGAGGCTTTTCAAAATTCAGCATTGAATTCATTTCTTTAAATCTTGAAAAATATTTATCCAAATGTGTTAAGAAATCAAAGAAGGAGTTCCCATAAATTATGAATTAATAAATTAATATTTCTATGAAATGATAAAAAAATGACATGAGTTTTTTTTATCATGAATCCCTAAAACATGGCCATCACATTGCACATTCTAAATGGTACTGTCGATATGTGAATATACCATACATATATATTAGGTGAATATAATTTTCTATTGATCTTTTAGTATGACCATGATTCCATTATGACCATGGTATCCATATAGAAAATATTGTATTCTCTTATTACAATATTCCTAAGGATTTTATTGATGCATGGTAATGGGAAGTGATCTTTTTTAGTCACATCATTCAATTTATGTTTGTCAATTCACACTCCCCATCAAGTCACTATTATTATGGGTATCAACCCTCCTTTTTAATTTCAGACCATTATAACCTAACCTGTCACGACCCGTACTCGGGGCCTGTGCCGTGACTACCCCAAGCCCGCCTTCCATAGGCCAAGGGCTGGCGACTAGCACCAAAGGTGTAAATCATGATAACTGGGAAGGCATTGACTTTATAAAATTAAACAAAACACCACAGAGTACAAGCGGAAGAAATACACTAAGTAAAAAAGAAAGTGCTGAAAAGTAAATGGGCCAGAATACAAACCCAACTGAAAGTACAACTACAACTGAACGAAAGTACAATAGAAAAGACAAGCAGTTGGAAGAATAGAAGCAGCTCCTAGGTCGTCCACCTCAGATCCTACCTGAAGGGTAGGTACAGATGGCCTCCACAACACTCTCACCCGTCAACCTTCTCTGAGTATCATCTCATTGTGAAGTCTATCTCTGGATATTGACTCGTCGTGAGGTCAACCTCCCAGTACCGTCCAGTCCTCAAACACTCGGCCTCTGTCAGCGATGCCCGTCGTCTGAAACCAACACAACGAGGTGCGGGCATATCCCGTGCAGGGGTTAGTATAACGATACTCAGTAGGGACCCCGAGACCCTCAAGGTCTCACTAAATCCAACAAGGATAACCACAAAGAAAGATCTCAATATATAACCTCTACTTAGGTATATGCCCATACATATACCTAAGGTATCAAGTAATCCATCTCAATCAAGAGGAAAACACAATGGTTATTGTCTTAGCTCAACCATGATTTTCATTATCGAAACTGTAACTACTGAAGAGCCCCATCTCTGACGAGTACAGTGATCCTGTCACGACTCCGAGGTACTACTCACTAACCTAAGACTGCTGAAATACTTCTCCTATCGAGTACCGCGGGTCTTCCACCTCACAAAGTAGTGCTCCTCCGCCATGGGTCTGCCACCTCACACAGTAGTGCTCCTCCTCATAGCCTACAAAGGTACTCCTCCTATCGAGTACCATGAGTCTTCCACCTCACAAAGTAGTGCTACTCCACCATGGGTCTGCCACATCACAAAGTAGTGCTCCCCACTGGGCTATGCAAGTCACTCCGAATCAAATCGGACAAGTAGTCATCAGGTCTCAGCCAGCTACACGGTCTCTGTACTCTGTACACTCGTCTCTGAGAGGGTCCGCTCCACGAGCGACAGGTCGATACTCCAAGTATCAAAAAATCCCACGAAGAAGTATCTCAAAGGACCGCCTCGTCATAGGGGTCTGAACGCAATAGACGGCGCGTCAATCGGACGCCCGATCTGTGAGTTATTAGCCTTTTCGTACTAGGGGCCCGGTTGGTTTCGTGTACGAACCAACCCGACCATATCTCAACAGTACCCCGAACTCACATAGGGTATACACATAGGGACCATTTCTCAACTTGATCACCAATGCCGCTGACGGTTCATCAAACGGACGTCCGGTCTGAAAGTTATCGGTTCATTAACTGAATTTTTAATTTTATATACACCATATTATTTTTGAATCCATATTATGTATTTCTTAGACATAATATAATAATGAAGTAATTTTTTTTAGATAAAAGAAATATTTTTCAAAAAAATGAAATTTTACCGCCTTTAGTGGAGAACCCTTTTTAGAACCAATATTTGACACTTTTATATAATTAATTTAATTAAATTCAATTCTTCCTTATAAGAGGGACATAAAAATTTAGTTTGGATAAATTTTTGGTAATTTTTTGATAACTTTCATATTTTGATGAAAAGTAAAAATACTAAATTTTAATTAAAAACAAAATTTTAAATTTAAATAATTTATAGTGTTAAGTAATGAATTTTAATGGTTTTTAAGTATAATTAGGTTATATTTTTATAATTTAATACAATTTAGGTCATTATAAGTAATTTTACATTAAAATTTGACATAAACACGTGTCAATCTTTTGATAGTTCTTACATTTTAAAAACCCGCTTTTTGGTTTTGACAACGAGAATTAGTTTTAAATTAATTAATTCAAATTATATGTATTTAATTTGGTAAAATAGAATTCATTTTTGAATTCGTAATATAAAAATTAGCTTAGGGTTAATTTTTGATATTTTTATGAAAACATTCAATATTTGATGAATAGTGAAAAACATTGTGTTATTGTTTTAAACCGACTTTTTATTTAATTAATTAATTATTTTATTTAAATTTATTTTAAGCCAAAATAGATATAAAATACCTATATAAGTTCAATTTAATTCATTGGAGTCATTTTATAATAAAATTAGATATATAAAATTTTATGGAACTTTTAATGTCTTTTACCCACCTTCTAGGAACATTTGCAAATTTGCATAAAATGTAATTTTACTACTTTTGGGAATTGAATTTCAAAAATCCAAGAGAAATGTTTGATATCATTATGTAAAATTTGGTTCAATAAGCTAAAAATAATTTTCGGTGAATAGTAACTTTTACTTTTATTTACCACGGTTAAAAGTAAATAGGGTAATTAAAGGTAAAAATGATATTATAATTACCCTAACACATGTCATAACTCTATTGTATAAGTGTATTTCGACCATAACTAACCATAAGAACAAAATATGATCCTTTTGGTCTAGTTGGATTAGATTAGGACATTTATTATTATTTTATTTATAATTTTTAGAGATTAAATAATGAAATTTATTTATGACAGAATGATGAGGTAGTAATTACTTTTTAAATGAAAGATTAAAATAATTGATATTATAAATATAAAAATAAATTTAAATTGAGTCTTTTTATGCCATACATGAATTTTATAGGTTAATATTGTAACACCCCAAGATTTCATAGTGTGTTATTTCTTCAAAATAATTCAATAACTTGCACTACACGCAACACCGAGTTCAAGCGCACCATGACTTACCAAACAAGCCGTTCAAAAAAGGTTATGAATAGTATTAACTAAATTTTAAACTTTATATAATCCTTATAATTTTAGAATCCATATTATGAGTTTCTTAGACATAATGTAAGAACAAATTCATCTTCAGTATTGTAGTTTTACCAACTTTTAATGGTGAACCCTTTTTTAATAAAATATTTTAAACTTTTTGACTAAATGGGGACATCAAAAAAAAAATTTAAAATTAAACATCCCAAGCTTCCACGGTACGCTTTCCTTTGAATAAAACAGTAGCGTGTGTTGTACGCAACTTCGAGATTTTAACACACCACAACCAATCAAACTAGCCGTTATGAATAGTAATACCTACTTTTTGAAATTATATATATTTTATATTTCAAAATGGTCTTCATTTTTGGATTCGGAATATCGAATTTAGCCTAAGGTGAAATTTTGGTACTTTTCGGATAACTTTCATATTTTGATGAATAGTGAAAATTACTAAATTTTAATTAAAAACAACATTTTTTAATCAAAATAATTAATAGTGATAAATTGTGAATTTGAATGGTTTTAAAGTATATTTAGAGTATATTTTTACCATTTAATATAATGTTGGTCATTGGACATAATTTTACAATTAAACCGAACATAAACAAGTGTCAATCTTTTGATAGTTATTATCTCTTAAAAACACGCTTTTTGTTTTGACAGCGGGAATTAATTTTAAATTAATTTCTACCACTTCTGTGTTTTGAATTTAGAAAAATGGATTCCATATTTGGAATCAGGATTTCCAAATTGTGTAAATAGGTAACTTTTATTTTTAGAAATTTTGAATAATTACTGCGGTAAATATTTTATTTACCATGGTTAAGGGTAAATCCGGTAAATAAGGGTTAAAAAAATAATATTATAATAATACTAAATTACCCTAAAATGTGTCTTAACCCTATTGGTTGATACATGGTCGACCATGGACATCTTTGGGTCAATTTTGGGACCCCATGGATCCACTTGTAAGTGATAATGACACTTTATATTAATTAAGTTAAAATGAATACAAAAATGACACAAGCATATATCTTTTAGCAAAACAATTGTTACATAGGGTTATATATGCTGGATTTTAGATTATAAATATTAATTAGAAAGCTAAAAAGATTTACTACATAATTATATTTTATTTATAATTTTTTGACATTAAATAATGTATTTTATTTATGACACAATGATGATGCAGTAATTACTAAAATAGTAAAAAATTAACATAATTGATATTATAAATACCCAAATAATTATAATATGAAACTTTTAATGAATTAAACAAATTTTCTAGGATAATATGATATATTAGGATTGATTTATTTGACTTTGTTCGAAGTAATCAATCTGTTATGAGTTTCACAAAAATCAACTAGTGAATAGTGTCAAAATTGACATAAAAGAGTTCTTAAAACAAATATTATATTATTAATTGATATTAAATTCCTAAAAATCTAAGGTTCGGCCAAGAGACTTATATTATGATAGGTTAATCATTAATGGACCACTTGGGGGTCTTTTGGATGTATATAGTAAGTTTATTAACCATATTATATAAAAATACAAAGAGACATTGTAAAAGTGAAACTAATTAACTTAGAGTTAATACTTAAAGATAAGGTTAATATAAGTACCCAAACCTGTCTAAATTCTATTGGATGAGTTTTTTTCGACCTATCCCCACCTCAACCTTTGAAGAGTCAACTTTGGAGCCATTGGAAACCGAATATGAATTTATTATAAATTAATATTTCTAGCTTTTCCAAAGGTGCCCCTCACCCCTCTTATAAAAGGGCACTCCTCCTTCTCATTTCCTCACACCTCTCAAGCCACTTGGCTCGTCCAAACTCTGCCCAAATAAGCTCCCCACATCCCTCTCCTCCTCCTTGAAGCTTCCCCTTAGGCAGAAAGCATTTCAACAAGTCCTTTGGTTCCAACCAAAGTGAGTTACCTAAATTAAAGGTAACGATTTCTCTTAAATTATTTTCATTTATTTTGCTTCTTCAACCCCCAAACTCTTTTTATTTCCCTTCTTTTGTAACAACACCAGTATCCTAAATATACTAGGATGTTGTTATAAGAAGTATTCAAACTACACATACACACAACTCCATCTAATGGATGATGAACATAATGTTTCTGTGGATGGCAAACTAACGCCTCACGAAACGATGATTGTTCAAAAACAACTTACCGCCTCTCATGGTGGCCATTATGATGGAACTGTAATTAAATATGATATTAATGATATATATTTTATATATAAGCTTCTGTAATTCCATTTTATTTCATACCATTATTCGTTTCATGTCGTATATACATACGATAATTTCATTTGAGGAAGTGCGGACTACCGCCCCCTGATATGACTCGTTCATACCACACATGGAACGTATAAAGGATGGTGTTAATGAACTTAAGTAACATATATAAAATATTATATTATACTGGAATAGTAATATACCTATGTATCATTTGGATTCTATTCTTTTAGAATAAAAAAATAAATGGAAGTAGCGTTCGTACGTACGTACGGACTACCGTCCCCACGAACGCGATGAGATTCATTCTCCATCGTATCCATTCAAGTATAATTATCATTTAATGATTTAAAAATGATTTTTAAGGACTTGATATCATTCTGGATATGAATAAGATACAACAAACATGACTTATGTAACAAAACATATAAAAGAAAATGAGTAAGTTAACACCCGAAACGGCGTTAATACTAAGATATTATTAACAAATCAATGTTAAAAGATCATATATGATATCATATTAAAGTAAATGATTCTTTTATTATTCAATAACAATTATTTCACCATTATACAGGAGGTAAACCTACCATCGACCAAGGAAAAAGTACAAAGTAAGGGATTTTCTTATCTCACTTTTAATTCCGTGAGAATTCCATTGATCACCACTTAATTATTGCATGTGGTGTATGTGTACTGCCCATGATTGTATTCATTGTGTAATATACTTTAATTTATGGGTATTTACATCATCATGGTATGATACTTCTTTCATGGGTGTATGTTTCGAAAGTTACCTAATCGATAAGGGAATTTGAAATTTCAATTTCCACTCATTTGGCTTTACGTATATTTCATTGATTATATTACCCCAAGATTATGTGTGGAATCACTATTCATTTGATTATGTCATAATTTCCACTCCCCTTCCTATGGATATAAGTTTGATACACATAATCACTCCATTGATAATTCTCAAGTCATTGATATGAACTTGATAAGAGTAATTTTAACTCTTTCACCATTTGTTGAGTTAAACATCCAATTCGTTGGTGTTGTTTTTACAAGAATATGTGTGAATATCCTTTGATTATTTTACACTGAATATCCAATCATATTTAGTGTATTTATATTTTTCACACATAATTATGTTGTTGATTTATCCTTAACCTAAGGATATGGCCTTTATGAGAGATTTCATCTCAACTTACATTCCATTGAGACTTCTTTGTTGATATACACCAAATCACTTTTATGTGGTGTATATAATGTACTTTGACATAGTATATCATGAATTCCCTTTATTCTCATGATATTACAAAGTTTTGATTACCTCAATTATTTGTATTCATGTGTCTCTCTTTTGGTCAGAATCTCTAACCAAAATACCATTTTAAAATGTTTTAAAGAATTATTCTTCTAAATCATGCTCATTAATGTCCATATTTTAAAAATGGCTTTAAGGATTTATTTATATGGACATTAAAGTTTTAAAATTAAAAATCCTTTTAAAAAAGTTTCAAAGTGGTATGGGACACTTTGATTCAAAAATCTATTTTTAAATGGCTTTTTGACAAATAGTGTGACTTTTAAATGATTTCAAGAAAAGGGGGATATTTCTCTCAAAAAGTTATGATGATTATTTTCATCTATGTCAACATCCTTCATTATTCATGATTGAGGTTAATGTGATACAATAAAATCTTTCATATTGTATCAAATGAGTTATGTTTGACTGTGGATGTTCTATTTTTATACCATTCATGGTTTGTGGTTAAAGTATTGACATTTCGTATGCTAGTTTTAATACGAATGTTTATTTTATGCTTAAACCTATTCATATGAGGAATGCATTGGACTTAATAAGTGATGGGTGGAGCCCGCTATAGCTCCTCGATGCATCGGTAGGTCTCATGAGACAAACTAGTGTCTTGGCACAAGGCCTTGGAAAATTCTTATTTGTAGTCTTGGCACGAGGCCTTGGCTATGTGGTTATGATAGTCTGGAATTATGCATTCCATCATTATGAAAGTGGTTATTGATATTGCATGTGATCATTCGACTAGTAGAATATCCATGTGAGTAAGTAAATGGCATTATTTCATTTTACCTTCGCCATTTTATGCTGAAGTTTAAATTTAAAAGGCTTTTGTTTTAGTTATAAATTGCCTTAAGTGTTTATGCTTATTTATGAAAGCTTCTACTATAATGTTATCCTTACTGAGCATCCGAGCTCACCCCTTTCAATGTTTTATTTTTCCCAGGATTATGAAGAAGTAATTTATGAATGACCTGCAGGGATAGTATGAGGGGATATGAAGACAAGATGTTTTTTTTTGATGTAATGTAAAAATTTATGGATGTATCTAGTTATTCCAAGGCTACTAAACTAATCGGTCTTTCGAGACTTGATCTTTCTCATGATCATGCCAATGTTATGTAATAATGCACCGACTCTAGGTAATTAGGGTCGGGGCGTTACAGTTGGTATCAGAGGAAGTTTAGTACAAACCTTGGAAGCTAGATTTAGATAAACTCTGATTAGAGCATGTAGACCTAAGATGAACTTTGAGGATTAGTATAAAATAACTTCCTAGAATTTTGGTATTGTAGAGATTTTGTTAGTTTTCCGAGAAATACATCCCTGTCTGGATACGAGCAGGTAGAGGCGGCTCTGGCACAGATGTACCTAGGGGTAAAACCCGAAAACACCGCTTTGAGCTAGACTCGAACGGGAACTGGTGGACGACAACGGGCCTTGCTGCACTCTTGGTTACGACACTCCCGTGGGATATGCTTAGGATAATTTACATTTTCTTTACAAACCAATTTAAGTAATATATATATAAGATGAGAGTAAATGACCTTGGTTAATCCTAATATGTTTCAAATTGAGAATATGGTGACATTTTAATCCCTAAATGATTTTACGACTACTATTACTCACATAATGCTTTATGGTTTTAGTCAATGGCTGGATTCCAAGGAAGTCATAGTGACTTTGAGAATGATGTACAAGATGGGAACAGTGGTGGCAATGAGCAACAAAATGGAATGTTGATAGGCGTAAAAGATATCGTCTTTATGCCAAATCAGTTTTCCAAAAATATGATCAACAACATATATATTAACCAACTCCCAGACTCAACAAGGAAGAGAAAGGTGATAAATGATAAGAGCTCCAGCAATGGAGACCATGGAGAAAAGAACCCTCAATTTTCATCATGCAAGAAATGTGGAAAGAGACACCCAGGAAAGTGTCTCAATGGGACAACGAAATGTTTTACGTGCGGGAAGGAAGGACATAAAGTAAAGAATTGCCGAAGAAAAATGAAGAGTACTATGGAAGAAGATAAAAATGGTCCCAAGAGTCCATTTACAGTCATTTTCCGTAAATTTAGGGGACCTGGCCATTACCCGAGTGAATGTCCTATTCTATAGGATATTTTCTTGGTCAAAATAGAAGCTATGTGGGAATAAATGGTTGGATAAATGTTTAAAAAGTATTAGCACTCCTTGTTGATGGGTTTACTATGGAATAATTTTCTCTTGTATTTGTAACCCCGCAGTTTTCCATGTGAGAATGATATTTGAGGAAGAATTGTCTCTTCTCTTGTGGATATAGGTATAAATAACCATTTGGATTTATATGATCATTGGGGTTTGAGAGAATTATAAGTTATTCTAATTTGGGATGAAGATTCAAGGTATGATATAACATTTGTGGTTAAATTTATGATATAGTATTTTGAGTAATTTATCTCATTTTGGAAATATTATAAAATATAGTTTTTGAAAAAGGACAACACGTAGACCGTGTGACAACCCGTCGCGTCGGAAAAAGCTATGAGAATCGAACCCACAACCAAAGTGCGATTGGGATTTATCGCCTACCACTGGACTACGTGAAGTCCCTGGTTAGTGTGACTTTTTTTTTAGTTAAATGATTTTATTGATCAATAATAAGTTGATTTGGGAAAATGATTTGGTGATTAAGTGATAAATGTTATTTTGGAAGATGTTCTCTTTGTTGGGAACACTATATGCCCAAGGAAAATAGAATACTATGGGGTTTCATTTGTGGAGTAATGATAGATTTTTATCTACGTTTTTATTGTGGATTTATAGTGATTTGGGTTATTTATGGAAATGATTAACCTATAATAGAGAATATGTGATTAGGTTAATTACTTTTGAGTATGTGACTTTAAGAGTATCTGATGTCATTTGGAGATACAATTTAACAAGGGAGACTACATAATCAAATTCTTCTATGTTTTGGGTTTCAATATTAGTTTGGATTATATTAAAGGATTTTAAGGACAATTGGTTATTGAATGGTATCTATTTAACTTTGGGGTATTGTTGGTTTAATTTTAGAAATTAAGATTAGTGCATATTTATCTCAATGAATATCCTTTTGGGGGATCATTAGATCATTCACTGACCATTTTGGTTTTGATTAATCTTCAAAGATAATGTAAATATATGGTTTATCCTGCATGGATCATGTGATTCTATAGAAGTTTATTCTAGCTCTTCCAGTGTGACCAAGTCTTCTTGAATACTCATCGTTTAAAAAAAAATTGAGTTAGTGGTGGAAATTTATTAAAGAATGAAAATCTACTTAAAATTTAAGTATATCTCATAATGTTCTTAGTCAATATCATAAATGAATTCCTCTTCCTTATGTAAGGTAACTTTAAAAAAAATGTTGTCCTAGATGGTACCTTAAATCATCACTAATTTATGGCTTTGGGATTGTTGGCCTTTTCATAGCCATGTTCTCTACCACTCTCCATCAGATAATTGATGGTTAGATTTCTCCTCCATATCCATATTTTCCTACATGGAACCCTAGTATGTGTTATTTTCGGTAATCTTCATACTTTCCACTCTTTATTTTAAATAGAGGCCTCATTAATTCATTTTTCGATGTGGGATTTCAACTAAGATATTTTGAAATGTCAAAAATGTGTGATCCCAATACCCTATATTTTGTTGAACCGATGGTACTTCAAATCATCATAGATTTATGAGTTTAAGGACCTCAATTTTATACTTGTTTGTGATTGATGACCTCAACCACTACCTATAAATATTTACGTTTTTCCTCCAATTATATGTCTCTAATTTCCACCAATGTTCTCCTAATCGAGATTATAATTTGGTGGTGACCCTTTCATTTCTCTTTTCCTCATATTAAGACTAAATTTTAGTAAACCAATTTCCGATGTGGGTTTTCCCACAAATATATTTTCTATTTTCAACCTTTTATTTTCGAAGAACAATTTCAAATTTCGAGGACGCAATTTATTGAAGGAGGGGAGAATGTAACACCCCAAGATTTCATAGTGTGTTATTTCTTCAAAATAATTCAATAACTTGCACTACACGCAACACCGAGTTCAAGCGCACCATGACTTACCAAACAAGCCGTTCAAAAAAGGTTATGAATAGTGTTAACTAAATTTTAAACTTTATATAATCCTTATAATTTTAGAATCCATATTATGAGTTTCTTAGACATAATGTAAGAACAAATTCATCTTCAGTATTGTAGTTTTACCAACTTTTAATGGTGAACCCTTTTTTAATAAAATATTTTAAACTTTTTGACTAAATGGGGACATCAAAAAAAAAATTTAAAATAAAACATCCCATGCTTCCACGGTACGCTTTCCTTTGAATAAAACAGTAGCGTGTGTTGTACGCAACTTCGAGATTTTAACACACCACAACCAATCAAACTAGCCGTTATGAATAGTAATACCTACTTTTTGAAATTATATATATTTTATATTTCAAAATGGACTTCATTTTTGGATTCGGAATATCGAATTTAGCCTAAGGTGAAATTTTGGTACTTTTCGGATAACTTTCATATTTTGATGAATAGTGAAAATTACTAAATTTTAATTAAAAACAACTTTTTTTAATCAAAATAATTAATAGTGATAAATTGTGAATTTGAATGGTTTTAAAGTATATTTAGAGTATATTTTTACCATTTAATATAATGTTGGTCATTGGACATAATTTTACAATTAAACCGAACATAAACAAGTGTCAATCTTTTGATAGTTATTATCTCTTAAAAACACGCTTTTTGTTTTGACAGCGGGAATTAATTTTAAATTAATTTCTGCCACTTCTGTGTTTTGAATTTAGAAAAATGGATTCCATATTTGGAATCAGGATTTCCAAATTGTGTAAATAGGTAACTTTTATTTTTAGACATTTTGAATAATTACTGCGGTAAATATTTTATTTACCATGGTTAAGGGTAAATCCGGTAAATAAGGGTTAAACAAATAATATTATAATAATACTAAATTACCCTAAAATGTGTCTTAACCCTATTGGTTGATACATGGTCGACCATGGTCATCTTTGGGTCAATTTTGGGACCCCATGGATCCACTTGTAAGTGATAATGACACTTTATATTAATTAAGTTAAAATGAATACAAAAATGACACAAGCATATATCTTTTAGAAAAACAATTGTTACATAGGGTTATATATGCTGGATTTTAGATTATAAATATTCATTAGAAAGATAAAAAGATTTACTACATAATTATATTTTATTTATAATTTTTTGACATTAAATAATTTATTTTATTTATGACACAATGATGATGCAGTAATTACTAAAATAGTAAAAAATTAACAAAATTGATATTATAAATACCCAAATAATTATAATATGAAACTTTTAATGAATTAAACAAATTTTCTAGGATAATATGATATATTAGGATTGATTTATTTGACTTTGTTCGAAGTAATCAATCTGTTATGAGTTTCACAAAAATCAACTAGTGAATAGTGTCAAAATTGACATAAAAGAGTTCTTAAAACAAATATTATATTATTAATTGATATTAAATTCCTAAAAATCTAAGGTTCGGCCAATAGACTTATATTATGATAGGTTAATCATTAATGGACCACTTGGGGGTCTTTTGAATGTATATAGTAAGTTTATTAACCATATTATATAAAAATACAAAGAGACATTGTAAAAGTGAAACTAATTAACTTAGAGTTAATACTTAAAGATAAGGTTAATATAAGTACCCAAACCTGTCTAAATTCTATTGGATGAGTTGTTTTCGACCTAGACCCACCTCAAACTTTGAATAGTAAACTTTGGAGCCATTGGAAACCGAATATGAATTTATTATAAATTAATATTTCTAGCTTTTCCAAAGGTGCCCCTCACCCCTCTTATAAAAGGGCACTCCTCCTTCTCATTTCCTCACACCTCTCAAGCCACTTGGCTCGTCCAAACTCTACCCAAATAAGCTCCCCACATCCCTCTCCTCCTCCTTGAAGCTTCCCCTTAGGCAGAAAGCATTTTAACAAGTCCTTTGGTTCCAACCAAAGTGAGTTACCTAAATTAAAGGTAACGATTTCTCTTAAATTATTTTCATTTATTTTGCTTCTTCAACCCCCAAACTCTTTTTATTTCCCTTCTTTTGTAACAACACCAGTATCCTAAATATACTAGGATGTTGTTATAAGAATTATTCAAACTACACATACACACAACTCCATCTAATGGATGATGAACATAATGTTTCTGTGGATGGCAAACTAACGCCTCACGAAACGATGATTGTTCAAAAACAACTTACCGCCTCTCATGGTGGCCATTATGATGGCACTGTAATTAAATATGATATTAATGATATATATTTTATATATAAGCTTCTGTAATTCCATTTTATTTCATACCATTATTCGTTTCATGTCGTATATACATACGATAATTTCATTTGAGGAAGTGCGGACTACCGCCCCCTTAAAATGATATGACTCGTTCATACCACACATGGAACGTATAAAGGATGGTGTTAATGAACTTAAGTAACATATATAAAATATTATATTATACTGGAATAGTAATATACCTATGTATCATTTGGATTCGATTCTTTTAGAATAAAAAATTAAATGGAAGTAGCGTTCGTACGTACGTACGGACTACCGTCCCCACGAACGCGATGAGATTCATTATCCATCGTATCCATTCAAGTATAATTATCATTTAATGATTTAAAAATGATTTTTAAGGACTTGATATCATTCTGGATATGAATAAGATACAACAAACATGACTTATGTAACAAAACATATAAAAGAAAATGAGTAAGTTAACACCCGAAACGGCGTTAATACTAAGATATTATTAACAAATCAATGTTAAAAGATCATATATGATATCATATTAAAGTAAATGATTCTTGTATTATTAAATAACAATTATTTCACCATTATACAGGAGGTAAACCTACCATCGACCAAGGAAAAAGTACAAAGTAAGGGATTTTCTTATCTCACTTTTAATTCCGTGAGAATTCCATTGATCACCACTTAATTATTGCATGTGGTGTATGTGTACTGCCCATGATTGTATTCATTGTGTAATATACTTTAATTTATGGGTATTTACATCATCATGGTATGATACTTCTTTCATGGGTGTATGTTTCGAAAGTTACCTAATCGATAAGGGAATTTGAAATTTCAATTTCCACTCATTTGGATTTACGCATATTTCATTGATTATATTACCCCAAGATTATGTGTGGAATCACTATTCATTTGATTATGTCATAATTTCCACTCCCCTTCCTGTGGATATAAGTTTGATACACATAATCACTCCATTGATAATTCTCAAGTCATTGATATGAACTTGATAAGAGTAATTTTAACTCTTTCACCATTTGTTGAGTTAAACATCCAATTCGTTGGTGTTGTTTTTACAAGAATATGTGTGAATATCCTTTGATTATTTTACACTGAATATCCAATCATATTTAGTGTATTTATATTTTTCACACATAATTATGTTGTTGATTTATCCTTAACCTAAGGATATGGCCTTTATGAGAGATTTCATCTCAACTTACATTCCATTGAGACTTCTTTGTTGATATACACCAAATCACTTTTATGTGGTGTATATAATGTACTTTGACATAGTATATCATGAATTCCCTTTATTCTCATGATATTACAAAGTTTTGATTACCTCAATTATTTGTATTCATGTGTCTCTCTTTTGGTCAGAATCTCTAACCAAAATACCATTTTAAAATGTTTTAAAGAATTATTCTTCTAAATCATGCTCATTAATGTCCATATTTTAAAAATGGTTTTAAGGATTTATTTATATGGACATTAAAGTTTTAAAATTAAAAATCCTTTTAAAAAAGTTTCAAAGTGGTATGGGACACTTTGATTCAAAAATCTATTTTTAAATGGCTTTTTGACAAATAGTGTGACTTTTAAATGATTTCAGGAAAAGGGGGATATTTCTCTCAAAAAGTTATGATGATTATTTTCATCTATGTCAACATCCTTCATTATTCATGATTGAGGTTAATGTGATACAATAAAATCTTTCATATTGTATCAAATGAGTTATGTTTGACTGTGGATGTTCTATTTTTATACCATTCATGGTTTGTGGTTAAAGTATTGACATTTCGTATGCTAGTTTTAATACGAATGTTTATTTTATGCTTAAACCTATTCATATGAGGAATGAATTGGACTTAATAAGTGACGGGTGGAGCCCGGTATAGCTCCTCGATGCATCTGTAGGTCTCATGAGACAAACTAGTGTCTTGGCACAAGGCCTTGGCAAAATCTTATTTGTAGTCTTGGCACGAGGCCTTGGCTATGTGGTTATGATAGTCTGGCATTATGCATTCCATCATTATGAAAGTGGTTATTGATATTGCATGTGATCATTCGACTAGTAGAATATCCATGTGAGTAAGTAAATGGCATTATTTCATTTTACCTTCGCCATTTTATGCTGAAGTTTAAATTTAAAAGGCTTTTGTTTTAGTTATAAATTGCCTTAAGTGTTTATGCTTATTTATGAAAGCTTCTGCTATAATGTTATCCTTACTGAGCATCCGAGCTCACCCCTTTCAATGTTTTATTTTTCCCAGGATTATGAAGAAGTAATTTATGAATGACCTGCAGGGATAGTATGAGGGGATATGAAGACAAGATGTTTTTTTTGATGTAATGTAAAAATTTATGGATGTATCTAGTTATTCCAAGGCTACTAAACTAATCGGTCTTTCGAGACTTGATCTTTCTCATGATCATGCCAATGTTATGTAATAATGCACCGACTCTAGGTAATTAGGGTCGGGGCGTTACAAATATGACATTTTAGGGTTGATTAAATAAATTGTTTTTGGGGATAATGTTTTTATTACTTTAACAAAAACAAAATAACAAATAGTGTCAAAATTGACATAAATGAGTTTTTAATCAAATACTATATTATTAATTGATATAATATTTCTAAAAATCTAAAGTTCGTCCAAAGGACTTAGAAAAGGTTAGATATATCAATAATGAACCACTTGGGTTTATCTTGGATTTTTATATTCAGTTTTAACCATTTATTATAATAATATAGGAGGGCATGGTAAAAGTTAAACTATTTAACTAAGAGTTAAATCTAAAAGACAGGGTTAATATGGTGACCTAATCTTGTCTAAAACAAATTGGTTGAAATTATTTCGACCCATACCCACCTTAGCTTCTAAATAACTCAATTTTCTCACCAGTCAACGATGATTATGAAAATATATATTATTAATAACCCTATAATATATGAAATAATAATGAAACTCGATATATATATATATATACATATGTACTTACATATATCTTATTCACTTACTTCCGTTCAATACGATATGAAAACGGAAATAAAATTTACGCCTATGTATGGCCTACCATATCTATAAACAGTGTTTCCCATTTCTTATATCTATCTATTATACATATTTATATTCCAAATATATATTATATATAAATCATGTTTTATATTTTGGAAGTATTTAAATCATGATCTAAATGATGCAATCAAGAGTAAAAAGGTAAAACACATACGATAAAGAAAATGATTATTACTTGAAACGTTAATGTAACATGAAAATCATTATTAAATGGGTAATGTAAAGTCATAAATGATTCATGTATCATATAATAAATATGAATATGGTTATGGTGTAAATTAATAACATACTATGGTCATTATACAAGATTTTAAACTTACCCTCGACCAAAGTAAAGTGTAAGGTAATGGTTAATTCCTCGATCTCATTATTATCAGAGATTGTTTATGTGTATGTATTTCCTGGGAAATATTTATTTTCCATGTTCATGTTTCATAAAAGGCATTTCAAAATGATTCTTTTAAGGTAATATTTAACTTAAACATCATTTTAAATGTTTCAAATATTTATTCTTCTAAATCTTTCTCATTAGTGTCCATGTTTTAACAATGGTTTTAAGGATTTATTTATACAGACATGATTGTTTTAAAATGTTAGTTCCTTTCAAAAGATTCAAAGTGGTATGAGACACTTTGATTCAAAAATATATTTTAAATGACTTTCGTATTAAATGTGTGACTTTGAAATGATTTAACAAAAAGGGTTATTCCTCTCAAAAAGTTTTACTGATCATTTTCAACTATGTCAACATCCATTACTAGATATTATTTTTGATTAAGGTTGATTTTTTATAATAAAATCTTTCATATTGTACTGAATGAGTTATGATATGTTTGACTGTGTATGTGCTATTTTTATACACTTCATGGTTTATGGATGAAGTATTGAAATTTCGTAAGTTAGTTTTAATAAGAATGTTTGTGTTATTTTTCAATATTTTCATATGAGGAATGCAGTGGACTTAGTATGTGACGGGTGGGGACCGTTATAGCCCCTCGATGCATCGTTAGGTCTCATGAGACAAACTTGTGTCTTGGAACAAGGCCTTGAAAAAAAAATTATTTGTAGTCTTGGCACGAAGCCTTGACTCTATGGTAAGGATGTTCGGTGTTAGGCATTTCCTCATTATGAAATTAATTATTTCATGCGATTATTCGACTAGTAGAATATCCATATGCATGTTTATATGGTAATGTTTGATTTATTTTCTCCATATTATATTAATGTTTATTTTTAAAATCCTGTTTTTTTATTACACATATTTCCTTAAAAGTTTATAGCTTCCACTAAATTATTTACCCTTACTGATTATCTAAGATGAACCATTTCTTATGTTTTGTTTTCCCTGGATTCCAAGAAGTGTATTATGTTTGAAATGTAGGGTTAATGTAGGGGAATAATGGAATTCTCAACGGATTATTTATGTTGTGTTTTATGTTTGAATGTGTAATGTAACGTTCATATATGTAATATATTTTACAAGACTACTAAATAGATTAGTCCTTCAGGACTAGATTCCTTGTAATCATACTAATGTATTAAAATAATGCACCAGCTCCGGGCTTTTAGGGTCAGGGAGTTACATTTGTTATCATAGGAAGTTTAGTACAATCCTTGGAATCTGGATTTAGAAAAACTCTGATTAGAGAACATTACCCTAAGATAGAGTTTGATGATTAGTATAGAAGAACATCCTTTAATTTTGGTGATGTAGAGATTTTGTGTATTTTCCATGAAATACGTCCCTTTCTGGATACAAACTGCTAGAGGCAGCTCTAGCACAAATGTACCTATGAGTGAAAACTCTAATAAGGAGTTTTGGGCTTGACCTGAGGTATCCTGGTACACAACAATGGGCATTGCTGCACTCTTGGTTACGAACCTCCTGGGGGATATGATTAGGATAATTTAAATTTTCTTTACAAGCCATTATGAAGAATATAGGATTAAATACATCCTCAAAGAAAACATTTTTTTATTATTATCAATTATATTCATAATATTTTCAGTTTACGTTGGGTATTTTATATGTTTGGAATTATGAATTGAGATTCATGAACTAACCTAGTGTATGATATTGTTTAGAAATGGCGCTTGGTAGAAGGTTTGAGAACTCCAGAAATACGTGTGATCTAAAGAGTAAGATGGATCATATCTTTCTTGGTATTAAGACAACATTTAGAAGGTAAATAGTCACCCATGTATTCTCATCATATGAAGAAATAATATCATGTGTTAATAAGATAAGTAAAGAATTATCTATGTCCTATGGATTTGAAGGGAAGAACGAGAAGAAAAGGATAGTATAGAGAAATATAGATAAAGGGAAGAGGGGGAAGAAGCATTTTACCATATGTGATAAATGTGGAAATAATCACCTTGGTAAATTCTTGAAGGGAGTTGTAGTTTGTTATAAGTGTGGAGAAAAAGGACACCAAGTACATGATTTAAAGGGTAAGAAAAAGGTTTCAAATTTACAATGCTTCATCTACAAGTAGTTGGGACACTATGTGTATCCATGTCGAAATCAACAGAGTATGCCCCAAATGATTCTATTGGATAATAATCAAGTTATGATACTACCACAGATGAAGAGGAATGACTAGTTTTCTAATGCTTTTATTAAGGAATTATTTTATTTGAGTGTTGTATCAATGATGTACTAGTTATATTAATTATTAAAATAAATACGGATTGTATTTCATTACTATTTAATTAAAGATTTGAGATTATATGGATCAAAGAAAAGTGAATCGATAAAAAGTTAAACTTTTTGGAAAATATATGTTTAAAGGAAAGATAAACATTAATATGATTCTGATACTGAGGTAATGATTTTGGAATAATATTTGATTGATTTGAATAAATTATATTTGATCATCTTGACTACTTTGAAACTAATTAATTGTTTTTTTTTGATTTTTGTGGGAGTTTACAACATTTTTGGATATAAGGAGTATATCCCATATTCTACAAGGAATAAGGGTGCAAGAATGTATTCAATAGGGTTTTATTGTAATTTAAGTTGTTAATGTGTTTTAAAAGAATACATGATTATGGTAATTACATGTTATTTCATGGAAAAAAAGATCTTCATTTTTTTTACCTTATAAATTTTGGAATGTGCACAGAAGTATTTTGGATAATAATAAAGTTTAGAATGGATTATGTTTGACATTGGATTCTTTTTTTAAGGTTAAATAATTTCTTGAGATTATTTTTGAATTGTTAAAAAAAGGACAACACGGAGGTCAGGCGATAACCTATCATGTCCGGCAAGGCTGTGAGACTTGAACCCGCAACTGAAGGGTGACAAGGGTGAATCACCTACCACTGGCCTACGTGATGTCCTGGTTTGTATAATGTTGTTTTTTTAAATATTCTGAGAAATTCATTATAAATTTATTATTTTTGGAACCCTATACGATTAGGATAAATAGAATATTTTTTAATTCTATAGTCTTTTGGAGTGAAAGATGAGTTTGTGGTAGGAAATAGTTGAAGGATGAAACTCTACATGTCATGTATATTTTTTCCACTTATTCTTTGAATAAATTAATTTGTAAACTTTAGGAAAGGGATATTAAAACCAAAAATGTGTTATCTTAATACGTTCTGTTTTGTTGAACTAATGATATTTTAAATCATCATAGATTGATGTCTTTGAGGCCCTCAATTTTGCACTTGTTTGTGATTGATGGCCTCAATCAATCCCTATAAATATTTATGTTTTCCTCCAATTATGTGTCTATAATTTTCACCAATATTCCTCCAACCGAGATCATAATTTTTTGGTGACTTTTTCATTTCCTTTTCTCTCTTATTAAGAATAAATTTTATTAACACAATTTCCGATGTAGGTTTTCCACAAAGGTATTTTTCTATTTTTAACCTTCTAGTTTTGATTTCTTTTTTCAAATTATGGGGAATCAATTTATTGAATGAGGGGAGAATGTAAGACCCAAAAAATTCATAGTATGTTATCTCTTCAACGTAATTCAATAACTTGTTCTACACGCAACACCGAGTTCGATCGCACCACGATTTACCAAACTAGTCGTTCAAAAAGCGGTTATGAGTAGTATTAACTTAATTTTAAATCTTATATACTCCTTATAATTTTAGATTCCATATTATGTGTTTCTTAGAAATAATATAAGAAGAAAATCATTTTTTAGATAAAAAAAGTACTTTTAAAAAAATGAAATTTTACCGCCTTTTAAGGGATAACCCTTTTTAAAACCAATATTTGAAAGTTTTATATATTCAATTTAATTTAATTAAATTCTTATTTATAAGTGCAACATAAAAATTTTGTTTGGATAATTTTTGGGTTTTTTTAATAACTTTCATATTTTGATGAATAGTGAAAAATAATAAATTTTAATTGAAAAAAACATTTTCAATCAAAATAATTTAGAGTGTTAAATAATGAATTTGGATGTTTTGGAAGTATAATTAGATTATATTTTTATCATTTAATCGAATTCAGGTCATTATATGTAATTTCATGTTTAAATTAGACATAAACACATGTTTAGCTTTTGATAGTTTTTACTTTTTAAAAACCTATTTTTGGTTTTGACAACGGGAATTAATTTTAAATTAATTAATGCAACTTATATGTTTTGAATTTGGTAAAATAGAATTCATTTTTGAATTATTAATATCAAAATTATCTTAGGGTGAATTTTTGGCAGTTTTCTGAAATCTTTCAATTTTTGATAAATTGTGAAAAACACTACATTATTGTTTAAAACTGAATTTTTATTTAAATAATTATTTATTTTATTTTAATTTATTTTATGAAAAAATAAATATTATACCTATATAATTTCAATGTAATTAATTGGATTCATTTTATAAAAAAATTAGACGTATAAAATTTTATTGAACTTTTAACGTATTTTACCCACCTTCTAGGTACATTTGTAAATTTGCATAAAATGTTATTTTACCGCTTCTGTGAATGGAATATCAAAAACCCGAGAGATACAGATGAAATCAGTATGTAAAATGTGGTTAAATAAGATTAAAATAAATTATGGTGAATCGTAACTTTTGATTTTTAATTACATGGGTAAAAGTAAATAGGGCAATTAAAGGTAAAAATGATATTATAATTACCCTAAACATGTTTTAATTCTATTGTATAACTGTATTTAGACCAAAAATAACCTTAGGAATAAAATATGATCCTTTTGGTCCACTTGTATTAGATTAGGATGTTTATTATTATTTTATTTAAATAAGAGTTAAAAGTGTTAAATTCAAAGTTTAATAACTAAACCACTTTTAATATAGGGTTATACATAAAATAAATTTGACTATAAATATTAATTATAAATCTAAAAATATTTCCTATATAATGGTATTTTATTTATAATTTTTTGTGGTTAAATAATTCAATTTATTTATGACACAATGATGATGCAGTAATTACTTTATCAATGAAAGATTAAAATAATTGATATTATAAATATAAAAATAAATGTAAATTGAGTCTTTTGATGACATTAAAGAATTTTCTATGTTAATATGACATGATAGGGTTGATTAAATAAATTGTTTTGGTGATAAAATTTTTATGACTTTAACAAAAACAAAATACCAAATAATGTCAAAATTGACATAAATGAGTTTTTTAAACAATTACTATATTATTAATTGATATAATATTTCTAAAAATTTAAGGTTCTGACAATGGACTTAGATAAGGTTATATATATCAATAATTAACCACTTGGGGTTCTCTGGGCTTTTTTTTAATAAGTTTATTAATCATTTATTATACTAATACAAGAGGTCATGGTAAAAGTTAAACTATTTAACTAAGAGTTAAATCTAAAAGATAGGGTTAATATGGTGACCTTAAATTTTTTAAAACCTATTTTTTAAGATTATTTCAACCCATATCCACCTTAAATTATAAATAAATCAATTTTCAGCCATTAGAAACCGAAAATGATTTTATAATAAAATAATATTTCAAACTTTTCTTAAAGTGACCCTCACCTCTCTTATAAAAGGGTACTTCCCCTTATCTAAAAATCACACCCCCAAAGCAATTTGGATCAGCCAACCCATACCAAAATCTCCTCCCAACTTCCCTCACTTCAACCTAGAGGCCTTCCCTTGAGCAGAAAGCCAACATAAGGATGCCTTTTGATCAAATCAAATGGAAACACCCAAAGAAGAGGTAATTATATTATCACCTCTTTCGAAGTTATTTTCTTCTTCCACTTTCTCTTTATTTGTTATTTCCATAACAAAATAAAAACTCTAGTAACTTATACATATTTTTATTTTATTATAAATATGGTAAAACCATGCCCATTATTCTATCCATCCTATGAATGATAATGTCACCATGTGTGGGTACGTACGACTTACCGTCTCCACACTGTGGTGTAATTTGTTATTCAACACTATGCTAATTGGTTGGACATAATGATGATTAATATGTATATAAATAATGAAAATAACATTATATCGTCGCCCGTGTGTATGTACGGCTTACCGTCTCCATGACGTGATGAGATTCATTTCCAGGTTCACCAGTCAACGATGATTATGAAAATATATATTATTAATAAGCCTCTAATATATTACATAATAATGCAACTAGATACATATATATACTTATTCACTTACATATATCTTATTCACTTACTTCCGTTCAATACGATATGAAAACAGAAACAACATTTACGTGTTTATACGGCCTACCGTCTCCATATATGGTGTTTTCCATTTCATATATCTATCTATTATACAAATTTATATTCTAACTATATATTATATATAAATCATGTTTTATATTCTAGAATTATTTAAATCAGGATCTAAATGATATGATCAAGAATAAAAAGTTAAAACACGTATGATAAACAAAGCGATTATTACCCGAAATTTTAATTTAACATGGAAATCATTATTAAATGGGTAGTATAAAGTCATAAATGAATAATGTATGATATAATAAATATGAATATGGTTCTGGTATAATTTAATAACACACTATGTTCATTATACAGTAGGTTAAACGTAACCTAGACCAAAAGAAAGTGCAAGGTAAGGGTTAATTCCACGATCTCATTATTATCTCAGATTGTTTGTGTGTAAGTATTTTCAGGAAAATATTTATTATCCATGTCCATGTTTCCTAAAAGACATTTCAAAATGATTCTTTTAAGGTACCATTTAAGAAAAAAATCATTTTAAATGTTTCAAATATTAATTATTCAAAATATTTCTTCTTAATGTCCATGTTTTCAAAATGGTTTTAAGTATTTATTTATATAGACATGATTGTTTTAAAATTTCAATTCATTTCAAAAGTTTCAAAGTTTTATGGGACACTTTGAATCAAAAATATATTTTAAATGACTTCCATTATTAATTTTTGACTTTTAAATGATTCCAAAAAATGGATATTCCACTCCAAAATTTTTATTGATCATTTTCAACTATTTCAACATCTTTTACTGGATATTATTCTGGATTAAGGTTGATTTATTATAATATAATCTTCTATATTATATTGAATGAGTTAGGATATGTTTGAATGTGTATGTGATATTTTTATACCCTTCACGGTTTATACTATAAGTATTGACATTTCGTATTCTAGTTTTAGTAAGAATGTTTATATTATGTTTCAACATTTTCATATGAGGAATGCAGTTGACTTAGTAAGTGAAAAGTGGGGCCCACTATTGCCTCTCGATGTATCAGTAGGTCACATGAGACAAACTAGTGTCTTGGTACACGGCCTTGACAAAGATTTTATTTGTAGTCTTGGCATGAGGCCTGGACTATGTGGTAATGATATCCAATGTTAGGCATTCCCTCATTATGAAATTAATTATTACATTTGGTTATTCAAATAGTATAATATCCTTGTGAGTGTTTATATGGTAATGTGTGAGTTATCTTCTCCATATTATGATCAATTTTATGTTTTAAAGGTTGTTTTTTATTACACATCTTTCCTTAAAAGTTTATAGCTTATGCTAAATTATTTACCCTTACTGAGCATCTAAGCTCACCCCTTTATTATGTTTTGTTTTCTGAGGATTCCAAGAAGTTTATTATGATTGAAATGCAGGGTTAATCTAGGGTATTATTGGAATTTTAAATGGATTATTTATGTTGTGTTTTATGTTTGAATGTGGAATGTAACGTTCATGTATGTAATCTATTTTCCAAGACTACTAAACTGATATTTACTCCGGGACTTGATTCTGTGTAATCATGCTAATGTATTAAAATAAATTACCAGCTCTGGGATTTTGGGGTTGGGGCGTTACAGTTGGTATCAGAGGAAGTTCATTACAAACCTTGGAAACTATATTTTGAAAAACACTGATTAAGGAACATTACCCTAAGATATAATTTGAGGATTAGTATAGAAGAAATTCCTAGAATTTTGGTAATGTTGATATTTTGTGTATTTTATAAACAACACATCCTTGCCTTGATAAGAGTAGGTAGATGCAGCTCTGGCACAAATGTACCTAGTTGTGAAAATTCTGACAAGGAGTTTTGGTCTTGACCCGGGGTATCCTGGTACACGAAAACAGGCATTGCTACAATCTTGGATATGACACTTCCAGGGGGATATTCTTGGGATAATTCAAATTTTCTTTATAAGCCATTATGAAGGATTAAAGAGTAAATATATCCTCAAAGAAAACATTTATTTTATGATTATAGATTATATGCATAATATTTTCAATTTACATTATTTATTTTACAAAATTTTAATTTTTCATTGCGATTCATAAACTAAAATTGTGTATGACATTTTTTAGCAATGACACCTAGTAGAGGGAATGAGAACTCTAGCGATACGCGTGTTCGAAAGAGTAAGAAGGATCATATATTTCTAGGTATTAAGCAAACATTTAGAAAGGAAATAGTATCCCATGTATTCTCATCATATCAAGAAATAGCATCATGTGTTAATAATATAATTAATTAATTATCTAAGTCCTATGTATTTGAAGGGTATTAAGAGAAGAAAAGGATGGTAGAGAGAAATATGGATAAAGGGAAGAGCAGAAAGAAGGATTTTACTATATATGATAATTGTGGAAAGAATCACCTTGGTAAATGCATGAAGGTAATGGTAGGTTTTTATAAATGTGGAGAAAAAGGACACCATGTACGTGATTGCATGGGTAAGAAAAAGGTTTCAAATATACAATGCTTCATCTGTAAGGAGTTGGGACACTATGGGAATGAATGTTCAAATCATCAGTGTATGCCCCAAATGATGCTGTTGGATAATAATAAAGTTATAAAAATACCATAGATGAAGATTAATGACTAGTGTTCTTATGTTGTTATTAATGAATTATTTCATTTGAGTGTTGTATTAACCATGTAATGGTTATATAAATTATGGAAATAAATAATGATTGTACTATAGTACCATTTCATTGAGGATTTGAGATTATATAGTTCTAGGAAAAGTGACTCAATAGAAAGTTAATTTTTTTTGGAAAATACATGGCTAAGGAAATATAAACCTTAATATAGTTCTAAAATAGAGGTAGTGATTTTGGAATAAGATATGATTGATTTGGAAAAATTATATTCGATATTCTTGACTACTTTGAAACTAATTAATTGTTTTTTTATTCCATTACTGTTGGAGTTTACAACAATTTTTTGGATATAAGAAGTATATCTAGTATTATATATGGAATAAGGTAGTATGAATGTAATTAATAAGGTTTTATGGTAATTTAGGGTGGTACCATGTTTTAAAATAATATATGATGAAGGTATTCACATGTTATTACGTGGAAAAAATGTTCTTCATTTTGTGTACCTTATAAATTTTTGACTGTGGATAGAAGTATTTTGGATAAGACTTAAGGTTAGAATGGATTATGTTTGACATTGGATACTATTGTTAAGGTTAAAGTATTTCTTATGATTATTTTTGGATTCTTATAAAAAGAACAGCCCATAGGTCGGGTGATAACTCGTCGTGTCTGGAAAGGTTGCGAGACTTGAACTTACAACCGAAGGGCGAAAAGGGTGCATCACCTACCACTTGCCTATCTGATGTCCTTGTTTGTATAATGTAGATTTTTTAAATAGTCTAACAAATGAATTACACATTCATTATTTTCGGAACCATATACGATTAGGATAAATAGAATATTTTTGAATTCTATTATCTGTTGGAGTGAAAGATAAGTCTGTGGTAGGAATTAGTTGAAGGATGAATCTCTACTTGTCAATTATATTTTTTTTCTACTTATTCTATGAATAAATTAATTATTAAACTTTAGGAAAGGGATCTTAAAAGCAAAAATGTGTTATCCTAATACCTTATGTTTTGTTGAACCGATGATATTTTAAATCATCATAGATCGGTAGCTTTGAGGCCGTCAATTTAACACTTTTTGTGATTGATGATCTCAATCACTCCCTATAAATATTAAACTTTTCCCTAAAATTGTGTGTCTCTAATTTCCACCAATTTTATCCTAATAGAGATCATAATTTGGTGGTTACTTTTTTCATTTCCCTTTCTCTCTTATTATGACTAAATTTTTTTAACCCAATTTCCGATGTGGGTTTTCCACAAATGTATTTTTCTATTTTTAAACTATTATTTTTTAAAAACAGTTTCAAATTGTGAGGATTCAATTTATTCAATGAGGGGATAATGTAACACCCCATTATTTCATAGTTTGTTATCTCTTCAAAGTAATTCAACAACTTGCGCTACACACAACATTGAGTTCCAACACACCACGATTTACCAAACTAGTTTTTCAAAAAGCGGTTATGAATAGTATTAACTGAATTTTTAATTTTATATACTCCATATAATTTTAGAATCCATATTATGTGTTTATTAGACATTATATAAGAACAAAATCATTTTTTTCAGATAAAAGAAGTATTTTTCAAAAAAATCAATTTTAACGTCTTTTAATGGAGAACCCCTTTTAAAACCAATATTGGACACTTTTATATATTAAATTTAATGAAATTAATTTCTTATTTAGAAGAGGAACATAAAAAATTATTTTTGAAAATTTTTTGGTGCTTTTTTGATAACTTTTATATTTTGATGAATAGTGAAAAATACTAAATTTTAATTGAAAATATATTTTTTAATTGAAATCATTTATATTGTTTAATTATGAATTTTAATGGTTTGTAAGTATAATTAGATTATATTTTTATCATTTAATACAATTTAGGTCATTATAAGTAATTTCACATTTAAATTTGACATAAACACATGTCAATCTTTTGATAGTTTTTACTTTTTAAAAACCCACTTTTTGGTTTTGACAACAGAAATTAATTTTAAACTAATTAATGAAACATATTTGTTTTTGATTTGGTAAAATATTATTCATTTTTTAATTTGTAATATCAAAATTATATTAGGGTGAATTTTTGGTATTTTTCTAAAAACATTCAATTTCTGATGAAAAGTGAAAAACACCGTGTTATTGTTTAAAACAAAATTTTTATTTAAATAATTATTTATTTTATTTAAATTTATTTTATGTCAAAATAGATATATAATACCTATATAAATACAATGTAATTCATTGGAGTCGTTTTTTAATAAAATTAGATGTATAAAATTTTATTGAACTTTTAATGTCTTTTACCTAACTTATAGGCACATTTTCAAATTTTCATAAAATGTAATTTTACATCTTATATGAATTGAATTTAAAAAATCTGAGAGAAATGTTTTACATTAGTAAGTAAAAAGTGATTCAATAAGCTGAAAATATTTTTTGATGAATAGTAACTTTTGACTATTATTTACCACAGTTAAAAGTAAACAGTGTAATTAAAGGTAAAAATGATATTATAATTATCCAAAATCATGTCCTAATTCTATTGGATAAGTTTATTTCGACCAAAACTAAACTTAGGAATAAAATATGATACTTTCGGTCCACTTGGATTAGATTAGGACATTTATTATTATTTTATTTAAAGAATAGTTAAAAGTGTTAAATTCAATGTTTAATAACTATAGCATTTTTCATATGGGGTTATACATAAGATAAATTCGAATATAAATATACATTATAAATATAATAATATTTTCTACATAATGGTATTTTTTTTATAATCTTTAGAGATTATATAATTAAATTTATTTTTTACACAATGATGAGGCAATAATTACTTTATCAATGAAGGATTAAAATAATTGATATTATAAAAATAAAAATAAATGTAAATTGAGGATTTTGATGCCATACACAAATTTTCTATGTTAATATGACATGTTAGGGTTGATTAAATAATTTTTTTGGGTGATAAAGTGTTTCTTACTTTAACAAAAACAACATACCAAATAGTGTCAAATTTGACTTAAATGAGTTTTTAAAACAAATACTATATTATTAATTGATATTATATTGATAAAAATATATGATTTTTCCAAAGGACTTATATAAGGTTATATATATCAATAATTAACCACATAGGGTTCACTTGGATTTTTATATTATGTTTATTAACCATTTATTATAATAATACAAGAGGACATGGTAAAAGTTAAACTATTTAACTAAGAGTTTAATATAAAAGATAGGGTCAATACGGTGACCTAAACATGTCTAAAACCTATTTCTTCAGATTATTTCGACCCATCCCCATTTTATATTATAAATAAATTAATTTGGATCCATTAGAGACCGAAAATGAGTTTATAATAAAATAATATTTCAAACATTTCCTAAAGTGACACTCACCTCTCTTATAAAAGGGTACTTCCCCTTCTCACAAACTCACACCTCCAAAGCCATTTGGATCAGACAAAACCTTCCCAAATCTCCTCCCAACCTCCCTCACTTAAACATGGAGGCCTTACCTTGAGAATAAATCCAACCTATGGATTCATTTTGTTCAAATCAAAAGGAAACACCCAAAGAAGAGTTAATTATTTTATCACCTCTTTCAAAGTTCTTTTCTTATTCCACTTTCTATTTCTTTGTTATTTCCATAACAAACTAATAAATCCTGTACATTAAACATACTATGATGTTATTATAAATATGGTAAAACCAAGCTCATTATTCTATCCATCCTATGAATGATAATGTCACCATGCGTGCGTACGTATGACTTACCGTCTCCACATTGTGGTATAATTTGTTATTCAACACTATGTTATTTGGATGGATATAATGATGAGTAATATATATATTAATAATGAAAATAAAATGATAATTACTTTGTAAAATTAATATAACATTAAATTCCACACCTTTTAATCATTAAGGAAATGATATCGTCGCTCGTGTGTAAACACAACTTACCGTCTCCACGTCGTGATGAGATTAATTTCCTAGTTCACCATTCAACGATGATTATAGAAATATATATTATTAATAAGTATATAATATATGGCATAATAATTCTACTGGATATATATATAAACACACACATATGTACCTACATATATAAAATTCACTTACTCTCGTTCAATACGATATGAAAACGGAAACATCATTTATGCGTACGTACGACCTACCATCTCCATTAACAGTGTTTTAAATTTTGTATATCTATATATTATACATATTTAAACTATATATATATATATATTATATAAATCATGTTTTATATTATGGAAGTATTTAAATCAGAATCTAAATTATACGATCAATAATAACTTGTTAAAACACATACGATAAACAGAGAAATTAGTACCCAAAATGTTAATTTAACATTGAAATCATTATTAAATGGGTAGTATAAAGTCATAAATGAATCATGTATGATATAATAAATATGAATATGGTTATGGTATAATTTAATAACATACTATAGTCATTATACATGAGGTTGAACATACCCTCAACCAAAGGAAAGTGCAAGGTAATGGTTAATTCCTCAATCTCATTATTATCTGAGAATGTTTATGTGTAAGAATTTTCTAGGAAAAAGTGATTATCCATGTCCATGTTTAATTAAATAAATTTAAAAATGAATATATTAAATTACTCTTTAAGTAAAACACAATTTTAAATGTTTTAAATATTTATTCTTCTAAATCTACCTCATTAATGTCCTTGTTTTCAAAATGGTTTTAAGGATTTATTTATAAGGAAATGATTGTTTTAAAATGTTAATTCCTTTAAAAAATTTCAATGTGGTATGGGAAACTTTTATTCAAAAATATATTTTAAATGGCTTCCTTTATAAATGTGTGAATTTTAAACGATTTCAAAAAAATGCATATTCCTCTCAAAAAAGTTTTACAGATAATTTTAAACAATGTCAATATCCTTTAATGAATATTATAATTCATTAATGTTGATATATTACAATAAAATATTCTATATTGTATTGAATGAGTTATTATATGTCTGACTGCTGATGTGCTATTTTTATACCCTTCATGGTTTATGGTTAAAGTATTGACATTTCACACGCTATTATTAATACGAATGTTTATGTTATGTTTCAAAATTTTGATATGAGCAATGCAGTGGACTTTGTAAGTAAAAGGTGGGGCCCACTATATCCCCTCGATGCATCGGTAGGTCTCATGAAACAAACTAGTGTCTTGGAACAAGGCCCTGACGAAACATTTATTTGTAGTCTTGGCACGAGTCCTTGACTATGTGGTAATAATGTTCGGCGTTAGGCATTCCCTCATCATGAAATTAATTATTACATGTGGTTATTCGACTAGTAGAGTATCCATGTGCATGTTTATATGGTAATGTTTGATTTATTTTCTCCATATTATGTTCATGTTTATGTTTAAAAGGATATTTTATATTACACATCTATCATTAAAAGTATATTTATTCCACTAAATTATTTACCTTTACTGAGAATCTGAGCTCACCACTTTTTTTTCCCCAGGATTCCAAGAAGTGTATTATGTTTGAAATGAAGGGTTAAACTATGTGAATAATGGCATTCTCAATGGATTATTTATGTTGTTTTGTATGTTTTAATGCGTACTGTAACATTCGTGTATGTAATCTATTTTCCAATACTACTAAACTGATCAGTCCTTCGGGACTTGATTCCTTGAAATCATGCCAATGTAGTAATATAATGCACCATCTCCAATATTTTAGGGTAGGGGCATTACAGTTGGTATCAAAGGAAGTTTAGTAAAAACCTTGGAAAATATATTTTTAAAAACTCTGATTAGAGAACATTACCGTAAGATAGACTTTGAGAATTAGTATAGATGAACTTCCTAGAATTTTGGTAATGTAGATATTTTCGGTATTTTTCAAGTAATACAACCCTGTCTAGATACGATCAGGTTGAGGCGGATCTGGTATAGATGTACCTAGGAGTGAAAACTCTAACAAGGAGTTTCGATATTGACCCGGGGTATCCTGGTACACGACAACATTCCTTGCTGCACTCTTGGTTACGACACTCCTGGGGGATATGATTAGGATAATTCACATTTTCTTTACAAGATATTATGAAGGATTTAAGAGTAAATACTTCCTCAAATAATTTTTTTATGATTATAAATTATATGCATAATATTTTCAATTTACATTAGGTATTTTACAAGTTTTTAATTATGCATTACGATTCTTAAACTAACCTACTGTATTCCATTTTTTAGAAATGACGCCTAGTAGAAGGAATGGGAACTCTAACAATACGCGTGATCCAAAGAGTAATAAGGATCATATCTTTTTTGGTATTAAGCCAAAATATAGAAGGGAAATAATCTCTCACGTATTCTAATCATATGAAAAAATAGTATCATGTGTTAATCAGATAAGTAAATAATTATCTATGTCCTATGGATTTGAAGGAAAGCAAGAGAAGAAAAGGATGGTAGAGAGAAATATGGATAAAGGGAAGAGGGGGAAGAAGGATTTTCCCATATGTGATAACTATGGAAATAAAGACCAAGGTAAATTCTTGAAGGGAATTGTAGTTTGTTATAAGTGTGGAAAAAAAGGACACCAATTACGTGATTGCAACGGTACGAAAAAGGTTTCAAATGTACAATACTTCATTTGCACAGAGTTGTGACACTACACGAATCAATGTCCAAATCATCAGAGTTTGCCCCAAATGATTCTATTGGATAATAATGAAGTTATGATACTACCAAAGATTAAGAGGAATTACTAGTGTTATTATATTGTTGTTAAAGAATTATTTCATTTGAGTGTTGTATCAACGATGCACTGGTTATATGAATTATGTAAATAAACAAGGATTATACTGCAGTACTATTTCATTAAGGATTTGAGATTATATGGTTCTAAGAAATGTGACTCAATAACAAGTTTATCTTTTTTGAAAATACATGGATAAAGGAAAGATAAACCATAAAATGGTTCTGCTACTGAGATAGTGATTTTGAAATAAGATATTATTAATTTGGATACGTTATATTCTATATTCTTTATAACTTTGAAACTAATTAATTGTTTGTTTATTCCATTATTGTTGGAGTTTACAATATTTTTGGATATGATGAGTATATCCAGTATTCTATAAGGAATAAGGGAGCTTGAATGTAATAAATATGGTTTTATGGTAATTTAGGGTGTTGCTGTGTTTTAAAATAATACACGATGAATGTATTCACATGTTATTACGTGGCAAAAAAGATCTTCATTGTGTTTTCCATCCTTTAAATTTTAGACTGTAGATAGAAGTATTTTGGATAAGATTATTTTTGGAATGGATTACGTTTGAAATTGGATACTATTGTTAAGGTTAAAAAATTTCTTACGATTATTTTTGGATTGTTATAAACAGGACAACCCAGAGGTCGGGCGACAACCCGTCATGTCCAGCAAGGCCGGATGAATTAGACCCGCAACCAAATGGATAAAAAGGTGAATCACCTACCACTGGACTACGTAATGTCCTCATTTGTATAATGTAGTTTTGTTAATAGTCTGACAAATGAATTATGAATTCATTATTTTTGGAACCCTCTATGATTAGGATAAAAGGAATATTTTTTAATTCTATTATCTTTTGGAGTGAAATATGAGTTTATGGTAGGAATTAGTTGAAGGATGAAACTCTACTTGTCAACTATATATTTTTTCCTCTTATTCTATGAATAAATTAATTCTTAAACTTTATGGAAGGGATCTTGAATCCAAAAATGTGTTATCCTAATACCTTATGTTTTGTTGAACTGATGATATTTTAAATCATCATATATTGATGGATTTGAGACCCGTAATTTTTCACTTGTTTGTAACTGATGACCTCAACAACTCCCTATAAATATTTACATTTTACCTCCAATTATGTGTCTCTAATTTCCACCAATGTTTTCCTAATCAAGACCATAATTTGGTGGTGATATTTTCATTTCCCTTTCCCTCTTATTTAGACTAAATATTAATAACCCAATTTCTGATGTGGGTTTCAGCAAAAGTATTTTTCTATTTTTAACCTTTTATTTTCGAATAAAATTTAAAATTGCGAGGAAGAAATTTATTAAAGTATGGGAGAATGTAACACCCTATGATTTAATAGTACTTTATCTCTTCAATGTAATTTAATAACTTGCGCTACACGCAACACTAAGTTCGGCGCACCACGATTTACTAATCTGGATGTTCAAAAAGCGGTTATGAATAGTATTAACTGAATTTTGAATTTTATACACTCTATATAATTTTTTAATCCATATTATTTGTTTTTTAGACAAAATATAGGAACAAATTCATTTTTTCCAGATAAAAGAGGTATTTTTCAAAAAATGCAATTTTACCGCCATGTAATGGAGAACCATTTTTAAACTAATATTTGATAGTTTTATATATTCAATTTAATGAAATTAAATTATTCTTTATAATTGGGACATAAAAATTTAGTTTGGATAAAAATTTTGGTACTTTTTGATAACTTTCATATTTTAATGAATAGTGAAAATACTAAATATTAATTGAAAACAATTTTTTTTAATCGAAATAATTTATAGTGTTAAATTATGAATTTGAATAGTTTAGAAGTATAATAAGATTATAATTTTATCATTTAATACAATTTAGGCCATTATAAGTAATTTCACATTTGAATTTGACATAAATACAGGTCAATCTTTTGATCGTTTTTACTTTTTAAAATCCCACTTTTTGGTTTTAACAATAGGATTTAATTTTAAATTAATTAATGAAACTTCTATATTTTGAATTTGGTAAAATAGAATCCATTTTGAATTCATAATATCAAAATTAGATTAGGGTGGTTCTTTGGTATTTTTCTGAAATCTTTCAATTTTTGATGAATAGTCACTACTGGAATTCATAGTTATACCAACGCCATTTTCCCAATACTTTGATTAAACAGTTGGGATATAGTTTTTTTAACAACGGTTATTGAAAACCATTGGAATATATTGATTTTTGTGTGGTCTTTCCAAACAGTTTGTGAAAACTGTTGGGTTATAAGGATTTTACCAATGTTTCCCAATGGTTTTTT